>JAANDH010000064.1:3828-499989 GCA_011799765.1 Nymphaea thermarum
TATATATATATATATATATATATATATATATATATATATATATATATATATATATATATATATATATATATATATATATATATATATATATATATATATATATATATATATATATATATATATATAGAGAGAGAGAGAGAGAGAGAGAGAGAGAGAACTAATTTACAAAAAAGTAATTTCTAATATCAACAAAAAAGTAATTTCTAATATCAAAAAAAATCGTCTGCTGCATTTTTGAAACGCTAAAGCTAGTCAAGAAATTTGAAAATAACTAACGTGATAGCTTAGATAGGCAGCGAGCTCCCTCGAACAGATCCAGAATGGCCAGAACCACCACTGTCAACAGTCCCACACTGCATCACCAAGAGCCTCTTTGAACTTACCCATGGCATCTCGACACTCTGTCCCATTTATCCTCACCAACGAAACAGAAACAGATGAAACTTCACACAAGAATCAATTGGTAGTATTAACTATTGTCATGCATTAAAGAGAAACTGAACAGGAGTAACAACTGCACTATATTTCAATTATTTAATGCATACCTTGTTATCAATTCAGGAGGATAGCTACTGTAGTCGGCTGCTATCCCAGACTTCCTTGCTGCTTTCCTTGTGTGCATTTTCTACCACCCAAGGCTTAAGTGTTTAGAAAAAAGGAGGCAGGCGAAGAACCTCTTTTCTCCAGCAGAACCATAGGTAACTTGTACAACCCCTTTCATCATCTGCCATGAAAGGTGAGATATGGTTAAAAGAGAGTAGAATATCTCAGATCTGGTTCGAACTATGACCAGCTGCTGAATATGTACTGAAGTTTTCCCTTGTAGCAAGAATTTCTGTGTTTTCTAGTGCATCTCAATGCAGTACTAACAACAATATACAACATCCGCAAATTTGTGTCTATGATATATAACTGCTAATTTTACAAACTAAAGCTGAAAATCACCTTGCTAGTGCAAGAAATTCCAAGGGGGAAGAAATCTAATAGTCAGAGTTCCATTAAGTGCTTCATCAAGGAGAGAAGCAGTCGAGCATATACCATGCTCTTGACAGGCACCCCCAATTTTCTCATTTACAAAAAAATTTATCTCAAATAAAATCGTACAAAAATCAAGTGAAAAGATCCAACCCACGAAAAATGACATTTACCTCTTGAACAATTCTGCAACGTTGTATGTACTTGGATGAACTTGAAAAGGTATTTAAAACTAAGTTATAAATTTTCTTGTTTATATTGTCTACTATGTGACATTTTTAAATTATTATTTTGGAGAGCAATATAATCAATATGCCATTTTACCATTATAGATGATAGAAGTTGGATCCAACAAAATAGGTAATCGTTCTTTTCCATGCAATTTTTTTTTATACATTATATGGTAGTCAATTTAATCAATTGATTTGTATGATTGGTTTCATTTAACAGGGCAAGCATTGAATACTTGGGAGGGATTGAAAATTTTATTGATTTTGTCATTGCGAATAATGCTATTATTGATGGCAAAATTAAATGTCCATGTGTAAGGGGTAACAATTTTTTATTTCAATCCATAAAAGATGCATTCAGCCATATGTATGCTATATGTTTGCTCCAAATTACTTGCATTGGCATTATTAGGGTGAAAGTATACAACCTCCATCAAATCAGGAGCATGAAATTTTTGAAGGTGAAATAAATGACATAAATGTATGCAGATTCTACTAGAAACAGTCAAGAAAGTGAACCGAATAAACATCCAATTTATGAAAACAATGCATATGAAAAGCTAATGAAAGATGCTGAACAAGAATTATATCATGGAAGTATTAAGTTCATGAAATTGTCTTTTGTTCACTTAATTCATAGACAATGTCTTAATGGATGGAGTAACAAGTCATATGACATGCTGCTTAAGCTTCTTTCATTATGTTTTTCTACAAATTGTATAATTGCCAAAGTCATACTATGACACCAGAAATAACATTAGGGAATCGAGACTCAGTTATGACAAAACAAATGCATGTAAAACAATTCTATGTTGTTTTGAAAAGAAAATGCTGAGAAGCACCAATGTGATGTTTTTGATGCTTTAAAATGGAAAGATGGACATAATAAAAGTAATGGTTACAAAACACTTGTGAATGTTTTGTGTCATTTTCCCCTTGATACCAAGATTGAAGAGATTGTTTATGTCATTTGAGATTGCTTCAAATATGAGATGGCTTGACGAAAAATATATTCAAGATGGTCATTTGAGGCATCTAGCATATTCTGAGGCTTGGAAGTCTTTTGATGAAATACATTCTTCTTTTGCAGTAGATACTCGCAATGTATGACTTGGATTGGCTGCTAATGGATTCAATCCTTTTAGAACCTTAAGTGCTTCTTATATTGTTCGGCTGTTGTTATAATTGTAAAAGTTGCCTCCTTGGATGTGCTTAAAGCAACCTTATATTTGGGTCAAAGTCTCCTAGGACAAAAGCATTTGATGTTTTCTTACAGCCACTAATTGAGGAACTAAGAACATTATGGAACAATGGTGTGCGAACTTTCACTGCATCGAAAAATGAATATTTTCAAATGCGTGCAACATTAATGTGAACTCTAAATGATTTTCCTGCATATGCAACTTTATCGGGATAGACACACCAAATAAAAATTGGTATATGTCCTCTATGTCACAAGAACACATTTTTTAAATGTTTAAAGAAAAAGCAAAAAACAATGTTACAATGGTTGCCTTTGAATCATAGGTTTCATCCAAATAAAGAATCATTTGGTGGTACCATGGAAGTGGAGACTTCTCATGTTCCTCTTTCTCGTATTGACATACTGCATCAATTTGAACATGTCACTAAAAATGCGAAACAGTTCCGGTTATTCAACACAATTGGAAGATTTTTTTTTTTTCATTTGCCTTATTGAAAGGACAACGTTTTACGTCACAATTTAGATGTTATGCATTTTAGTCTTTTATGACATCCCCGCTATTATAGGTAAAAACTATTTATTATCTCTTATAAGTTTCAATTGTTTGAGATTTACTTTATAAAGGCAAAAAGGAAATGAAAGGAGGAAGTTGGTCTTTGTTCAGTTGAGAAGTGCTGGTATAGCTAATTGTAGACTGAAGAGCATAAGGTATAGAGGGAAATGGCTTGTCATGGCTAACATTCTCTAAATGTGTTGAAATTATCTCAAATAGAAATGAAGTAGAATCATGTATGCTAGTGCTTTGTAGAATTTCGAAGCACTGGAGGCTCATGCTACTGCATTGGTGAGTCTTAAAGTGAGAGTTTTAGTCTACAACCTGCCATTTGTTTTTTGTCTTTACTAGGAACAGAATTCATGCTTTTAACTAGTCATCATCTTGAGTTTTTTTTAATATAACTAAATGCAGGTACCTGCGAATGATAATCCTTCTATTCTTATCGATTTTCCACGAAGACAATGAATGCAGGCCAGATTACTTTTAAGTTCTGTGTTATTGAATTGGGTGCACAACCAGGTTTGTCTTTTGCATTTGTGAATTGTGAGCTTGCAAATGCGCATTAGGAGGAAGAGGAAGGGGGCGCTTGGGGGGAGGGGTGGTTGTGGGAGGGCTTCATTTCTGAATTCTAATGTGATCAACCAAGAAATTCCTTTTCTTCCAGCTAATGAACTTCTCCAAGAATGCTCTGCCAAATGAATCTTCTTAAAGTATCTTGACAATTAACTGTGCTTGGTGTGAGGTAAAGCATGTTACTTTGGAGGATATGAATGTACTAGAATGTGCAGTTCTATATAGCAGTTTTGTATAGCAGAAAAGGTTATTGCTCAATCATGCCCCACAAATCTGACATATGATTCAAGCATCTTGAAGTAGTAAAGCAAATCTGAGTTTATTCATAGTTTGGATAATTTATATGCATTATGTTGACAAATTTGAACATCCTTACATTGATACATATATGCATGATACTCAAGTAAATGGACGAAAACCATGCTCTTTCTGATACAGATATGCAGAAACTAATAATTTATGCTCTTTGAAGAATGTAATTTTTCAAAAGTAATTTGATAAAGTTATAGAGCTCTTCTTACACAAATTAATATGATGTCAGGAAAAATGCAAGACAATCCCCTAATTCCAAGGCAAATATCAACAGAATTCACTGTCATGTAGATGGCATACCAAGTAGACCAACCAATCTTGTCCACAAGGGAAGGAACCAAATTCTCTTCATGCAACCTGAAGGTGTTCTCTAGCAGCACTATCAGCCTTCTTCATTAGCACATAAGGTTTATCACTCACATGAACATATGCACATGGTGTAAAAGATGAAGCTTTGATTTTGGTTAGGCCACTGTCAACACAGAGAATGATAAGACCATCTGGACCAGGGTGGAGGGCAGAGCCGAATGAACGTTTGATCAATGAAAGAATGAAGACCTACAAACCAATAGTGCATCGACACTTTGCCAATCCATACATGCATGAATAACATTGAACATAGATGCAGGATACTCAAGGATACAATTGGGGAAGGTGGCTTTGGAAAGGTCTATAAAGGATGGTTGTCCAATGGCTATAAATGAACAAAAATTGTGCATTTATTTTGTCTATAGCTGCATTAGGCATGAAATCTTCATTCTGATATGTGTGTTCTGTTTTTGCAGTTAATTTATTTATTCAGACATCTTATTGTAACAGAACCAATTTCAAAATAACTTCATGTGCCACAAACTTCAGCTGCAAATGGCAACTTAAAGGAATGCCAGGGACTGCATCAATGGTGGTAACTTACAGCAATTGCAGAACCATTTTTGTTAGGATAAAGAATGCATAGGGGATGGCAACGGCTATGTAATTGCTGCTGGGGATGTAGTTTAGTAGGTGTTTCTTTTATATATTGTGATTTTGTATATATACCAAAATCATATTTTATAAATATTAATTTTTATGTTGCCAGAAAAAATTTATTCTTTTTAGTGTACTTAACTTTTTAAAGAACCTTAATGATGTTTTTAGTATGTCTCTAGTGGCATTTGCAAAACGTCACAAGGTGTATAGGTAGCCTTTTAATGAGACATAAATATATAAACCATGAATGGCGTGCCAGAGAAGAAATTTACTGTGGCATTTTTAGTTTATCATAATAGTTTTAACGGCACCGAAAGAATGCCACTGAAAGTTCTTTCAAAGGTACTTTTATTGTACCATAGATGTTTAAATACCGACATCCCACCAATGTCACTAAAAGTTTAGTTGATGACCCTCCCACCATGTTAACATATTTATTATGGCATAAACCCAGTGTTACTGCAAACTCTTCGGTGACATGAATAAAACACCACTAAAACACGTCCATTTACGGCTTTTAGACATTGGCCCCAGAAAAGCAACAATGTCATGACAGTTCATTCTGGCGTTTATAAAACCCCACAAAAGAGGTTCAGTGGTGCTTCTTGAATGTCACTAAAGATGATATATCTTGTACTCCTTGCCATCAAAATTTTGCCTAAATTTCACTGTTGAGCACCTCTCTCTCAAAATGTCACTTTGGCATGGAAATTGTAATGACTAAGGAGTGTTTTTCAATGTCATCCAAGCACCTCCAAAACAATGTTTTGGAGGAAAAAGGGTGAAAAAGAGGTAAAATGGTGATGTTTTTCCTTCAAAAGGTTGTTTTGGAGGTGTAAGTCAACACCCTTTAAGGTGGTAGCAAAAAGGCAGATATTTTCATTATTTTTTTTATTTTTGTTTTTACTTTTTCAATTTTTATAATGGAGAGAAAAAGTGCACAAAATCAAGATTAAAAGAGGTTATACATTTGACCTCATGGACGTTGAGGGTGAAAAATCAAGATTAAAAGAGGTTATCCATTTGACCTCATGGACGTTGAGGGTGAAAAATCAAGATTAAAAGAGGTTATCCATTTGACCTCATGGACGTTGAGGGTGAAAAATCAAGGATCGAGCAAGTATTTTGCTTTTGAGAAGGCCAAATAATCTAGTGGCCCATGAAACTAATGGAACTTACAAAAATATTTAATATGGGCCAACTAATATTTTTCAAAATTTTAATATGTTAAAATTTATTTTTCAAAGCCTTGCTAGTAGGGCTGGGCAGATTAGACAATTCGGTGCTCAGGCAGACCCCAAAATCTTGTTGCCATCCCAAGCCTGACCTGCTTAGTTATCAAGCTGACTGTCATCTTCATGCCCCTTGGGTGCATCCCAAGCCTGACCTGCTTAGTTATCAAGCCGACTGTCATCTTCATGCCTGTTGGGTGCCCCTTGTCCTTGACTATGCGTGGGTATTATTGTCCAAAGGAATGAAGTTTGTAGCGACTGCCTTGGAAGATGAAACCCTAACCCTAGCAAAGAAAGGAGCCGCCGCAAGGAGTTGGCGCCTCTATTGCATGATCAAATCCTTTCCTAAAACATCTCCAATGTTTTCGGAAGGGGAATCTCACCGGTCCAAGGAGAAAGACACGTGGAGCTCAAAGGGGGCTGGTCAACGGCCAGCTAGGTGCCCAAAGAGGAAAGAATTTAAACTAGCCGAGGAGAAGAAGCCACACGTTTTTTTGGATGGGCCCACGCCAAAAAAGGAAAGAGCATACCATTCCTTAATCATCTCCAACAAATTTGAAAATTGAATCTTGTCTCCTAGATACATTGAACCTGGACGGGGTAACTTTTGGAAAGGTGATAACTCAACGAGGAAAGGGCCTGCCACGGTCTAGGTGGACCATTGCGACATGAAGAAAGGTGCCACGTGGAGGAAGATGAGGCTGCCACTGCATCGTGCCAAAGGAGGAAGCTCGTCACCTCCCCTATCTCCTCCGACCAAATAGGAAGGAGAAGGGTTTCGACCAAACCCTAGCTGACAACCTGGGAATGATTTACCTTGCAGGCGAGGAAGATCACCTCCCCCTTGGAGGACATACCAAAGCAATTCCAACCGTCTGACGGGAGGACTACTCGCTGGAACCCTATTTTTCACCGGGACGGAAGACATGGATGCATTGGTGCTTCCAATGATTGCCTCCCCCATATTTAATTCTTTCATGGGGCCCTATTGAATTCTGATGAAGTGCATCAACATTAAATCTCGTTCATCCATTGATATTCTATCTGTTCTTGACTACTCTTGCCTTGTTTCGGATTCGGCCAACTTATGCTTGGGACATAGGACCGAGTCCATCTAGAAGACCACCATAGGACGGGAGGAAACCACATACAGCAGTTGGCTACCCCATTGCTAGAAGCCTTAAGTTGACCCTTTCTCACCGGAGAACACCACAAAGGAACCGCGTTCGCCGAGTGAAATCGGCAATAACATCTTTCGTACATTTGCACAACATTTGGGGTATACAGTGAATCCGGTGAATGCATGTTCTATTCCTTATTTTGCTATTACTTGATAAGACGGTGACGGCTCTTGATTGCTAGGTCTAGCAAGGTAGACGGACGAGGCATCTAACTACGGCTTGGTGTAGTAGCTAAGGAGGTGGAACCTGCTGCTGAATACCCAGGGGTAGCAACTTGCTGCCGGCCTTTTCCCATAGTGTGGAGCACGAGAAGACCCCGGGCGAGGCCCCTAAAGGTGAGACCGGTTACTCCCTATATGGTCGGGGTGGCAGTACTTTGCTTTCAGCCTGCTTTTTCAGGCTTGTAGTCGACAGAGATTCCTCTAAGGCACTCCTTGATAAAGACACAATTCCGAGCTATCTAGACTACCTATTGGGTAGCGGGGCGTGGTTTGCTCGATATGGATTGTAGGATTGGATGGTATGTTATAGTGAATGATGATTTGAGTGAGGAATGTGTTTTGTATTGCACGCAGTTGTATTAAGTCTCATCACACCCCTAATTTTATTGTACTAGGCTGAAACCGGGTATGAATTAGCCTCACTTGTAATTTGTCCTATGGACTATTTTTGAGTCGGGGAGACTGTTCGGCCGGGTTCAAAATTGTATAACTTTTATATATCGCTTGCTGCCGAGGCTTCCTCCAAGCACTCCTGGGTGGGCGTCGACCATTGGCACGGAATTTCAGCGGCAGTTAGGTCGGTGTCTTAACACTTGTTTTACTCTGCCATGTTCTTTATGTCAAATATTAACGACGAAAATGCTTTGACATAGTCCCAAATGGAGCTTATCTCCTTAAAGCATTGCAGACCTTGCCGTGCAACCCAAGCAACGGTCAACGACAAGAACTAATGCTTCATGTCCGTCAAGTGGAAATAAGAGCCTTACCGAGCATAACTATTCTCTTTCAACTTGGTCCGCCACCGCAATTTAGTGTGACCCTCCAGATACATAGCCACAACAATGACCTTATCCTCTTGTTTGGTATGGACAGCTTTGAAATACTACTCCATGTCCCAAATATACTTCCCCAAGTCCTTCGAACACTGAGCACCATGGAATGTTATCAAACCAGTTTGGTTTCCCCAAGCTTATTGCGAAAGTCATCAAACAAACCATCCGAATGAGCGGTGAGTTCCTTCATTTAATTTTTCAGTAGAGTAAGACGCTCCACAATTCAATGGTAGTTTGACGAAGTAGAAGACAATTGTGTCGTCAGCCAACCAATGGATTTCTCCAAGCGAGAGATTATGATACGTTCTAGGCTCTGATACCATCTGTTATAGGGACAAATTTTTCTTTCGTTGTTCACCTGCACGGTGTAAATCTCTTGGCTAAACTTACTACCTGTATGGAAACTTCAAGGAACAAGGGACAACCAGTCTTTGCCTCAAGTCAATGACTTAGTATTTTCTTAATAGCAGAACTTTACAAAGACTCAAAGCATTACAACTCCTCCCACTATACAACGCTCGACCTCGCTTAAGTATTCAGCCAGAGCCCTTACAAAGTTTTAAATTCAAAACTAAGGCGGCAAGACAATCTCGCCGAAGTTCAAGCACAGTCGTAGACTTCAACCGCCCATCGGCCATCTGTCCAACAACCGCTGCCTCGTGCGTCAGTGGTTGGCCAAGGGCACTGCTGCCTGCAAACCATCTAGCTGCAGAACCGTTATCTGACACGTTCCCTCAGCCTATAACCTCTTGGCGTTGTCTGGCATTGTTAACTAGCTACCATCTAGTAACACCTGTTCCCTCCAAGGCACCACATTCAGATTTTTGATACGAACCAGCTTAGTGCTCGAGTTTCTCTTTGATATTTGCTTTTGTTTTGACTTTAACTCATTATTTGCTTTCGAACCGTTTTATATATGTTTCATCTCGAGACACTTTAGAAAGTAGTTTGACCTCAAGTACAAAAGCCAAAACAGGGACTTGTTCACCATGCTTGCTTAATCAAAATTGTGTTTTTCTCTCTTCATCATGTGGAGACTTGGTCTTTAGGGTGTGGCCTCTTGGAGGCACTGCAATGGAATACTCAACTTTGTCGTGAAGATATTGCCGGATTTTTCTAGAGGAGAGGCGGCCAGTTGTCACTAATGGAGGAGTTTATCAACGATCATCCCAAACTGAGGTCTTCGGGTAGGCAGTCGTGCATTCGTCTTGAACACGAAAATGTTTAGAGGCGTCTGTCCTATAAGGAATGTGGATGAGATGGCAGTGCCTGTGGTTCTAGTGGTGATGATCATCCCCACATCCGACTACCGGCAAAGCTTCTACTATCGAGTTAAGTACACGTCCTTCCCGTCACTTGGATATAAAAGTTTTGGTTTTAGAACAATCTAATAAATCAACGTAAGAGTGACCTTTGAATTCGAGAGAAATCTCTTGTAACTGAGGTTTCACCCAAGCGGTATCGAACTAGATTGAAGATCTAATCGTTCAATCATCTAGAGAGAGATCGATGCATTCGGCTGTCTAAAAGCAGCAGCCTAACTTCGATTTATTCCTTGGTCATTTCGACTTGATGCTGTGTGTCCATGTCTGTGGCGTGATGAGCCGATCCATTATTTCCTTCGGTGTGGAACAAGGAAAGAGAATCAAGAAGAAGGGGTCTGACCAGTTGATATAAGCCGCTTTGGGTTGCCAAGCACCGGTACAGATTTGTACAGGCGGGTTCATTATAGAACTTGGGCAGGATTTTGGGCGTCGACCCGGTTCAACAAGCGTATCAAATTGAGTCTCTGGTCGATGGCTCACATGCGGGCGCACGCGAGTGCCAGCCGGCTGAGCCTTCCCTACGTTTGAAAGGCGGGGGACTCAACTCTCTCAGGGCTTTTCTTCGATCAATTTGTAAAACATTTCCGATGAGAAATGTTTCCTTTGAAGTGATTTCCAAAGAAGAAATCGACGATGTTCTCCTGCCATTTTTTTTATCGAGATTAACCACTGGTATTCTCCTTCACCTCCCCCTGTTCATCCCTCCAAGCTCGACGGGAAGAGCAAAGGAGGCATCTGACTGAAGATCCACTCCAGCGGCATTTTCCTTGTGATTTTTTACGAACCCTGACTCCAATCCATGCCATCATCATTGTTATCATCCTGCAATTATCCTCCAATGCTCCAACGATCATTTTCGCCCATTTCGTGCCTCGGATCATCGCTTAGTGTTTTCCCACTTTCGGCAACTGTGTTTTCTATCACTATCGGACATATTTGTGTTCTTAGGGCCATAACTTTCTAACCTGGTGTCAGATAGCTGCACGAATAGGCTCATCGCCTTCCTCACGGTTCCGACGATCCATAATGCAAAGAAAACCGAACAAAAACTCAAATCTGTAAAAGAATAATGCTGCTTTCATTTTTTGGACGTTGTCTTTGCAATTGCAGAGTATACACCTCTTATTAGCAAGACATAACTTCAGATTCCACTGTTGGGTAGAAGGGAGAGTGGGCTCATTGAATCCCTCGTACAAGCCCGCCTAGAGACGACGCCAATGGTGCCGAGAGAAGGCATGCTTCACAGGCCGAGGGCCGCAGGTGGGGTTGGTCATGTCGCATACCGCCCAAAGGGCAAGAGAGATTAGCCAAGCAGAGGCTCGACCCCAAACGGAGGCCGAGGAGCAGGCAGTCGCGCAGCAAGAAATGCCAAAGCCCGAGGCAGAGATGGCCACAACATACGCTACACAGTCGGTCACACCTGTGTGTGTGGCCGAGAACAGTTGGCCACAGCCCGTGGCGAGCGACGATCACGTCGACGAGCGCCGAAGATGGTGCCGCGCGAGGCAAGGGTGGATTGGATGAAGGCACCAAGCAGGCACAGACGGACGAGAGCGCTGGGCGCTCACACCGCACGAGAAATGAGCCCACTGTCGAGGTAGGCCAAAAATTTAGTGAGACTAATAATTTCTGTGGCCAGGTTGAGACAGGCACTCTAGGTGCTACGGATGCTATTGGCAGCGGATAGCAACGACAAACGCTGGTAGCATCCAAGGGTGTTGCGAGCGGAGATCGTCGGCTTAATGAGGTTAAACACCTCACTTAGATTGAGTTTACAGCAGACGAACCAGACTTAGCAGGTTTATCACATCAGGCTCATTCCGAAGAAGGTTCAACGAACCCAACTCGTTTTGACCAGGGAACAGAGTTCCACATAGGAACAAGAAGGATATTGACAGACAGTGCTCTGACAAACAGTGGACAGAACTCTGCGAGAATAGTTCTGGACACGTTGACTGAACCCGCCAGCGAGGGAGACCACCCAAGCTCAGTCCGACCAACGAGGAAGACCATCCAGGCCAAGCCTAGTTGAAGTGGGTTCGAACACAAGCAGAGCGACACGGTAGAGATCCAGTTCGAGGCACGAACTCAGTCAAAGTGTCAATAAACTGACTGACTCGGTCGGTCCATGACAATGTACAATCATATTTCTTGTATTGATTTCCTGTTTTTTGTAATGTCTCGGGGCGAGACAGGGCGTGACCCAGTTCGCGTAAGCTATATAAGTTTAGCGATATGTAATAAACCCTATCTTTTTCATTAATGGAATTTTGAAGTTGTCATCATTCTTTCCCGCGTGGAATTGGTGCACTGTGGCGGGAGACTTGGCACCATCTAAAATCTTTGCCGGAAAACCATTTTTGAGGAGGTTTATCGTCTGAGTGATCAGATGAGTGACGTCGGTGGTCACTACCGAAGACTCAAGCTACGCATTGTTCCGCTTGAATGTTGAAGATCGAAGGTCTGTGTGGGTTCTTCATCCACAGGAGAACCAAGAGGCAACATTTGGCAATCGGGGTAGCAGAGAAGAGGACAACGTCGATTGATAGATGGTGGATTACCCTTTTGCCCAAATCGACAAACCGACGACGCTTCACCAGGTTAGTCCCTGTTCTCCCAAGGACTTTCTTTGAAGCGCTCGTACTTTCAATCGGAGGAACTTAACGTTGCTAACGTCGGAAGTGGATTCACCAAGTGTGAACTCCATCTATGGTAGATCAGATGACTTTCCACCGATCTGAAGGATCAGACTAGCGAGAAGTGCTAACAATATTGGCGCATTCAGCTATTTCCAAAATGATTGTCAAACACCAATGCCAGATCGACTGATCGAAAGTTTGATCGGAGATTTTCCTGTTGCATTTGGTTAATCCCTTCCATACTTCATGACTGCAACGAGGAATTGAGGAGAAATTGAGGAATTAGGCAGCTTTCTGATCAGAGAACTCCAAATTGATCGGGTTTTCTGTTTTGCCGCCAACCAATCTCTATTCCTGTGGTGATTGCGGCTAATTTTTCATCAATTTGAGCAATCGGCCATGGGGGTTGTCTTCACCACGAGTCAAGGAGTCTACAGACCAAATTTGAAGGAAATCCGTCTACAAACTGAGAATTCCATCACTACCGGAAGTTTGCAGAAATTGCTGGCGATTTCCAGATTTTCTCCACCAGTCGGTGGTAACATCCCAATTCTCGTCAAAAGTTGGGGATTTCATCTAATCTCGTGATTTGACTATCCTTAAATCCTTCCTGAATCATTGATTAATCATTTTGTTGCAATTGAATTGGGGATTTTAGTTGAATCACCGGGATTCGACTAGATTCATCGAGGAGGATCACACGGACGCCCGAGACAGAACTTGACAACGCCTATGATAGCCGGTGAACTTCCAGAGGGGCACGATTTTCTCCGGGATCTTGGATGGAGCTACAAATTTGGGCGTCTATTCCTAACTATCCAGTGAAGCTCTGGACCAATTTTCACAGTGATCGGACCTACGCCTGATTTTTTAAAATTCATCGAGTGCTGAGAACACTTGAGTTCACTGGAAGAACCTTGCGAGAGGGAATCTCGTCGGCATCCCCAATCTGTTTATCAAATTGGGTTTCACAAGAAAATCCAGTGACAAACTCAGCTACATTTCCTCTAATTTATTGATAATCTTCCTGGTTTAAGTTCTTGCTGTGTGTGAGGAGGTGAATTCTATCACCTGTGAGCTGTTGACAGAGGAAGAGGAGCTTGGAGCGGGAGCTGTTCGAGATAGCGCCCCTACGCCTGCGTTCAAACTGCGCTCGCCTCACCCCAATCACGTTTGCTTTTGGGGTTATACATCTGTTTTGGGGACCCTTCTTCACTAAAGTGCCCTTTGTGCTCATTATCTTGTATTGATGGTGACTGCCCTGTTTCTGTTGGAGGAGGCCACATGCGGCAGGGGAGCTGAAAGCTTGTTTGAGGGCTAGAGAAGGTGAATCGATGACTCAATTGTATCTGTTAGAAATCATTGCTTATGCCGGGCTAAGTGGCGCTTGCTTCCCCCTAATTTCAACATTTACAGGGGTTCAATCAAAACACGGTGACGACTTCTAACAACTCTTGGAAATACCATGTTTCCTCGAATTTCTGAATAGTAACTCTCGGTCTGCTTTTGGAGTCAGCTATTACCGAGAGCAGGGAGCAGCAAACAACAACTGTCGCTGAGCTGAACCTAGGAGAAGGAAGGGTGTACGTCCAATCCAGCATTTGCTTCCCCCTATCACACCAACATATTAGGGGTCATACGAGCTGCAGTGACATGCAATCCCTTCTTCTTTTTTGGTTACTGAAATTACAAACAGTAACTACGCTGTTCTTTGTTGAAGCAAGGAGGATGATCATCATTACAAGGCTGGACGGTGCATCCCTTGCTGAAGAAATGTGTTTCTAAATACCAAGGACCTGGTTTTACTCCTTGGTGAGTTTGCCGGTCTTAGCTCCGGCGAGATGAGCATCCTATCACCCTATAGAAACGAGGGTGGGTGCATTATTGATTTTCAGCCTTGCCAATTCAGTGTGTAGCTCGGTGGGTTACCTCCAAAGCACCTTGGCTAAGGACACGAACACAAACTACAGACCTTCGTAAGGGAGCTGGTGATGGTTTGCATGCTCTAGGAAATGCATGGCAGGATGTATGTGGATGTGTGTGATGGATTGTGAGTGAAACTAGTGACAATTTTGTATTCTGCGGTTGTAAGGCCTTAACCATTATACCTGTAGTAGGCTGAGACCTCACTTTGGGGGAAAACATCCTTGTATCACTCATGCCCATGGGATTATTTAGTTGGGGTTGTTGTCCAACCGCATAGAGGATATTGTAAATTTAATATTGTCACCATTTTAGCATCCCACTCCAAGTGATTCTTGGGAAGGAGCAGCCTTCGGCATCTTCATTTGAGCAGCCACAAGGTGAAGCCCAACCAATCCCTGGCATCCACGCAGTTCCAAAGAGCTATAGAAAAAGCGATTCGGAATTGCAAGCACAAATCTGTAGACCAGTGCAGTTACCCCTGTTTTGGCTGAGGAGTGCCAATAGCCTACGACGTGTTCTTCCTCAACGAGAAGTCCAACAAAGCTTCTGATACGGGCCAACCTTCAACTTGGCCCAGAGCGGCCACGGATGTGGCCGAGAGCAGCCGTAGAGGAAGGAAAAGGTCAGCTCGTCACTCGGTCAGGGCTGAGCCCAGCTCGATTGACCCAGGTTCGGGTCAAGGGGAAGGTGAGGGAGGTGTGCAGCAGGTCGGTTCAGCTGAGTTAGAGACGCTTGGAGTTGTCACAGAGGGAGGTGCGGGAGGAAGTGCAACGGCTCTAAGCGAGGCTAAGGAATTCCAAGAAGGTGGGTCTAGCTCAAGTGTGTTCAAGCCCACCCATACCGTGTTCGAACCTGGTCTCCTAGGGCCAACCTAGGGTGTCTCTAGGTGAAGTCGATCCAAATCCGTAAGGAGGAGGATCGGTTTTAGGAATTAGGATTTGGATTAGCGCAATTTGCTTTTGTTCTTTGCTTTGGCGCTTTGTTTAAAGTTTAATTTCGATTTGGATCAAGTGTTAGATCCAATTTACTTTCAGCAATTTGATTCCGTTCAGATTTCAGATCTGGATCAAGTGTTTGGATCCGATCTTATTTCAGTCTATAAATACTTGTACAAAGCCAATTTTCGGCATGGAAGAATTGAATAAAGAAGAATTTGAGTTTTTGAGTTAGCTATCTCTCTCTCTCTCCCTCTCGAGTTAGAATTCTCCCCTATCTCTTGCGCACCTTCTTCCTCCCGCGCTCTCTTGTCTTCTCTCGTAGCTTAGATCAGAAAAGATCAGCAGCCCAAGCTGCTATCTCCCGAGGATAACATCTTCCCTCCCGCGGCTTCATCTTCCTTGCCTTCGTCTCTTTTCTTCTCTCTTCTCAACTCAGCCAAAGGAGCGATCGGTGGGAGCTTCCAAGCCACGGCAAGGCAGCTCTTCTCCCCGGTATTCCCCAGCAAATTCCAGGAGCCTCACGGTGCAACCGAGCTTCTCCATCAGCAAGGTTAGAGGCCACGGTTCCAACGGGAAGGTCTTCAACTTTCTAGGCGACTAGGGGAAGAAGACTACCACCTCCCTTCGAAAGAGTAAGGTAAGCGCCCTTAACGAGTGTGAAAAGGGTAGATTTCGAGGATTTGCTTTAGTTCTGAGTTCAGTCTTAAGGGGAGTGGTTTGCCGGTCGCATCCAGCCGGTGAACACCTCTTTCCCACGGTTGAAACTGGTCCTAAGTCCTTTCATACGAACCTATCACTTTCCTCTTAGTTAATAGCGATTACCCTTTGGTTTTCCGGCCGGATTTCCCCATTTGAACCGTGAAAAGAAGCCGATTCCAGCCACGGTTTAAGTCTGCAAATCCGCCGAGAAACAAAAGAAAAAGTCAGTAAAAAAGGGCAAGAAAAAGAATAGAAAAGAAAAGAAAAGAGAGCCCATTGAAAGAATTTGAAAAAGAGTGAATTTTGGCGGTTTTGGTAAATTCCGGCCAACATTTGGGGGTCCGGCCACCGCTGCTCTTTTTCCGGCGTGATTCAAGAACCGAGCTTAAAAGAGCCATCCAAGGAAAAGCTGAAAAACATGGTGTAACTTGGTGGAGTCCGACGGCAAGGGACAAAACCGGTGAAAAGTTGAAATCCGGCTAACATTTGGACTTTTCCGGTTAACATTTGGGAAAATCCGGCAATCATTTGGTACTTCCGGTGATCTCCGGCGAAGGGCAGCATCTGAAGTGTGGCCTCTCGCCTTGCATTTGGGGATTTTCGGTTGCATTTGGTGAAATTGGCCGGAATTGGAGAATTCCGGTAGACATTTGGGAAGAAGCTTCCTGCCGCCGGCGACTTGGAATTCCCTCGCCGGTCAACTCATTTGGTAAGTTGACCCTTTCCTTGATCTTCTCGCTATCTTTTCTCCACATTTGTCCACTTGGCAGCCTGCGAGAGAGAGAGGAGAACCAGCTCGCACCTTTGACCCACATTTGGTGGAGGTAAGTCAATCTTCTCGCCACCTCACCCAACATTTTAGGATCTAGAAGCCCTTAGCGCGCCACCTAGCTTATCCTCCCCTACATCTTAGGATCTAGAGTCTTCTATACGCGCCACCTAGAGTCCCACTTTTGACCCAACTGCCACCTCGCCTCTTTAGATCTTATCCTAGCCTACCTTTTAGGAGTCATCCTTAATCCTCTCGCCACCTCTTCCATCATCTTAGGAACTAAGCCCTATCTCCTTCGCCACCTAGCCTCCCCTTCCACTCTTTTAGCTCGCAGCCTCATCCCTTAGCCACCTCGCCCTAACTCTTAGGAACCTCATCCTTAGCTCGCATCCCTCACCAATCATTAGCTCACCTACCTAATCACGAGCTAGCTTAGTCCACCCGCCACTTAGCAATCCCATTTCCATTTCATAAACCGAGCTTAGACCTACCCTACCTACAATTTAGGGAACCCGATTTAACCCACTTCCTTTAGTCAAACCAAGTCAAGCTTTGACCCTCGAGTCCACCATAACCTAGTCTACCTAGATCCGAGCCTACTTCCTAGACCTAACCCAGACCCACTTAGAAACATTTGGTCTGAACCCTCCTAGTCCTAAACCTAGACAAGTCCCGCACCTGGCTGGTTCTATCCTAGCCCTCAAGGAAGACCGTGAGTTAGTACTCACATCCTTGGTGTCTAGAACCGGCGGGGCTTGATTCCGGTGAACTCCGGGGACCTCTGGCGACCGCTGCTACTTTTCCGGCGACATTTTCCGGCGAAGAACCAGCAGCCTCCTCAGTTCAACCGGCGGCCTTCCGAAGTGTTCCTAGGTGTTTTCCGGCGTCTACATCCTACATCCGGCGCCTCAATTGAGCTTTCTACTTCCGGCTTGTTCCCTTCTACCATTTGGAGTCAAGGCCAGCTCGGGAGTCATTTTGCAACCAGCTGCATTTGGAGGAAGAATACTTGCTAAGGACCTTGGTTGGTGTTTCTTCTTTCCTTTTCATATTTGGGGTTAATCGTGTACTGGGATTTCTAGTTGTTTGCTTTCTTGTTAAGTTATCCGCTTCCGCGTGTTAGTTTGATTTTGTTTTTAAGTCGGGGTTGTTTGTTCGACTTTGGGTAGTTAGATTGTATTTTCTTTACTTAGGATATCTTAGGTGTACTCCTCGGGGATCTTGGGGGTAGGCACGGCCGTCGGCGTGGCTGTTTGAGCGGCGCTAGGCGAGAACCTACCAGCTTCATTCATATCGCCCCTTGCTGAGCGTGTTCTATGGGCAGCGGTGAAGCCTCGGTAATCCTCCGCAGAAGGGCTGCACCACCACGTGTTGAAGGGCCGGTGCCTCTTCTGCCAACAGGGTTCCCTATATAAGTGTTGTAGGTCATCTATCTACGCGCCAAGGGGAAACACCAATAATTCTAGTCTACCATAAATTTCGGACTGTCTGCTGCCGCCGACCTATGGCCAACTTCTGCCGACCTGTGGCTTGCTGTTGCTGACTTATGATTCACCGTTTGCTGCTTTGGGACCACATAAGTGCCTCTTCCATGGCATATTCATGCCAAGTTATCCTTAGCCGAGCTAGGCCATCCTTGGCCAGGCCAGACCAGGCCATTCTAAGCAAGACCAGCCATCTCTCTGGCCGACCAGGCCCTGCCATCCCCGACCATGGGCCAGGATAGGGTATTACACTAGTCCACTTACCCTCCATAATGACGCCCTTAATTTTAAGCTCAACTTCCTCAATACCACCAGGATAGCACCTTTTAAGAATTGAACTGACAACGTTCACAATAGTCATCGTTTGAAAGTTAGTGATTCAACTTAGATTGGATACAAAATCATTTACAATTAGTTTTAATTTTTTGAAGCGCTAGTCAGTTTTCTTTTCATATGCAATATATATATATATATGTATGACATTTTCTTAAATATTAGTCTGATTAATTGTGAAGGGCATGATGCAGATTAGAGTAGTTCAGTCCTGAATAGGTGATGACCATTGGCCAGGCGTAGAATTAACCTTTTTAATTTTTTAAATCCTAGAGAGTAGCTAAGCTTATTTTCTTTAATTTTTAAATATTTTTTTATTGTAAAGGGATATTATATTGGGAGTTGATTTTTTATTTTTTCAGATTAGGAAAAATAGTTTTTCTTTTTCTCCTTTTAAGTTATAAAGTTAGCCTGCACCGGTAAACATTTGGATGACAACACCGTGAAGAAAAAGATCTCGACTTGGCCAGCCACCTGCTCCCCTTTTGTGCTTATAAACGTCCTTTGATGTTTCATTATCTATTCATAAGTATTTTTTAGTATCCTAGTAAAAAACGCCAGAAATGCAATAGCTATGATAACGATGAAGAAATTTGGAAGCGCTTCACTCTCAACTCCAACGCCACAAGCCCTAGACTAGTGCTTCAAACTGCAAGTCAGATAAATCTTAAATTTATGACATGGGGACGTACCACACATATGCTAGGGTCACATTGGAGGTGATTATCACACCCTTGATTAGTTATGAGTTTTAACAGAATTGGAAACTGTCTCCATTAGGGTCCTTCCCTCTTGAGGCTTAAATAACTCAAGGGTCGGTTTTTCCTGCCCATCGCTCCAACCCAACGCTCTTTAATTTCAGATAACGCACGTTATAATCTTTAAGATTCAGATCCTTCATTTGTGATAAGAATTTCAAATAATTTGTTTGGGAAAGTGGGGCATAATAAATTTGTAAATCCCCAGATCTCAGGTCAGATCTCTTCTTTATTTCAAACTGGAAATTTATGAATTCAAAGCGTATCGAAAAATCTCCGGGGCCTGTTTGGGCAACACCCTTAATCGCCGTTTAATTTTGTTTTGCTTCCAAACCGACATCAAAGGCATGTTTGGATGCTGGTCGCCAATTGAATTTGCCAACGACAAAACGCCGTTTTAACTTGTCGCCCAAATACACAAACGCCGTTTTAACCTAGTTTTCACAAAAAATCGTGTTTTGAAGGTGTCATCCAAACGCAACTTTAGCAGAAGCCTACTAAATTTAAAGAAAAGTTTGTGAGCTCCCAGTCCCCCTTAATTAAAGAAAAGTTACTTTTCAATTTAATCAAAAAGTGTTTGTAATGCATTTTCTTTTACTCTAAGCTTGTTGTTTTATGCGGCATGCCCACTTAAGGAAATTTTTGAACGCTTGAAAACAGTGTCATATACACTAAACATGTAACTAATTGCCAGTGATAGTGCCGGAATTTTTTCGTTACGGGCGCAGTCACCGGTTCAAGTCTGACGTGAGGTTATAATTTTGCTGCACCACCGTACCATTAACCTTTTAAGTAAAAGAGGCCAAATGTGGCACGGTCTAATAATTTTGCATCTAGATTTGATTTGAAATTGAGGATTGAAGGTTTTAAAATAGAGATTTGAAATTTGGATTTAAGGTTTTAAAATGACTTGATTCAAAGGCATTTTGCATTTTCGAGTGTGGATTGGATTTAGATTTGATGATTGATGTGAGATCTGCAATATAGATCCACATCTAAAATTGACAATACATATTGAGATTGGATTGTGCATTTGGATCAAAATCCAAAGTCTATAGCAGATTGTCAGTTGGATCCCGGATATGAATTTAGATAAGTAGTTGGATCATATGGAATTAGATTGAGGTATGATATCAAGATTCAAAACTGAAATATAAAATGGATCATGGATTCGGATTTGGAATGTGGACTTCCATACAAAATGCAGACTAGATCTAGACCTGGAGAGAGCTGGGCATACGCTATTTGGGTCTTCTTAGAATTATACCGGTTCAGACTTGGGTTGACTATAACTATTTGCAGTAGAGTTTTGGTTGAAGGCGAGCTTTGTTTGAAGGTGAGGTCAGTCAATGGTTTGACCAAGATTGAGTGGGCTCAAGCCTTGTTGACTTAGCTTGACTAAAATAGGTTTGACTGGGTTCAGGAAACTTGGATTGAGCTGATTAGGTTTTGATTAGGTAAAATTGGGTTGAATTAGGATCTAAGCATGTGCTCTAGGTTGGGACTTCAACTGGGGGTAAGCTGGGTGGGTTGGCTAGGTTCCGTTTGAGAATGATCTATGTTATGTATATGTTTCTCATATAACATATAATCTTGGCTCTAATAAGTTTAAACCTTGGATAAATATAAAAAATATGCTGTTTAGACAGCCAAGCCATCACATGAAAAATGACCATTTTGTCCTTTAAAGAAAGATCCAAAATGTTAGAAAACTTATGCAACATAAATACTGTACATGATAATACATTACCAAAATTTCCTAATTTTTAGACTTAATCAAGAGACTCCCTCAACGTTGACTGACAAAATACAATTTTGTAAACAGTCTGGACCAATTTTGGGAAAGACACATCCAGTGACTCCAGCGACCTATAAATTAAGGATCCTTAGGTTCCATATACAGTTTTCTTGAACTGAGTTGAGGTAAGCTAGATTAGTGCTGCTCGATTATCAAGAGCTGAAAAACAGAAGAATCTAATAGAAATTGAGCTAAAAATAAGTTCAAAATAACACTTAACTGTCATTAGTCAAATGACTTAGCCTAATAACAAGTGAATGATGAATTAAGGTGCTTTTGGAACAATTGAACTCAATCTGAACTGGGGATTAGCAAAACTGAGCGAGAGAAAGATGACAGTAAAGTCAATCTGAACTGACTGTGTTTAAGTTAGTTAAACTAAAAGTAGGGTTTCACTTCAGTAAGTTTGTTGTGACAATTGGGTTTGACCGAATTCTCTGGGAGGTTCGACTTCTTGAGCCACTAAGTGAAAGTTCTTTGAGCTTAAATAAGCTAGATCTGAGCTTAGCTAGGAAATTGTTTGCTAAATGGAGCTAAAACTAGATCGCTTCCTTAGAAATGAGCACATTTTAGCTCAATTTGACTGATCTAACCTAAATTGAATTGGTTAGTACGTTGCACTCTACAATCCACTAAAGTTAGATTAGTTTTGAGTTATCTAACCTAGGGTTGGTTACTTCTTAGAAAATGGATTTGTTTTTTTACTAAATTAAAATGAGTCCGGTATAAATTAATTAGGGCTTTTGTTACTAATAGTTGGGATTTATCTAGAAAATGCTTATTCAAGGATAATTTGGTTTAATTGAGTGGTTTCTAAGGCTTCCTTAAGGTTTTCCTAGGAAATAAGGGTAAATAATAAAAATGGACTAGTATAATCCAAGCGAATTAGCCTTTGCTTGGTTCTAAGTATCCCTAGACCACAACTGGATAGTATGAAGCTATTTTAGGGCAAGAAGCCAAAATAAGTAGAAATAAAAAGTTATTGGAAATCATTGAGAAAAGCGATTCTAAAATGGTTCAAAGAGCAGTACTTTTAAGACCAATTGAAAGCAATTGGGATATGAAGATGGGTAGCCGGGTTCTGGGATCTTGAGAGTGTCATCTAAACATGCTGAAATTTTAAGAATGTGTGTGTTCTCTAGATGAGCTTTATTTTCAAGGGACCATAGATTGTGCCTGCCATAGAGCTCTTCTTACTATTTCTATGTGTTGAACCGTCGATGAAGTTCATGCTCCATTCTATTATTCTGTTGACAACTGATATAGGTTAAGGCACATGTTTTGTTTGTTACTTTTTAAAGATACAGGTTATGTTTGTTACCAAGCAATATTGATGAAATTGATTGAGTTTTCTTAGGGGCATTTAATAGGGAAAACAATGTGCAACCAGAAAAAAAAATTAGGATTGAAGCTTTTCTGCGTGCCATTAAGCTGTGAAAATTTTACTGTACTGCGATTGTTTTTTGTTAGACATGCTCAGGTAAAGTAAAATGCTTCTAACCTTTTGATTTCTCTTGTGATTTTTTTTTTTTTTGAAGGGTGAGTAGTTCATTCCACATAACCTAAAAGAGGTCACTGCCCCCTGGCGCCTGCCCCCCTGAGTTCAGGGATCATGCTTTGGGAGCTTTTACGGTCTAGAGGTAGAGACCGCTGGGATATGGGATAAAGATTCGAACACAAGTCCTTAGAAAAGGCAGACCACCTTGCCACCCAACAGGTTACCACCCCTCGGGGTAATTTGTCTTGTGTTTAATTGTCCATCAAATTGATGCTAATGGACACCTTAACCACAATAAAAAAGAGACGTTCGTAGCAATCAAACAAGGAGTAAATTAAACAAAGTTAAACCATGTTGACCATTTTACACGATTATATATGACATTGACGATGGGTCTACATAAAGGAAAATAACATTTGTGTAAAATGCATGCTTTCAGCTTGGCTAAGCTTAGTGATATTGAAGTCCATCTACTTTTTTAAATCTGACCTGAATCTTATTGTTAAAGACAGTCAAATCCGAATCTGACCTCTAAAGCGAATCCGAACCACATTACCATGTGTTAAGAACCGACTTTTAAAACATAAAAATATTAGATATAGGATGTTTATCTAAAAAGAAATCTGACCTTAATCCGGTCGGATCTCATTTCTTATATCGCAATCCAATATGATTTCTTAATCAGATGGTAAGTATTTTTATTATCCGATTATTGTGAAGCAGTTCGGTCTGATATTGGACCCAGATCGGATTTATTGCATCCCTAAATTTGAAACTGTACACCTTTTCTATTTGATTCAATGTATCTAGTATTTATTTTAAATAAAATTGGAAAATTTGCTTATATATATATATACATATATAGAATAAGTGATAAGGATGAACTTGATCATTGCATAAGCTAATGCTTTCAATGGTTCACAAATTAGGCAGTAGGAACAAAATGAAAGGGCGTAATTGGAAAACATTGTCAGTCTCCTTATCCAAGTCTGTAAAAACTAATTCACATTGATCATGCACTTCATCTAGAGCCATCTAATCCTGAACTTGTTATAGCATACATGGATAAATACAAGCTGGTTTCTTTTCAAGACCCATCTATAGCCTATTCTTCAAAACCCCCTACAGCTCATGCACTGAATTCAGGTTGAGGTTTTGCTGTACAATGTGAATTTTATGCCCTCTAAAAATGTTGATGTGCCGAAGTTATTGGACCTTGTGCATCTCTTGATAATTTACGGCTGAAAATTTGTTATGTTTTCTTTCTCTTTCAATCATAGTGATAGAAAACATGTTTTTTTCAATAAAAATGTGATAAATTAAATGGTTGTTTAAAACTTAAAAAAAACATGGTTTTTTAAAAAATGTAAAAAACGAAAAAAACGTTTTCAATGGTTTTTAACGCACTTTTAACGAGTTTTTTTCATGTTTTTTTTTTTCACTCTTTTCATTTTTCTCATTTCATTAATGCCAAACAGTTTTTTTTTTTCTATTTTTTATTTGTTGCAAATCTACTTATCTATGATGTTTGTGTTATTAGTTTCTCACTTATTTTATTTTTCCCTTATTTTTAGTTTTTTTAATTTTTAAAAATTTACTTTTTTTTCTCATTTTTTTCAAGTTTGCCATATTATACATGAGAAAAACCTAGCCGTTTAAAACTCTAAAATGTTATTTGTAACTATGTTTTCAATATAGATGTTCCACAACATCAGCTAGAAAACTTGTTGGATGTTGACTTAGCATGACTTTTCCAGAAAGGGGCTCGATTGTTCAAATGCTTTATCAAGCCCAGGGGAACACGAGCGCTTGGAAAATAATCTGTGGTCTCAACAAGGGAACCTCTTAATTTGTCTGTGGAAATCAATACTGCCTTAATGAAAATCCATGATGCAATTCGTTAACCGCACAACAATCAGTTTTATTTTCAATTTTTTAACTTAAACTTTGTTTGATTGCAATGATAAATGTACTTGATTTCTAAACCAACAAAGGTAAATTTTTATAGGGCCAAAGGTGCACTAAATCCATGAGAAATAATGAAAAAATTTCTCTCCACAAGGGGACTGGATTTGTTCACCCACTTCTCAACCTAAAAATACATCGGAATACAACTAGGTAACATTCTCTCTCTCTACCAATCTTTTTATTAAAAAGTTTCTCTCTACAAGATGCACTGAGCATTAAAAGTTTCAACATTTTTTCACCCAACATTTTCCCCCCATGGCAAACGCCAGCAGTGTTTAATTTATCTTAATTATCAAACTGCTATATATATAAATCATGATCTAATTGAATTTATATTTTGGTTTGAGATAGGTTTTCATCGCTCGACCCCCCTTGCCCGTCTTTCTCCTTCAAGCAATGTAATTGTCAATATGTTTTGAGTCAAATGAGAAAACACTAGGGTTGTGTTTGTTTTAGTGTGGATATGAGATCTGTAATGATATGAAATCTTAAGATCTCAAATATATGAATTTAAAATCAGACCGTCCTCCCATCCGACTTTAAATACATGCTTTCTAACATATAACATGAGTTTATAAAATAGTGAGACTCATTTTTCACGTTACAATTTAAGCAGCAAAATAATAACTTTTTTACTGTTTAAACAATAAAGTTTGAAAAATAATCTGATGAATGTCTTTGTTTTTTCATCAATTGAAATATTTTATTTTATTTCCACGAGCTGCATCTCCTGTCTCTGCAAACCAAAGGATCAAGCTGATGTGTTATCATTCCTACTCTTTTGTCTTCTTTTCATATGTCCTTTATCAAATTAAATCGGTTTTTGAATCTAATTGGAAAGCCAAATGGTTCAGCGAATTGGTGCATTGGATAGGAATTTGAATAATTGTGGATGGGACTTATTAACAATTTGTGATTTAAATTTAAAAATAGAAAAAAATGTATAATGTCAGGAAAACTAAAAAGTTCACAAAGTAATATTAAAGTACAAATACACTTTAATAGAAATATATAAATATAAATAATTCGATTAAAATTAAAATAAAAAATAGAAAATAAAGAAAAATGAAATAATGTCAAAAAGGTGCAAATACACTTTAACAAAAACGAACCTAAAATGTTCAAAACATAAATACTCGGACAAATTTAAAAATAACAGAAAAATACAAATGCACCTTAAGAAAAACATAACAAAATATAACTCAATAGCAAATTTGCCAATTAATTTAGTGGGAAAACAGGATAAAGAGAGCACCTCTCCCTCGTGAGGGTTATGCACCTTTGGATGAACAACCAGTCAAGGCAGGAGCAAAGCGAGTACTTTTTTGAGGGTTGGGTCAAACGGTCCAACGAACTTATCCGGGTAGGGCCAAAACTGAACCCGAATCCAAAAAATACATTACGCAACTAAAAATTTTCAATTTTTTTAATAAATTTTTTTTCAATTAGCTGGGCTGGGGCCACGGCCTAGGCGGGCCCCACTCCCTCCACTCATGATTCATTTGATATATTGATTTGGTGGAAAGATAAAGAATTGAAATTCCTTATTTTATCATATATGGCACGAGATATATTATGTATTCCTATTACCACAGTTGCATCTGAATCTGCTTTTAGTACTGGAGGTCGATTTATGGATGAATGTAGAAGTTCATTGAGTCCAAAGAAAGTAGAAGAATTAGTTTGTGCAGGTGATTGGATAAAACAGTATGGCGACCCTATGAATCTTGTGCCGGTGTTGCTAAAGGTACGTACTGAATAGCATATCAAAGTTTATCATGTTTATTTGTGCTTATATGTCATAGAAGTTGTTTATTGATCAATTATTGTTGGTTTTTTTGTAGGATACTGCTGAAGATGAAATAGCATGACATGATTCAACATCATTTCAAACATCTTATGAAGCAACAACTAACAAAATATGAGGTATTGTTCTATGTTTGGTAGTTGTTTTGTTATTAGATGCTACCTTGATGACAACATTATCAACTGAATTTCTTTGGAACACAGTCAATATTGATTTCTTTTATGCTAACATTTTTATTTTGATATGCAAATACTGTATGTTTCAAGTGATAGAATATTAGTATATTGCAGAAAATTTTTGGTCTTAGGCTCAATGGCACGATGGGATATATGGACTTGCAATGTGCAAGAGTTATTCTTGATGTAAGAGCCTAGAGTAATGTTATTTTGAGAAACTTCCTTGTAAAAGTGCAGTTCATTGATAGACATGCATATTCTTTTGTTTCCAAATATGTTCTTTGAAATTATCTTTCATTGTGAAAGTATCAATAATTTGTAGTCTCTTCCGCTAAAGACATATTGATGCATACTCTTACATGCGCACATTGATAATAGTGAGTTGTTTCATTAGCTTAACTTTGCAAAGCTGCTGGTCTTTTGTTGATCTAAAGTTTCCATTTGGTGTTATTTTATTGTTATAGATGTTGATCTTAAACCTTTTTTTTTAATGACATTCATAATGGAAACTCATAATCTTGCACAGTGGGCTTTTAGATGGTGTTGTAACCCTATCTTTTTTGTGTATATTCTTCGCATAAGATTAAATGTTTGATATCCTTGTTATATTTCTGGAACCCATTGAGATTATGTTATCCTTGTTATATATCTTGAACATCACGGTTGTTTGAGTGTACTGCAGAATGAAGGTTTTTCACTGATTCATGAAAGGCCTTGAAAGTAACGACATGCCTCAGCCCTGTTTCTCACTCACAGACACACAGGCCATTTTGGTTGTCTTCTTGGAAATAACTGGCATGTGAATGAACGTTTCATTATCGTTATTTTTCAGAATGAATTGATCCAATTGAATGTGGGTGTGAGTCTAATCAATTATCATAGAGGTGTGAATGGATAGTACTGGTGGTTGGACTGTTAGATGTTAGTTATGACATCGGCTATAGTACTGGTGCCCCTTGGAAGTCTAAAGATTTCATTTTGTATCTTATACAAACTCATATTATTACTTCTATTGAACTCGAAAATACATATGAATGGATCTGCCACTCAATTGTTGAATTTAATTTGTTCAAGGCGATTGGTGTACCAATATTTTCATTTCGAAAACAAACAGTCATCAATTGTTCACTATAGCGATTGATAATGCAAAATTGTAATGGTGTTCAAAGAACAGTAAACGAGTCAGCCCGTGACACTGGAAATTGAGTCAGCCCCTCATTTTGTAAAGCTTTTTTACATAATAAAAAGGCTCTGGCTGTTCCCTTTGTTTAGAGTCTATACAATGGAAGGAGTCAGCCCGTGACACTGGCCATCCTTTTCTTATAGACAGCTTTGATGGACATGCATCCCTTTTGCTGATAAAGCTGCAAAATGAAAAATTATTACACTGGACGACTCGGTGATGTCAGTGACTTGTGAGAAAATAACATGATTTGCTTTGGATCGTCGGAAAGCCGAATCTATTCATATCCCGATTTTAATGTCATTGTTGGAGAGGACGCAACATTTTATTTTCCCTTGCAGTTAAATAAATCAATGTAGTTTGTTGTGGCTCTCAAATTTATCCCGATCAAGAGAGATGATCCAAAGATGAACAAATGACGTTCAAACAAGTTGTTAGGCTTGATTAAAAACACTTGATGGGGACGAAGCGAGGTGTATATGTAAGCAAATACAAGTTCGATTCCCACAAAATCCTTGCAGGTTATGATATTTGACCATTGGAAAAACTGGATAGGCCATCAAACTCAAACTCCCTTAATTTGGGTTTTCTTACTAATTATTTAAGATGGTCAACAATCAGAAATTACTTCCCTTTTATAGAATTACCTTCGTCACTTTTCTTTTTCAAAAAATGCTAGTGTACCGAATCAAGCACGTCACGAATGAACAAATTAGTTGGTCACACGGGTGAAGAAGTAGGAGACAAATTTTGTCTAGTGTTTCATAAAAACAAATTTTTAGGTTTATTGATTTAATTAACAATAAAATACCATCTGGTTAGCGTTGGTAAAAATGGCCAACGAATGGTGATAGACCATTGTTTAGTTGGTATAAACGACAAGGGGAAAGAGCACAATTATATTCTGGCCCCTATCAAAATTTTGAAACTATAATTCTACTCCTCTCATGAAAAGTTCTTATCTCAGTCCCTGACTTTAGCACATGGGACATCACAGCCAATTTAAGTTATGATTCAAATGAGGCAAAATCTTTAGATTGTGGATTGGATTTAGATTTGAAGATTGATACCAGATATTGAGATTGGATTGGGGATTTGGATCAAAATCCAAATTCTATAGCATGTTGTGAATTGGATCCTGGACATGAATCTACATAAATAGATGGATGTAGAATTGGATTGGGATAGAATATCCAGATTCAAATCTCAAATATAAAGTAGATCATGGATGTGGCTTTGTGGATTTTTTTACTGTAGCAAAAGAATTTTTATCCTTATTAAAAGTTTCTTTATTCAAATCTCTCTCTCTCTCTCCTCTTACCCACAACCAAATTGGAATTCCTAGAGACACTAGATGCCAAATCTCCTTCACTTTAGCCACGGGGGTGCAATAGCAGGGGACCTGGCCCCACCGCCTCCACCCCCACCTCCTGCCTGCTCGCTAAAAAAAAAATAAAAATCTACTTGTAAATGTATAAAAAAAAAAATCATTTATCCTATATAAAAATTTAAAAAAATTATATTTCTACCTTTGTCAAAATTTTGAAACTATTATTCAGCTTCACTCATGAAAATTTCCGATATCTGCCCCCTAACTTTCACATGGGCCACATTACAACCAATTTTAAGTTACGAAGAAGGAAAATGAACCATTTCTTGTGCCTACTATAGGGGCTTTCTACATGCCTAATGTTTGCTTTCATGACACCCCGCCAGAGGTTTGTATCTTTCATCCTTTTTTTATCTGATAGGAGTAATGTTGCGACACCTTGGGTTTTTTTGTTTCATCTTGAAATAATAAATGCATCTAGGGATTTTTTTTTCAACTTCAAATCTCTTTCAATCAATACAAGGAAATCTTGATGCACGACTCCCTAATCAACAAGGTGGCATAACTTTTATGGATTGCGTCATCTTTAGCACACTCAACTAGTTTTTTGAGTTTGTGCTGTCGAAACACACATGGTTTCTTGGAACTTAGTATTTTCTAGTGGGAGGACTCCAGGTGGGCGAAAGCTATTGGTTTGCAAAACCTACATAATCCTGTTTATGCTTTCTGACTTTTTTGGTTTTTCTTTCTCAATATTCAATATTTTATCAATCAATAGCATAAAAAACAACCACACATCTCTGCATTTTCAGCAGATAAGAATCCTGTTCCACAAATAAATTATTGAAGGCTCATATTCATTTCCACAACCAAATTAGCTTTTGTTGTGAGTTTGTGTTGTATGTCTCATGCTTGGAATTGTAACACTATTTCAATCAAAGATCAACTGTTATCTTTCACTATTATCTTTCACTATGGACTATGGCTTGATTAACATCAATATGCATCTTGTGTTGTTTTTTTGCTTCAGTTACTGCTGGGAATTGTGGGATTCATCAACTATGTTCCATGACCACTTGACTATGCCAACATTCTTGTTAGAACACAAGTATGCAAAAATAAATTTGCTTTTGTTGTTGTCCTTTTGCATTTTCTTTCTGGATTGTTTGCAAACTGTGAAAGTCAGTCTTTTGTGCAGTCATAAGCTAACAAATGTTATATTAACATCTAGCTGCTTACTTTTCATTGTTTTTTTTATCTTTATTTCTTTGATCAGTGATGGAGGAATCAAATGTAAGATCAGTGGTCCCATGAAGGTGATCTTTGACATATGCATCCTTACATGAAGAACCTAGTGTAAGATCTAAGGTTACTAGCTTCTTCATCTTCATTTAGCCCTAGTCATGTGATCCACTTCAATTTTGATACTTGCCCCAATACTATTTTTTCTGTCTCAGTGCCCTTGAGAATGGCTATGGAAAGCTCTGGGAGTTGTAATTGAGGAAATCAATGCCATGTCTCAGGCTGATATTTTAGCTTTTGAAAAGCCTACTGTTAGACATCTGGTCATCGTTTAAAGCTATTAGACATCAAGGTTAGCCTTTTCTATGGATCTAATTGACCCTATGCTTATTTGGGACCCATTGGTTACTAATCTTTGAGTAATTTGTAGCTGGAATGGTGGAAATACTAATTTTGTGATGCTTGTATTGTAGCAGGAGGGGGAGGAGGGGTTTCTCCTTCCCCCTTGGTGCCCGTCCTCCATTTCAATGGAATAAAAAATAAAAACAAAAACTAAATATTTACAGCCATGCATCAAAAATGATGGAGGTCTTGAACTCGATGTCTATAGATGATATGTCGTAGAAAACTTGGAGACACGGATTGAGAGTCCCCCACAATCCAGTGCAAACAAACATGCAGATCAAAGTGGAAAGGAGGAAAGGAAGTACAAGAGAGAAGCTGGTTATGTGCGTGCATAAAAAGTTGTGTACAGAGAAATATACAATCATCAGAATACCCCTGCCAACTAAAAACAGGGAACCAACTCTTTCCTTTTTCTTTTTTTGTGCATATCTGTTGTGTGCACCACCCCGCCCTGATGCATGTACGTTCAAGTGGGTTTTCATTTCCAAGTGTTGGAAATTGGCACACCCCAACACTCTGCAAGCTAGTTTGGCTCCTAAACAGGTTGTGGTTAGGGCTGCACACGACTCGACTCAACGAGCTCTAGCTCGAACTCGACTCGAGTCGGGCTGCCTAACACAAGCTCGACTCGATTAACAAAGTCGAGCTCGACTTGGTTAACTCGAGTACACAAAAGTTCTTGCTCGATTAAGATTCAGGCAGAGAGAGAGAGAGGCGCAGATTAACTGGAAGGCATAGATCGTGCACAGGTGGACGAGCGGTGGTAGTCACTCACTGGAGGAATGCGGTGGTGGTCGGACGGCTCCAATGTTGCTGCGATAGAAGAGAAGATGCCTTCAGATGGATCTTGCATGTTAGGGAAAATGAAAGTCCTAAAAAAATCAGGCGGAACATACCTGGTGCAACGCAGGCGGAACTCGGCAGGCCGGACAGTATGATATATATATATCGTACTTAAAGAAGTGCCATGGACACATTACGTCACCAATGTGATAGATTCTCCGAAGTTGAAGCAACAACACTACTTTATCCCGTTGCTATGTTAGTGAACCTACCACACATAGTTTCCAAAATGGGCATTAGATTTGGTTCCATTTTTTGTGAGAGACTTCAAGTTTGGGATTGGCAAACAAGAATCAAGATTTTGGTGAGCCACAAATGAGAAAGAAGATTTAGAATTCCCAACCAAAATCAGGTTTGCTTACAACATATAACATTTGATTGTATAACAGCGTACGAGCCAGATAGTACGCTTTACTAGTTGACAATACCTGTGTGGAGTAATGGCATATATTGATAAATATATATATATATATATATATATATATATATATATATATATATATATATATATATATATTATATTTATTAAGTCAATTAACAATAAAATACCATTTAGTTAGAATGCTTTTTTAACATTTCTAAAAGGTAAAAATGACCGATGAAGGGTGATAAGTCATTGATTCGTTGGTGCAAATGACAGAGGGAAAGAGCACAAAGAGAGGAATGCTAGGTTAACTGAAATGAAGTGACGCTTATTTTCGAGGTCTGAACATAGGGACCAGTACAATAAACCTTCAACTCTTCCTCTTTCGCAATGAGGAAAAAGCAGAACTGCACTGCACTGCACTGCAAACTCTCTACGATGCCATTATCGTCTCCACCAGAAAGGAAAAAGTGGGGGAAGCAGTTTCTCATAAAGAGTTGTGATTTGTTCCTCAATTATTGGGAACCTTTCACTCCCCTCCTTTCTGCATCGAGAAACAAAAGAATTAACCTATGCCCGCAGCTGAGAACACCTTGAATCCCTCCTTGTTTCCCAATCGTTTCTATTAAAAAATAAACAAATAATACCAACCTATAGGCGCAGCTATGACAACTATCAGGGGAAAGAAAAGGCCATTGTGATAATGAGAGGAACGCCTTAAAAAGTCATAATACTAATTTGGTTGAGTTCTCCAATCTTTCACAAAGTCCAAATACAAGTTAGGAAAATTATAGGATTATAAGATTGGAAAATATAAAAAAAAATGATTCTCATTGAATTATGACATGGTAATAGTGAGGCAAATAAACTCTAAAACCTCGCAAAATGTAAGGTAAAAATCAAAATATTGAATTGGATTGAGATAAGAAATCAATATTCAAATCTGAAAAATATCATAGATCATGGATTTGGATTTTTGGATCTTTTGATAGTAGCAATAACATTTTTATCCTCAGTAAATATCATTTTAACTCAGTGAAAAACATGTGATCCTGGTAAAAATCATTTAACTTCAGCGAAATGACATGTTTTTATAGCCAAAGAGCCAAATGTGGGTGGCGTCAGTATTTTGAAAATTTCATAAATTATTCTAACAATAAGACTCTGAAATGAATGGCCAGGATGAGAACTACCATGATGTGGCACAGTCTAATAACTTTGCATCTAGATTTGATTTGAAATTGAGGATTGAAATATGAATTTGGATATGGAAAGAAAAGGACTTGATATTTCGATTCAGATTGAAGGATTTAAGAAAGAGATATGATTCAAAGGCATTTTTTATTTTGGATTGTGGATTGGATTTAGATTTGAAGATTGATATGAGATCTGGAATATAGAACCAGACCTAAAAGAGATAATAGATATTGACATTGGATTGCGGATTGAATCAAAATCCCAAGTCTAGAGCAGATTGTGAATTGGATCCCGGTCGTGAATGTAGATAAATAGTTGGATATAGAATTGCAATATGGGATGGCAGTGGCATTTATACTTCGGTTTCATTTTTGTTGGTGCTTGTGATTGAAAAGTAAATGTGACCAAACAATAAATGCTGCAAAATAATTAAACCTGCATATACCTTCGACTAATGCTTCAAATTCATCCCAAATGCAAGCCAGATAAACTTTAAGTAGCGCCAAATTATGATATGGGGGCGTACCACACATAGAATTGGATAGTTATAAGATTAAATAGAATTGTAAATTATCTTCATTAGGGTCTGGGGCGGAGCCATGGGGGCCGCTGGGGTCCTGGCCGCCCTTCAATTTGTTTTTTAATTTACATGTAAATTTTAATCAAATTCATTCGTGTGTTCTTGGCAGAATTTTCTTAAACTTTATTCCGTTTCTTAAGGAGACGTTCCCTCCTTTACTAATTTTAAATTAAAAAAAAAAAGAAAGCCAAAGGCGTGCCACTTATAAACATGACATGACCTAAGGAGGTATATCTATTGTGAACATGTTATATGTTAGGCCATAATATGGGAGGAATGCGTTCTATTGTGAACAGGTTATATGTTCGGCCATAATATGGGAGGAATGTGTTAGGAGCCCAAAATAACAAAAGTGCCCCTCTCTAGTAAAAAGGTGGAACACAGGTTCGTGTGTTGGCCACTCGTCACAGAAAATGGCCTCATGTCTACTCTATATAGTTTCCAAAATGAGTATGTCATCAGATCTTGTCCAATATCTCTTGTGAGAGACTTCAAGTTTTGAATTGTTGACAAAATCAAGATTTTGCTGAACAGCAAAGGGAAAAGAAGATTTACAATTGCCAACCAAAACCAGGTCCGTTTACGGCATATAGCGAAGTCGGAGATTTTGAATGTATGGAAGCGAACAAGCCAGATAATATGCTTTACCAGCTGCAATACCTGTGTTGGTTAATGGCTTATATTGATAAAAAATATATATATCTTATCTTTATTGAGTCAATTAACAATGAAGGACTATTTGGATAGGATGCTTTGTTAAGATTTTTAAAAGGTCAAAGTGAGTGATGAAGGGTGATAGTTGGTGCCAACGACAGAGGGAAAGACCACTGTGGGTTAACTGAAATTATGCACTGCTTGTTTCGGAGGCTGATCGTAGGGACCAGCACAATAGACGATCAACAAGATCAGCAGAAAGAGAAGAGGGATGCCCACTCTTCCTCTTCCTCGATGAGGAAAAAGCAGAGTTGCAGTGCACTGCAAACTCTCCACAATGTTATTGTCGTCTCTGCCAACAAGGCAAAAGTGGAGGAAAAGTTTCTCACAGAGTGCTACGAGTCTGTCTTCAATTACTGGTTTAAAATCCGAAATGGATGGAACCTTTCACACTCCTCCTTTCCGCTTAAAGAAACAAAAAACTAACCTATGCTGCAGATGACATCACCTTGAATCCCCCCTCGTTTCGCAATCGATTTTATTAAAGAATAAACAAAGAAAACTAATTCATAGCCGCAGCTGTGATAACTGTCGGAGGAAAGAAAAGACTATTGTGATAATAAGAGAAACTTCTTAAAAACACATAAAACTAACTTGGTTGTGTTCCCGAAGCCTTTCACAAATCCAATTACAAGTCAGGAAAATTATAAGATTATAACATTGAAATATATCAAAAAATTGTTTCTGATTGATTTGTGACATGATAAAGGCAAAGCAAATAAACTTTAAAACTTCGTAAAATGTAGGATAAAATCAAAATATTGAATTGGATTGAGATCTGAAATATAAAATAGATCATGGATTTGCAGATGTTTTGATTGTATATATATATATATATATATATATATCTATATATATATATATATATATATATATATATATATATATATATATATATATATATATATATATATATATATATCCCTAGTAGAAAGCATTTGATCCTGGTGAAAGCTCATTTAACATCAACAAAATGACATCTTATTTAGCAAATGAGCCAATTGTGGGTGGCGTTAGTATTTTCAAAAAAGTCATAAATTATTTTGAGAACAAAAACCTAAAATGAATGGCCAGGATGAGATCTAGCATGATGTGGCACAACCTAATAATCTTGCATCTACATTTGATTTGAAGTTAAGGATTAAAACCTGAACTTGGATCTGAAAAGAAGAGGATTCAAAATTTGGATTTGGATTGAGGGATTTAAAATAGAGATATCATTCAAAGACATTTTTTATTTTTGATTATGGATTGGATTTAGATTTGAAGATTGATATGACATCTGGAATATAGATCCAAAACCTGAAATGGATAGCAAATATTGAGATTGGATAGCAGACATCGATCAAAATCCCAGGTCCAGAGAAAATAGTGAATTGGATCCCGGATGTGAACCTTGATAAATAATTGGATATAGAATTGTAATATTGGATGGCAGTTATATTTCGGTGTCGTCCTTTTGGTGCTTGTGATTGAAAGTAAATGTGACCAAACATAAAGTGCTGCCAAATAATTAAACCCACATATAACTTAGACTAGTGCTTCCAATTAATCCCAAATGCAACTCAGATAAATCTTAAGTGGCACCAAATTATGATATGGGAACGTACCACACATATGCTAGGATCATATTCGAGGTTTGATTATATATATGTTTTAAGTGAATGGTAAAATCAAAATATTGAATTGGGTTGAGATAAGAAATCAAGATTCAAATCTGAAATATAAAATACATCATGGATTTGGATTGTCGACTTTTTTATTGTAGTAAAAAAAAATATCCTTAATAAATATCATTTTAAATTAGTGAAAAGCATTTGATCCTTGAAAAAATCATTTAACTTCAGTGACATGACATTTTTTTTAGCAAAAGAACCAAATGTTGGTGGCATCAGTATTTTGAAAATTTCATAAATTATTTTAAGAATAAAACTCTAAAATGAATAGGTAGCCCAATGTAATAATTTTGCATCTACATTTGATTTGAAATAGCTGACTGAACCCTGAAATTGTATCTGGTAAGAAGAGGAATTTGAAATTTGGATTTAGATTGAAGGATTTGAATAGGCATATCATTCAAAGGCTTTTTTTTTTTTTTTTGTGGATTGGATTTAGATTTGATGATTGATATGAGATCTGGAATATAGATCAAGACCTAAAATAGATAATAGATATTGAGATTGAATTGCGGATTTGGATCAAAATCTCAAGTCTAGAGCAGATTGTGAATTGAATCTTGGATATGAATCTAGATACATAGTTGAATGTGGAATTGTAATATGGGACGGCAATTATACTTCGGTTTCATCTTTTTGGTGCTTGTAAGTTGTAATTGTAAAGTAAAAGTGACCAAATATAAAGGGGTGCAAAATAATTAAACCTATATCTACCTTAGACTATAAGTGTTTGAAATTAATCCCAAATGCAAGTCAGACAAATTTTAAGTGGCACCAAATTATGATAGGGGACGCACCACACATATGCTACGATCATACACTTGATTAGTTATAAGTTTTAATAGAATTGGAAAGGATCTTCATTCGGGTCAGGGTCAGAGCCAGGGGGCCGGTAGTGGCCCTGGCCGCCACTCAAATTCATTGATTCTACATAAAAAAATTTAAAAATTATAATTTGGTCCCCGTTAAAATTTTGAAACTATAATTTGGCCACGGTAAGAAACATTTTTGCTTCACCCATGGTTAGGTCCTTCACTCTTGAGGCAAACCACAATGATCAAAACTTAAATAGCTGAAGGTTGGCTGTTCCTACCCTACCCATCACTGCAACTGAAGGGTCTTTAATTAATGAAAAATTGACGTTTAGGTGACACTTGCTTAAAAGTGTTCAGGATCACAGTTAGAGTAATTGGGTCCACTGTGAAAGTAATTTGATCAAAGTAAAAGGGCCATTTGATTGTAGTAAAGGAATTTGTATCCTCAGTAAGTATCATTTCATCTCAGTAAAAAGCATTTGACCTTGGTAAAAATCGTTTAACTTCAGTGAAATGACACTTTTTTTTAGTAACAAAGACCAAATGTGTGTGGCATCAGTATTTTGAAAAATTCATAAATTGTTTTAAGAGAAAACCTCTAAAATGAATGGCCAGGATGACATCTGGCATGATGTGGCACGATCTAATAATGTTGCATCAAGATTTGATTGGAAATTCAGAATTAAAATTTGAATTTGGATCTGAAAATAAGAGGATTTGAAATATGGATTTGGATTGGAAGATTTAAAATAGAGAATTGATTCAAAGACCATTTTGGATTTTGGAATGTGGATTGGATTTAGGTTTGGAGATTAATATGGGATCTGGAATAATAAAGATCCTGGATTTACGTTTGAGATTGGATTGCAGATTTGGATCAAATTCCAAAGTGTATTGCAGCTTGTGAATTGGACCCTGGATATGAATAGAGATAAATAGTTGGATATAGAGTTGGATTGAGATAGGATATCAAGATTCAAATATGAAATATAAAATAGATCATGCATTTGGATTTGGAATATCGATTCTGGTACAAAATGCAGACTAGATCTATATATGGAGATAGCTGGGCATACCCTATCTGGGTCTTCTTGGAAGTAGACGGGTTCAGACTTGGTTTGACTAGAGGTGGTTGTAGTAGAGCTTTGATTGAAGGTGAGCTCAGTCTATGGTTTGGCCAAGATTGACTGGGCTGAAGCCTAGTTGATTTAGCTTGACTAAAATAGGTTTGGCTGGGTTCAAGAGACTTGAATTAAGCTGATTTAGGTTTGGATTTGGTAAAATTGGGTTGAATTAGGATCCAAGCATGTGCTCTAGGTTTGCACTTGAACTGGGGGAGGGGCTGGTTGGGTAGGCTAGGTTCAGTTTCAGAATGATTCATGTTATATATATATTTCTCATATAACATATAAACTTAGTTCTAATTAGTTTAAAGCTTAGATAAATATCAAAATATGCCGTTTAGATGAAAGACAAAAGTGCCCCAAGCGATCACATGTAAAATTACCATTTTGCGCTCCATATAATGATCCAAAATTTAGAGAACTCATGCTACATAAATCCTGTACATGATAATACATTGTCAAAATTTCCTAAGTTTGACACTTCATCAAGAGATTCCTTCAAATTCGACTGAAAAATGCAATTTTGTAAACAGTTTCGACCAATTTTGGGAAAAGACTCATCCGATGGCTCGAGCGAGTTGGGACACTTGAGCTAAGTAATTAGGCAAAGTCAGGTATAAAGTAATTAGGGCTTTTGTTACTAATAGCTCAGATTTGTGTAGAAAATGCTTCATCGAAGGTAATTTGGTTAGAGGCTTCCAAGTGAATTAGTGGTTTGTTTGTCTCTAAGTATTTCTAGACTGTTTTAGGGAAAGAAGCCAAAATAAGCAGAAATAAAAATTATTTGAAAATCATTGAAAAAATGGTTATAAAATGGTAATCTGATCTGATCTCCCAGTCAGATATTAATTTTTTTTCATATCTGATTTTTTTTTTTTTTTTGGAATACGGCTCGGTCAGATATCTGATTTAAATCTGACATATTGACATTTCCACACCTATCCTTATGAGGCAAAAAGAGATGCTCCAGCTAAGGTGAGACTACTTTAACAAGTGTGAGGAGGAGAGGGGGAGGGGGATGCTGAAGCATCATTCTTTGTCCAAGGCTTTTGGCTAGGGCAGGTGGTAAAAGATGCTCCATGATGTAACTCTCAAATAGTTAAGGGCAACAACAACGAGGTCATGATTACAAAAGCACTGAGGGGTTTTTGGATGTTATTTGGGAACATTTTATATTTGCTTGATTTAAGCATTTTGTTTTAGTAGAATAAAGCAATACTCGTCGATAATGTTGCCCAAGTTTATATGTGAAATTAATGCATGCCTATTGAAATTTCTTGGAAAAACGAAAGATTATTCGACTTCAAATTTATGATAAAAATTTTTGCGCTCACTCTTTCTCTCTGCTTCTTTCTCTTTTGGGTGAAAACTATTTGTTATGTACATAATTGTTTTCGAAAGAAATTTTGGAATGACATGGGAAGATGTGCATGTAGATTAGCTTTTAAAAAGAAACTTTGAAATGATACTACAGCAATTATATTTAAAAAGCTAATAAGGAAAATTACTTTCAAATGTCATTGTCCATGCTTTTTACTAGCAAAAATCTTTATTGAGTTATAACTAATGTTCTTATGAAAAGACAAAGAAACTATGCTATTCTAAAATCCAAATAAACTAATAAGCTATTATAAGATTTCTTCTCTTTGTGGATGACAAACAGTTAAATTTTATTAGCTATCAAAAGCATGCAGGCGGTGCCGGCCTATATTATTGGGGAAACTGTGTACATAAAAGAAGATATGAACAAAAGCCAACTCTACCGAACAGCTATAATCCCACCCATTAAATTACTCTCTCAAGATCTATAATGGGGTCCCATTCTTTACAATTTAGCTGAAAGACTGCTTAATTTTTCCATCCGACACCTCAGTTGCAACTTCATCTTGCCAACAAAATTTATTTTATGTATATGTAAAAAATTTTATTATTTTTCAATTTTTTACATATGACTACCCCTTAAAATTTGAAATTGAAACTTACAGTACCTATTATCAAGAAATTTTTGGGTCTGCCGCTGTCTTCTAGCCGAGTCATGAGCCACATATATCCATGAAGTCGTGTGCTCAATAATATAATTCAGAGTTTAGATATTTGAAAGAAAATCTAGTAAAAAGGTGCGGATCTCTCATTTTCCTTCATTTTATTGGTGAAAATGGACACTAGATAAATTAAAAAAAGTTACGAAATTTTGGAAAAAAAAAATTGAATAAAGAATAAGAGCAAACCATCATGCCCACCCATAAAATGCCTGCAATGTACATGTAGATTGTGATAAGTTGCTCACAAAACAGCGTTAACGCCGTTAACGGCGGGCACAGTCGGAGGCCACGCGGGCCAGACAGTGACCTCGTGCCTCCCACGCACGAGACAGAGGAAGGAACGCCTTGATTTGCCACGTAGGATTTCTAGAACACAGCCGAGCATCCCTGCAGACGACGGTGCATGGGCTTCCTTGAAAAGCAGAAAAGTGGATCCCACTGTTTGAGTAGAAAATATTTCGAGGCCCCTTTCCATGATCACCCCTCTTTAAGTGGATGGTCCAAAGAGTCTACCAAATGAAAATAGTAAGCCTCACACACGAATGTCCACGTGGCAAACAGATGTAGGTGAAGAGTAACATGCCACTGGACCCCACCACTGAGGCAGGACGGAGCGGCCGCAAGGTTTCCATGTGGCAAGCGCTCAGCGGTTCGGTGCAACCGTTCATCTCAGCCGTCCATAGATCTCTGTCGTCAAACGGGCTGTAAGGATACACTCGGTTGAAACCATGTTAACAATGCTGCTTTTTTATTAAAAAGTTTGATATATTGAATTTCGTTAACTAATTTTTATTCTTTTGGCTTCATGGGTATTTACGGTCTCTCATTTTCAGCCACGATTTAAGAATGGGGGAGTTAGAATTGGAATTGCAGTTTAACATGAAATTTTGTTTCTAGAACTTCAATTCTATAATCAAAATTCAAGGACATCAAATAGACCTTAAAGGAAAAAAAAAAAATTAACAGTAAAAAGACAAGCCTTGAATCTGTTTTTTTGTTTGATGCTTGTCCCGGTGGAACTTCATGATTTTCTCCCTCAACTAGTCTTTCTGGCCACCCACTTTAACCAGGACATATAGAAAACGAAAAAGATATTCTTGATAAAAGCAGTAACATAGATGGAGTTGTTACCGATGGTCTCATTGGCCGCCGAAGCATGCCACTGGATTGTCCGGCCGGACCTAAAACCCTAAGGAAAAGAAAAGAAAAGTCTAAAGAGAAATAAACAAACAAATACACCTGTATACATGAGCAAGAGATCTTCACCGGACACGCTGACTGGAAGTCGCCGAACATTGCCGAACGCCGCCGGAGGCCCGTAATGGTTGTCATGGAACTTCACGGTTGGGGCAATAACGGAGAGGAGAGGAGAGAGAGAAAAAAAGAATGGAAGCAGGGCGATCAAGGTTTTTACCCATCTACAACGAAATTTTTATTGTACCCGATGATTCTATGTAAATTTCCAAAACAGTTTTATAATAAAACCATTGTAAATGCGCCTCAACCTTTCCAAACTATTTTCAAAAAAATGGTTATAATCATTGTGTTTTAACGAATCCAAAATTTATCTGTTCGTAAATTGGATTGAAGAAAACCTCCTCCCCACGTTCCCAAGCTTTATAAATTTAATAAAGGGGGCTTCGACTATGCTTTTGTAAAACTATGAACATTGTTACTTTTGTTAAGAAAAAAGAAAGGGAGTTTCTGTAATTACAAAATATATGAGTCCTTCTTATGTAATTAAAATTTTTCCAAGGGGGTTTACAACAGGTTTTCCGCTTTAGACTTCAAAATGAGAAATTTATTTTCTTAGTTGGTTCAATTTTGTCGATTCAAAGAATGATTATGGGTGTTTGATTTTCCTCTCAATTTCAAAAGAATTGATGTCTGGATCTTGTTCAGATTTGAATCTAGTTTGACCCAGTACTTAGCATATTATTACCTCTTTAAGTTGATTTCACAAGTTTATGTAACATATTTGATTTAAACTGTGATTTTGCTTGACCTTACCACTGGTAATGCTTTGAGTATTTATTGGTTTCCATCTAATTAACGGTGTTTTTGTGAAAATGGTTTAGAATAAATTAATCCAAACAAACCATATTTTTTTAGGGTCTAAATACTTTTGGACCAAGATTGATTTTTGGACTAAATTAAGGTATTTCTCAAAAGTTCACGTTTCATTGTGGATTTATTACGTAAAAAATGAGTTAAACATAGAAATAATAGCTGTTATAAATTCTGAATGTGGTTTTATGAAGTATCGATCTTTATTATTGATGTTTAAAAAGTTTTAGATTTGATATCACTTCAAACCGGATCAAACTTTGTTTCTAAAATACATACTTTATTGTGAATGGATCTCAAGATGAATTTAAATGTTTGAAATAAATAAATAAATATGTGTGTATATATATATATATATATGTATAAAATTGCTGTGAATGGATAAAATATTTATATATTTTAGTGGTTTTGAATCTGTTTGGATTTGGATCCAAGCTGGTTTGAAACGAATATTTTGATCATTTGGAGTGCATCTAAATTATTTTGGCAATATATTTATTGTCAAAGAGATCTGGATCTAAATCTGATTTGTTTTGGGAACACATATATTGTGGATATGTTTGTTATTACAAACAGACCTTATCCAAATATGGATCCAAATTTAGCTTAATCTAACTGGTTAAACGTACTCGAATCTATACTCATTTTTTTGTGTTTTATTATTGTAAATTGAAATCAAAATAAAAGATAATGTATGAAAATAAGGTTAACACTTGAGATAAACCAGTGGGTATGGGTATGGACGGATCCCATTCCCATGCATTTCCTTTGCATCTAAATGATCTGGATCAAGTTCCTTTCCTGAGCACATGTGCATATTAGTTGCTACTGCTTTGACTTGTTTCAACTTATTTATATGCTTGCAATATGTACCTGTTTCCGCTGCGACCTGATAATATGATGGTATTTGAACTTATTTATTGCAGAAATAATGAGTTATTTCTCGTCATTCAGTTTGCCTTGGTTCTGCATATATATCCATGCACGAATAGCAGCTGCAAAAAGGATTTGGATATGGATCTGTCTTGGTTGGAGACTGATTCACATGTGGAAGACATTGTGATCTTGCTATATCTCGAGTTTGTTTAGATTTGAATTTGAGATCCATGTTGTTGACTCTATGATTACTGCATGTTAATTAAAAAGCAGGAAGAAAACTCAAGCCGAGTCTCCACTCCTTCAGGGTGCGACAAATCCAGAATATCATTCAACCGGAATCATCCAGTTGCATCGACGGATCACCCAAAGTAGATAAAAGAGGAAAGGAGGAGTAAACTTATTCATATTAAACAAAACCTCATGGAATGACAGGTGGGTTTCCACTTTCCACCATAAGATCCTATCAGCTCCTGCAAACATGGTTCGGAAAGCACAACCAAAACGCAAGAACGCCATTCCACCTCCATGGAAAGGAATACCCAAGTTCATCATAAGCAAAGGAGGGATCGACCAACAAAGCAGACAAAAAAAAAAAAATCAACAACGGAAAAAACACAATAAAAGGAACTGGGCAAGCTTCCATGATTTTTTTTTAATGTTACCTCAAATAGACTTTTGACGAAACAGCTTGAAGGCATAAAGTCGCAGTTCAGACTTTGAATTGCAGCCCAAGATCGACTGTCTTCCTAGCGCAGAGAATAGACAGGGGAAAAAAGGCAATACAGCGAGCGAAGTAAGGTCCTGACCTAGAAAAGGGAGTGCCGTAGGATTGCCGGAGATGATCGGCAGTGGTAGATAGAGGAAGGTGTAGGTCAGGGGCCACAAATTATGTAGAACGAGAGGCAGAGAGAGAGAGAGAGAGAGAGAGAGAGAGAGACCTGACATACCTGAAAACGAGTGCCGGAGAAATGCCCGTCAAGTGGAGCAAAGCCACTGGAGAATCCAACGCCGGTAAGGATTGAATGCAAGAGAAGAGACTGCAGGGGGGGAAAGGGTGAGGTGAGAGGACAAGGAATTTGCCTCGAGCAGTTTCTGTTTCCGTGGTGCTCCAGTAAATCCAAACGACCTTAAATGGAACGGCGACCGGAGGAGAGAAAAAGGGACACCGCTCGCCTCTTTCCCAAAGATCTGCAAGGCACCACCTACAATAGCTTGCCTCTCTCCACCGATCTGCGACCGCCTGCAATGGCTCGCCTCTGTGCCCCGAATCTGTCACCGACTGCAATCCCTGATCTCTCTCCCACGACGGAGAGCGTAGTTAGTCACACCACCAGGGTTTGAGAGGTGTCCATTGAAGCTTTGACACTGTTACATCGTGCGCCCATATTGAAGGAGAAGAGTTTTGCGCGAGACAGATTTCGCGGGAAAAAGGTTTCGCCTCCAAGTCCTTAACAACAACGATTGCTTATGCATGTAATTCTTGTTGTGAGAAAAGCCTTGGAAGCAAGTTTTGGTCACTCAAAAAGTTAAGTCTGCATTGTATTCTCATGATTTATATTATTTAACTCTTGAACTCTTGAGTGTTGAGTAGCTCACTCTCTCTCTCGTTGCATGATTGAAATCAACCATGGAATATAACAGCAAAATTTGACCATTTACCAAATAATTGTGGTTGTTGAGTACTAGTGGCTTGCTTTCTTCTTTTAAGTTTTAAAATTAGAATTTTCTTTTATCCTCTTCATTTACTAGAATTCATTCTAATCTGATTTTTATCTACAATATGCCATTTCCCTTCTATTTCATTTGAATGTAGGTACTTGGAAAGCAAGCCACAACATTGGCACACAAAACGCAGCACAGTGGTGAAGGAGATTAAAAATGTTAACAAGATGAAGATTATTCTATATGTGTTGCATATGGTTCTCGCTAGTTTTGCTTTAATGTTGCCAGTACAAACTAGATGGATCTAGTACTATTCATAATTGTTCATGTTAGTGTGTTTTCAGTATATTAGGTCTTTATCTTAGTTAAGGGTATGCACCCCCCTAGCTGCACAATATGTTAGAAGATAACCAGATAACCAATTTGAATTTATCAGGTTTTTAGAAAAGAAGATTCAACAGTCAAGAAGAAGCTTCAAGATTGTAGCAAGCTCCTTTGCCTACAGAATATCTAGAACATGAATAAAAAAGACATAATTCATTTTGTTTTTGAGGGAAGAACATAAGCATAGGATGTGCCATAGCGTCATTATCTCAAAAGGTTTCTGCTTTTGTATAACGTACTTTATATTATATTGACGCTAATATCATGAGCTATATGAATAACTGAAGACTTTGAGTAAGTGTGCTCCTTACTTCCGTGCCTATATATGTATTATTTAGTTAGTACTATCATATGTCAATAGCAAGGATGAAGTTTCTGTGGATACTGCTTCTAATGTTTCAGGTCCTTTTTTCTTATGCTTGACGATTGATTTTGAAGACACATTATTGTTTGATCAGTCTTTATAATTAGCATGATTTTTGTATGATACAAGTATACTACTTGTTATACGATATGACATATTGTTGTTTGATCAATCTTTATATTAGGATGATTTTTTGCATGATATCAAGTATTGTTATAGGGCATGACGTAGAGCATAATACTCACACTCATACATCCCCTTTGATCAGGAACATATTATTTCATTGGGATAATGTGCTTGCCTAATAAAGCTAATTCGTGTTGGTTGTATTGGAGTCGAGATTTGATCAGCCTAACAGAGATGAACTCGATTTTGAATTCTTGGGCAATGTGAGTGGACATTCCTGCGCCCTTCAAACAAATGTTTTTTTCTTATCCAAATCGTAACTCCTCTTTACCATTCGATTATAAATGATGGCCTTACATAACATGTTGATGGCCTTACATAACATGTTACCATCATACATCTGATCTTCTTGATAAGAGTTCAGACTGTTGTTATATAAGCTAACTTTCTGCATATTCCTTGTATAGATTATTGGGTATTGACTTAATAAGGTCTAGATGGTAGCTCTCTCCAAGATGTGTACATGTGGTCATTCCGATAATTATTTACCGGTGAAGACAACCTTTCTCACATTTTTCCTTGTTTCATGTCTCCTTTGTGTGCAGGACATCGACAAGGAAATAAATGACCTAAAACTCTCTGTGAACACCAGAGGACGGCTTCTAGCAACAAAATTTCTAAATCAGTTCGTCTAGATGGTGCTCCTGTTTTCAAGCGGTTGGAGCTCTAGATAACCAAATAGGGGGTTTGGAAGACTAAGAAGAACATCCACTACGCCTACAAATATGAAAAAGGGGAAAGTTTTTGTGTAATTGGTGGTGCCACTTGAAACATTGCTCTATTGAACATGCAATGAGTGGTTTTGCTGCTAAGGAAACAAGAAACAGAGGGCTCAATCTCAAGATAATATGCGTACTGTTGTGATTAAAAAATTACGGCTCAATCTTGATGGTCGCACTGGTTTTGTTAGGGTGATTATGGTTCTTCATTTGTCGTAATATGCTTGTGTGAAAATAGTGGTATTCTTATTTAGGTTGCTTCAGTTTTCTATGTAAGAATGTTTCATTCTTAGAATGTTATTTTTCAATATGCTTGTTGAACAGAATCTGTAATGGATATGAATTCAATACCACATATAAAGCTGTGTGTTATCTTCTCCTTTCTGATTACACACTACAGCGGTGGAAAGGAACCGGTATTAACCATGTATAGCAGCGATCAAATCACCGGTATTATCACGGAAGCCTGCTGCAACGGAAGAAACCGGTGATCTTAGGGGTGAAAAGTTCGCCGGTATAGATCTATAGCGGCAGCAACACCGGTGAACACCACCGCCATAGGCCTGTTTTCTTATTGTGCTAATACAACAAAAAGCAACTAATAAAGTGTAAAATGTGAATAACCTTGAACTTCAATTATATTAATAAGCTTGCATTTAAGAAGACATGAAACCAAGAAAGAGCTACAAATAGAGGCCAAAGTTTGGGCTTCATGGGCACAACAAAGGCCTAGCTAGCTTGTGTCTTGAATATTAATATAGCTATTGAGATGGTTTCTAGAGTAGAGTCCATGGTGATCTTCTTTGTAGGTGTTCTTCTATGGGCTTCTCTGGTTTCATCTCGCTTGCATGCTGAAAATGCTGCCATGAATACTCTTGATGAAAACATGATTGAGTGGTGCCACCTGTGGATCGTTAAGTATGGCTATAGTAATGAAGACGCCAGGAGAGTGGAACATCACTTCTTGATCTTCAAGGAGAACGTGCTACCAAAAAATGATGATGATCAAGGCACATTTGAGAGGTACCACCAGCGGACGGTAAAACAAATCCAAGATTTGCATCTCATGCTTAGGAAAGGTGCTCTAATCAAGTTAGTCTTTGGTCCCCTGTTTGGATGACATTTCGACCAAAAAGGTGATTTTTTATTTGTTTGGGTGAGATCTACCAGGTTTGAGTAAAACCAGTTTTGACAAAACATAGCTTTCAAATTACATTGAACAACTTGACCCTTCCATTAGGTTATTAAAAAAAAAGGTTTTTTCGTGTCTTAGCCAAACACACAAACTAATTAGAAAGTCATTATTTTTTCATAAGTTAATTTTCAAGAATATAATTAATTTTTTTCGTAAAACTAACTTTCACGAAACAAATTTTTTTTGAGCGTGTTGTTGCAACATGCCTTTGAGGGCATTACATTTCAGCAGCTAGACCTCATGCTAGTAAAGTATAAAGCCTATAGACTGTGCCAAAAAAAATGCCACATTTCTCGTTTTATTTGGTTTGATGATCTCACAATGGAAGTCCCAATACAAAAAACAACTAATAATGTGTAGAATGTGAATTACCTTAATTAAGCCTCAATTTCATTAATAAGCTCTTGGAAGCATATTAGAAAAGATTAGACAAAGAAAGAGTTACAAATACAAGCCAGAGTTTGGGCTTCATGGGTACAACAATATTATTTCATTTTGTCCAAATAGTAAAATAAATCCAGGATTTGCATGTCATGTATTGGAAGGGTGCTCTAATCATGTTAGTCTATGGTACCTTAAAGAAAATAATGTTCACGCCTAAAATATGCCATTTGTTGCCATTAGCCACATCTTTAAATGTTTAAAATTTCAGCATATTTAGACATCTCGACAAAAAAAGGCGATTTTTGAGTGTTTGGGTGAGATCAAAACAAGGTTTGAGTAATACCAAGTTTGACGAAAAATAGTATTTAAATGAGATTAAATAAGGTACAATCTTCCCCGAGGTTACTCATGAAAGACTGTTTTGGGGATTCGAGAAAATCTGGAGACGAGAACTTTCTCAATCCTAAGGCACAGAAGATCTCGACATTGTGGAAGAGGCAGCAGCTGGCCTCGGTGGGCCTCTGGCCCATCAGGGGCATCAGAGCATGGGGGAACCCGACTGAAGTGAAGAACCCATGGTTATTGGTGGAGCCGAAGAATCTGTCAATGGGGGAGAGGTTTTGCTGTCATCGCCCATTCAAAAAAATGGCAAGTCATGGGCATCCATAGTTGATGGGGGGGGGGGGGGGAGGCTTGAGGCAGACATGAATATGCCTCCACTAGAGAAAAAGGAGATGGCAGGGAAGAGGCGCCTGATTATTTCACAACAATCATATGAGGTCCTGTGTCAGCCATTTCGTTTTAGTGCCATTGCTACTCTTGTAGGAGGTGCCGGGAAAGGTCGCATTGATTACAACTTCATTTTTGCTAGCCTCAAAAGCTTATGGCCGGGTGTTGCTGATTTAAGGTTCACATCGGTGGGGAAAGATATGTTTCTTCTCTGCACATCCTCTGAAGCTGATCTTAAATTTATCCTGTCTCTCGGCAGATGGTATGTAGGAGGAGACTCCTTATTGCAAATCAATGGCACCCTGGTATAACCATGAGGATTGAGAGTTCCAACCGAGTCCATAAATGGATTAGATTGCCTGACTTACCAGTAGAATGGTGGAATCCTCGGATCTTCACTAACATTGCAGACCTAATAGGTGGCTGATTCATGAAACCGAATGATTATACAAGGCATCTTCAGCGTTTTGGTTTCGCTCGCATAAAAATTGAAATACCGTTGGGGTTCAGCCCGACATCAAAGTTTGAGTTGGAGATTTTAGGCGGAAAAATCTTCGTTCAATTAGTTGAGTATGAAACTAAGGTCAAGTACTGTAAAAAATGTGGGTTGACAGCTCATTTTGATGGTTCTTATGCTGTGAGAGAGGCATCCCTGGAAGGGGAGAAGCTCTCCCTCAATGGTTGGCAACTGGTCAAAACCCCTAGAAGATGACCACCATACAACAAGGAAAACGAGGATTCTACCAAACAAAACAAATTTCATGCACTTACGCTTTTGGTAGAGACAAAAGCAGATGGGGAAAGCTCTGCCAAATGACCTGATGGGAGGCTCTTTTCACGCAGCAAGGAAACAAAGAGGTGCAGGCCTCACAAGTAGCCTTAGTGCCTCCTAGGCCAAATCCAAGCATCCTTAAAGGTCCTGTGACTTTCACAGGAACAGATTTAAACATGCTGACAGAGACTAACAGTTCCTAGATGGCAGAGAAAGCTAAGAAACAAACTCTTAAGCACAGGGGGTTGAATGACACCCAAAAGCAAACCAGCCCACCAAGGAATATGAATACAACCATTGCTTTTGCAATCAACACCAAACTTAATATGGAACAACTGCAGAAGTTCCAATGCAAGATTCCATAGATGCGTCTAGTATCTAACATTCATATTTCAGGACCGTGGGTGCGCATCATCACTTTATGGGATCCTTATGAAGTGACCCTTCAAAACTGGTATGCACATCCTCATTGGATTGTTTTAAATTTCACTAAAATTCAGTCTGATCTTCGTTTTGTGGCTATTGGTGTTTATATGCATACTGATTATAGAATTAGAAAGGATTTGTGTTTAAGCCTATGCTCTGTAGTGAATCACTGTTGTGCGCCGGTAATTTGTATGGAAAATTTCAATGTTGTTTTAAACCACAATGAAAAAACTGGAAGGGCGTCGACTCTCCAAGCCTGTATTGCTCTCTCCAATTTTGTTTGACAATCAGCCTTATATGAAATATCCCACCCTAAAATGAAATTCACTTGGATTAATAATGGTTTGGGCCAAGAGAATGTCATGTTGAGGATTGATAGGTGCTATGTATCTAAGGAATGAGTGGATGATCCAGAACTATCTCTACACTTAGAAGTGCAGCCGAGGACTATCTCAAATCACAACTCTATCTTGCTTCATATCTCCAAGCATAGTACAACACTTAGGGACGTACCCCTTTTCACCACTTTCAGTATTGGTAGGACATGGCAGGTTATAGTGATCAAATCCTTTCAGCTTGGGAAGTGGATACTAGGGGGCTGCGCCATGATCAAGCTCATACATTAATTGAGGCTACTAGGGACAAGCTAAAGGTTTAGTGCAAGGGTGGAGTCAATAATCTCCCTAACCAAACAATGGAGATGAAAATCAAAATCAAGTGCCTCCAAACTCAAAGTGAATGTGGCATGCTTGAGGCGATAGACGAAGAATGCTGACCTAAGCATGACCTATCTAGGTTATTATGGTTAGAAGAACGACTCTGGCGGCAAAAATCAAGAATCAAATGGATGAGGGATGGAGACATGAATACAAAATTCTTCCAAGGGATTGTTAATGGGACAAGGCGCTGGAACAAGATTGAGACTATCTCTCATGAGGGTCGACTTGCGACAGACACTCTTGACATTTCTACAGCTTGTAATGAGTATTTCACCGAACTGTTAGGGACCACTCATGGATCAGGAAGCTTACCCCAATCTATCGCACTGGCCCTATTTTGACTTTTGAGGAAAATAACGAGTTATTGGAACCTGTTACTCAAACTAGATGGGTTTGGAAATAGTTTTTTTCAAAACAACTGGAGTGTTGTGCAGGAGGCAGTAGTAGGGGCTATACATGGGTTTTTTTAATACCGGCAGATTGGTGAAATCAGTTATTAAGACATATATTGTTCTTTTGCCCAAGGAGCAACGTGTGACGCAGGTGGAGCAATTTCAGCCCATCTCCTTTTGCTCTAGCATGCTGAAATTTATCATCCGGATTATGGTAGTGTATACAGTTTATCTTAGATAGGATTATCTTGAAGAACCAAAGTGTGTTCCTCCCGAGGAGATGCATTGATGATAGCTTTCTTCACAGTCAAGAAATTGTTCACATTTTTCAGAACAGCAAGAAGAAAGCAGCTTGTGTTAAAATTGATTTAAGGCTTATGACAGAGTGAATTGAGAGTTCTTGCAGGCTACCTTGTGGTACTTAGGATTTCATGATTTGTGGGTTAAGAAAATTATGACTATTGTTACCACAGTTAAATTGGTGCTTCTTATCAACGGCAAGGAAGGAATGTGGTTTGAGCAGTTATGGAAATGCTCACTCGTAGCATTCAAGCACAAGTTAATATCAATCAAACCAGGATTCCTTCCATGGGGGCTGGAACTACCTCCCCTTTCTCCACACTATATGCCGATGACATCATTTTCTTTATACATAGAAGACTCAAGAATTTTCAGAACTTGAAAGCGTGTATTGATGAATTCTCTTCTTGCTCTGGCCTAGTCATGAATAATGTCAAGAGTTCGTTTCTCCCATTCATCCTGGACAATCATGTTCAAACTCAGATAGAGCAAGAACTAGGCTGGCGTCAAGGCCAGCTCCCCTCTAAGTATCTTGGCATTCCCCTCAAGATGACTGACATAATAGAATAGCAAAGCAGACATTTAGTTCTTCACTCATCTCAAAAGCTAACCCTTTGGAAATAGAAATGCCTCTCATTTGTAGGGAGACTCAACTTAATAAAGCATGTTCTTTCCATGTTGCCTTCCTATTGGAGGTTGGTAATTAAACTGCCTACTACCATCTGCAAACAATTAAACAAAATGGAAATCAATTTTTTATGGGGCACTATAGCAGACCACAAAAACCGTCATCGTATCAAATGGGCTACCCTATGTCTCCCTAAATTAGAGGGAGGTGTAGGACTTAGAGACATCAGCGAAACTAACCTGGCCAACTTGGTGTTCTTAGCAGCAATCCTCCTCTTGGGTGGACCTTGTTAAAAGACGTTACTATGAGCAAGAAAGCCTGATCGACAACAGTATGAGAGGAAAAAGGGTGTCTAAATCCTGGCGTAGGGCTCTGTAGGCTTGGAGCAGGATAATGGAAACATCTGCTGGAAGATTGGCAATGGTGCTTTGGCTAAATTTTGGACTGACCAGTGGGGGCTAGAGCGTCTCATAGATAAGATCCCATTATCTCATTTCCACTTGGTATGTGACACGATTGGGAGCACATAAAAGAAATCATGGAAGAGAATGAGGATTACATTACTCACTTCCTTGCTAACTTAAACATCTTTTTTTCTTGTTCTCGACTTGAGAATGAGCAACCAGATGTTATGGTATGGAGAAATGGAGAGGTCCTAAGAACAATGACAATATGCTCATACGGAAAGGGAGAGGACTTCCTAGAGCCACCTGGATTTTTTATTTAGGTGTTTCTAGTTGTCTTCCTATGGATGGTTTTGTGCAAAAGCAGGGTCAATCCCTCATTTCTAGGTGTCAAATCTGCAAGCGAAAGATAGAAGACATCAAACATCTTTTTTCAGTTGCAAGGGAGCACGGTCTATAGGGAATTGCATTTTTGGCAAATTTGGAAGGGTTAAACAGTGGCACAGGTGTCCCCAAAATATAATGCAAGGTCTCATCTGGTGGCATAAGAAAGGCTTTAGAGACAAAAATTTTGAGAAATACTAGAAAGACAGTTTCCATATGGCGATATGGTTCATCTGAAAAACTTGCAACCACATTAAGCATAAGGGCGATATACCTATTGGTAACTTGTCGACTTAGTTTTAGATGCATTGTAGTGAGTATTGGTGGAATTTCCAATGAAAAGGAACCCAGCTGAACAAAATTCGTAAATGGCTTCGCTCTGGGCTCCCACGCAGTAATGGTGTTAATTATGCTGATAGATGGGTGGAAATCAGCATTGCCTCTTGGTTGAAGGATGGCAGAAGAGGAGTGCCTGATCGCATTAGAGACGTCTCTGACGTGTTCCGATTTGGCTTGGTTTGCTTGGTTGAGAACAACTCAGGATGGTGGGAGACAGAGTTTCTTCTAGAATGCATTGGGCACTTTGTGAACATTGATGATAACTTCAGGTGCATTTACCTTCTCGCCAATGGAGATTGGAAGCAGCACTTATGAAGCATCATTGAACGTCGTGCAAAAATTTTGAACAACTTTTTGATGAGCAACAACTATCTTAATAGACGAAATTTGCAAGGGATGGCCTCTTGTTGAAGCTATTAACCTTTTGACAACTATTCCGGTCATTGGATTGTATAGGAAATGGATCTCCCACAACAACATGTGGGATCCATCAAACGAAAGTAACACTATGAGTTGAGGTTATGTGGGAACCCATTTTTGTTGTACAAATCACTCCATTTTGTTGAAATAAAAGGAAGGAGACCTATCCTCCATGCAGCCTTTGTCATGCAATCTAATTTTTTTTAAAAGATTAATTTTTTACAAACTAATTGAAAAAATGATTAAATTTTCATTTCAGAAAACTAATTCTCATAAAACGAAAAAAAATTAAGGGGGTCATTGGAGTATGCCTTTAGGCGGCGTTTACATGAGAAAGGAAGGTCATATTCATTCAATTTCTTTGTTGGTGCAAATGCTACTTATTCTCATTAAATTGCTGACTTTGCGATTAATGACTTTTCAGTTACTGAAAAAGGAAGGTCATGTTAATTTGATTCCTTTTGTTGGTACAAATGCTACTCCCCTCAGGGCAAAGGCCAGACCTTCTTTTTCCTCAAAAAAACAAAAATAAAAAAATTAATAAGGAGGAAAGAAGAAGTTCCAAATAGGATGGTGCTGCAGCACGACACTGGCTAGCATGCCTGCAAGCGAGCTGGTTGGGTAGGCGTGCAGTAGCAGGGTGACCACCGGGCAGCTGTGAAGGTTCCCGACAGATGGCAAGGACGACCGGCGAGCTACTGCAGTCATCTTGTCGGGCGACACCATGTCCCTCCACTCCAACTATCGATAACGCGCGAGCAAGTCTCACCCCTTCTAAACACTCACTGACGAAGAACTAAGCAAACTTTTGATCGTCTTGTAGAACTTAAGATCTATGAGCTCCCTTGAAACAAGCTTTCTGTTTCCCAAGCAAGTGACTTGCGGCAAATCTATTTATTCTTCCACCGTTCTTTACTTCGGTGGTAATTCACCCTCCAAGTGCTCAGACCCATTCGCCGGTCTTCTACGGTTCTGACGAGCCCAAACTTGACTTGTGCCGTGACTCCTACCGGCCAGAATTGTCATATCTTCTATAGTCGGTCTGCTTCCTATAGAATCCTTTTGCTATTCGCAGGAGGCAGAGAGTTCCACCTCCAGTTGCTGATCATCTGGCTGTCACCTCTGGCTATCAATCACCGTGATATTGCATAGACTGCACCGCTGGTGCATTATGGTTCCATTGGATCAGAGCTCAACATGAGAAGTGGCCAGAGTCGGCCGAAATAGCAAGTTTTCTGGCCGCCTATTTCTGTGATTGTTGTCCCTGTTATAGCAAAACACACCTCTGTTCAACAGGTCATATCTTCAGATCTCATTGTTAGGTAATTGCAAGAGTGGGATCTTCATCTTCCCGACTTCTGTGCAGTTTCAACGAGCCATAGAACGCAGAAATACGAGCTGGGAGCAAACATTTGTAGAGTGGTGAAGCTGCCCCTATCCTTCGGCAGGCTCAGAGCACAAAACTTGTGACAACCGTGGGAACAGTTCTTGCTCTGCATCCATTGCCGCCCAGAGCTGCCATTGATTCACAATCTCATTGGCTCCACATTGTACCTGAAGATCTCACAATTCCAACGAGCCCAGACTCGTCCAAATCAGAGCTCTGAGGAGGAAGCTTTTCTTGGGCTGCTGTGGTGTCCCCTACTTCAGCCGACCCTATTGTTGTCTCTCCTTAGCATCTCAGACAAACCAGTAGATGAGAGGTGCTGCTTTTTTGGCAATTTCCCTAGTCACTGAAGATTGTAGCAACTCTGACTCCCTCACGACCCTTCTGTCCTTCAAGGGGGCACAAGGAAATCTCTTAGAGCAATATCTTCATCATCTTGGAGCTTTTCTCAAAAGTAAGGGTTCATCTTCTAAATCATACTCATTAGATGTACATGACAAATATCTCATTCCATTTCTTTTTCTTCTTTCCTCTCTTGTTCATCTCTCCATGGCTATATGAGATAGTTCTCAAATCTTCTTCTTGGAGTCAAGAAGTTATTCTTGGGTGCACCGAGAGCATGAGAAGATTAGATGATATTTCATTCTATGATTAAATCATGTTCTCTCTTTTCTTGAATGTTGCTTTGTTTTGAGATATTGAGTCGATTAATTTTTTCTATTTATATGTGAATGTACGGCGAGAATGAGGGTGTGGTTTGAGATTCTTCTCTATTCTTATGTTAATTTTGAGGTTGGGGCTTGTCCAACCCAGAAAAACCCTCACGAATATATAAATGTTAGTATATATTCTCATGTCATTCTTGTGTTGAGTTTCTTTTTTCATCACCCAATTAGGAACCCTAATGAGTACCTCATTATATAGTTTCATTTTCTGCCATACCCAACAGTGGAAGAAATATATTCTCTTGTAACAAATAAAATAATAATATTTTATGTTAATATATAAAATATTTGAAATCATGCTCTTCAAAGAATTTCGAAAGCAGGAACCCTCTCTAATATGGCTTTGGAAACTTATTTTAAGCTCTTGCATGAGCCCGAGTTCCTTTCCGGCTTACATAAAATTTGAAGTCAGATATTTTAACTTATTTATTAATTCGTAATTTCATAAAGACACATATGTACATGTTATATACGTATATGTGCGCTTGATGATTCTCTTTATCCTTATCTCTTTATGTTTCTATATTTTATTTTACAAATTTTCATATACACATGAATGCATATATATATATATATGTGTGTGTGTGTGTGTGTGTGTTCTATTTTCTTTTTCTAGAATCTTTTATTTCTCTTTCCAAGTCAAATGTCTTCCCCTATAAATTTCTTTTATATATATATATATATATATATATATATATATATATATATATATATATATATGTTTCTCTATTTCTTTTCCTCTAAAATCTCTCTTTTTCTTTAAATCAATATTCCCTTTTATAAACTTTCATATACGTGTATATGTGATAGTATGTACACGAATATGTACATCCTTTTCTATCGCTCTATCGGTTTTTTCCTCTCTTTCTTTTAAGAACTTCTTTTTCTTCTCTATTTAAATTAAGACTTCATTTTCAAAAGTTTTCATATGTATATGCATATAAAAGACATAAGGATACGTATTTCCCCCTCTTCTAAATCTTTCTTTCTTTGAAAGTATTTCATCTTTCCATTCTTTTGGACATTTTTCTTTCAAGGTTCTTTATTTGTCGACTTCATTAAGACCAAAATTCAAGTAATGACCCAATATTAAAATCATGCTTGATGATCTACAACTCCAATCCATTTTCAAAAAATTTTCTATCTTTATAAAAATATCTATGATAATTATAAAAACAAAAATCTTAGATGTATATTATGGTAGAAATGTTTTTAGATGAATGTTATGGTAAAAATGAATTATTCTCTTCTAATCATATAGGATCAATGCATTCATGCATTCACACTCACTTAATATCACTTATGATCACAAACACCTCTCCAAAGAACTAAAACAAGATGCGATAGAGTTCTAACTTGGTAGTAACTGAATTATAACAAAATCTCAAACCTACTTAAAGTGTTAAGAGAATGCTAAAGTGACTTCAAAAGTGATTTCCAAAGTTTTTTAAATATTTATCAAAGATTTCTCAATTCAAAATTTCTCAAATCAAAATGTTTTACCCTCTCAAATGACTCTTCAAAACTTTCTCAAAAAATTTGAAACATCAAATGTTCAACATTTTCTCAAACATTACACCACATATAGAATGAAAAAGATGTTTAAGTTAACATGAAATGCATCATGAATAAACATAGTCCTTGGATTGATTACCCCCAATAAAGGCACCAGAAATGGTCAATCCTCGTACCAACGGGTGAGTTCCTTTCTCTCTAATTTTCAAAATAAAAACTCATTTTTCTGGAGCACTCCAAAGACCGGAGAAATTTTGGGGATGCAAACACTAGGTCATGTTTCTGCCATCGCTTTATGATTTTATCACTTTTAGATATTAGTTGGATATTTCTAGATATTGTCTAAGTATTTTTGTGTGCATCCAATGTCATTAGGTTGCCTCTTCTCTTAGAAAGTCATGATGCTAACAGCTAGACTACATTTTCTAAGTGTCTAGTTACATTTTCCCTCTATATACTTGTTGGTGGGATGTTGCACTAAACCGTGAACTCTTTCTTTTGTATCCTCTGCAGAATGGGACTGTTAGCACTGTCATTTGTTGTCTCTAGATACTCTACTGCATATTAGATTGCTATAATATTGTGTGTGCTGAATAGACAAGCCTTGCTGCTTCACATTTTCATTCTATCATAAAAAGGGACAATTAGTTTAGATTTTAAAAGATAGATGAATTTTGGTGTAATAATGAGACTATAAACTATTTGAAAAATACCTAGAGACAAAATCACCAACGAAAGCTTCCTCAAAAGCAATCAATAAAATCTTATGCATTAACAAAAAGAAATAGTTGCAGTACATAAACATACCTGTAACTCAGTTCTCAAATGATTATAAAATGCAGAACGTTCGTAAGGAAGATGTCATTTTTTTTTCTAGACATTAAGAGGGCATTTGGTTTTGGTTACATAATGTCCTAAGAACATTATGTCTTAAAAATTGTGTGGTGCCCCTAAACACTTGACAGAGAATCAGGAAGGACAAAACGTTCTTGTGTCCTTTTGGAACGCAAAAATGCCTTCTTACCTGAAACGGTCCTACCCCTCAAACACAAGGGGGAGTTCATTTTATTCAAAAGCCTCGAGTCCTCGAGCTCCAAAGTTTCTCTCGCAGTCTTGCTCACTTTCTCTTGCTGCAGGTGTTGTGCTCTCTCTCTCTCTCTCTCTCTCTCTCTCTCCACTATGTCATTGTTGTTGGTATGATGCAAAAATCATATGTATCTTCTTCTTCTCCTTCTTCCTCTTCATTATCGCCCTTCTTTTCTTCATTCACCATTCTTCCTCTTCTTCATTCTGTGTTTCTTTCCTCTTCCTCTTCTTCATTCACCCTTCCTCTTTTTCTTTGTCTTCATTTTTATTATTTCCTCCTTTCTAGTCAATGGTAAAAACTTATCATCATTCAATAAAATCAACCAACTCATTTTCTCAATCTACAGGAGAGAGAAGTCTTCCCTACTATATAAGCAAATGATAAACCAAAACAGAACAAGAAAAAATTGGGAAAAAAATAAACAAATAAATAAATAAGAATACAAAATAGATCCAAAGTTTTGAGTGTTGGTGCTATCCTGCCATGGTTGCATAACGACAGCCTTTTGGGTTGCCGACTATTGCCAGAAGTGATCGGAGGTGACTGCTACAGTCTATGTAAGTTGCAGCCTTTAAAACAAGACAAAAGAGGGAAGAAAATAAATTGTACATGATAACCAAAACAATAATCATAATAAAAAAGAGGAATCATTGCCATGGGTTCAACTGATGCCACGTGCTGCTGTTGGCGCTGGTGACCAGAGCTGCTGGTGACCGGTGATGGCCATATGAAAGATTCAGCCGTGAAGGGGGAAGAAAAGGGGAAAGACTGAGGTTTTTCACAATGGTGGATCGCATTTACACTCAATTTAGAAAAAATTTTAAAATCAACCCAAGATTTTGCTAAAATGTTAAAAAACATGCTTGTAATTTTTAAGCCTTTACTTCAACCTCATTTTTCAATATTTTATTTGCATAAAAAGGTTTTGAATATTTCATTTGCAATATTTGTATCGTGTTTTACATGTTTACAAGTTCACATTTTCATCACACAAGCTTATATATATATATATATATATATATATATATATATATATATAGTGCATGTGTGTGTGTATAGAGAGAGAGAGAGAGAGAGAGGAAGAGAGAGAACTCAAGAAAAAGAAAACCAAAACTTGTGTTAAAGATGTTGGTCCATTGACATGACTCAACATCAAACAAGGCAAGTTAAATATATTGTCTAAGCAAACAAATGCCGGACAAAATTACAACTTGTCCACATGATCAAGAACTTATTGTCCACAAATGGCCTAAGGACATATCTTCCAAGAACACTTGTTCTTGCAACCAAACGGTATCTAAGTGAACATATGTGCATCAGTCTAACAAAGCAAAAAATGGGAAACTGAAAAATAAAAAAAGGCCGAGAAGCCTACCTGGCTATCTCATTCTGTTGCTTAGCTTGTCATCAGTTAATGTTAAACTGGAACTTTTACTGCCATTGGTTTATAGTTTAGAAGGAATTAGTCTGTAATCTTCGGATAGCTTTCTTGGAGCAACTGCTTTTGGGCAAGTCTCTTTGGTGAGTCTTTTAGAGTTCCCTGATGTTGCTAAAAAATATCGCCGACACAATAAAGTTAGAAACTCATGTTATTGTACAAAGCTGTAGTGGCTAATTAATTTGGAAAATGCATTCAAATACAAAAAACCAAGCAGCAAGAGGATCTCCTGTCAGTGTTAAGTATTGCCAAGTTTCAAAAAAAAGGCATATGAGTACTTAAAAAATTGCAAATACTTTGATCAACCATATTTGAAAATAAGGTTCGCATCTTGCTGGTTGACTGTTGTCAAATTTTTGGGCAGCCCGTTGTCACCTATAAAAGGAAAATTATCATTTGCAAAATCTGAAAAAATGTACAGAAGAGTTCTTCCACATTGAGATCTACTGAAGTTATACATATTTTGTGTTTACATGAGAAAATAAGTGCCCAAACAATAGAAACAAGATTCAAACATGTCTTCTATCCAAGAAATGCTACAAAGGTCTCGCATACATGTTTGAAACTCTGCAGGAGGATTACCTCCAATAGCACTTGCAGCTGTGGTAGACATTCTGACAGAATACCCCCAAAAGTACTCCCAGATTCGCTAGCTTCTAGTTAAAACCCCTTGAAGGAGGAAAAAAAATGATTGGACATATTAGGTCTGCATACAGACCATATATCTTGAAGTATGGAAGCTGAAAGGGAAGATCTTCACAATGCGTACCAAAGGTGTGTCAGAAGCATGTTTATTCTTCCAGACATCCACAAGCTCATCAGCATAAAGATAAAGATAAGTGGGCATCCATGCAAGTATGTAGGTTAAGGAAGTCAGATGATCCATTGGTACTTAATTCATTATCCATTGATAGTACTACAGATAGGAAGAGATATAAGAAACACATTATGGAAGAAAGTGGTTGTGTTAGATGACAATATGGTTTAATTAGATGAAAGCGATGGCTTTGCTGAAGAAGTCGTAGAAAGTCAAGAAATATTGTGGATGGTGCCAATAAAGGAAATCTTAATTCTTTTGTTCAAGCTAAGTCTAGATCTTCAACAATGAAGCAATTTAAAATAAGAACAAGAATGAATAAAAGGGCCAGAGATAAATTTTGTTCAGTTGTTGGAAGGTCTTTGACCATTTAGTTGTCTCTTTAAGGCAGCCAATTCACCATATCTTCTCAACATGGTTGATGTTTGTTTAACATTAGGAATGAGTTTGAAACCACCTTCAACATCTGAACCCTCCAGAAGATTATTGAAAGAAGAAACAAAGAAAATTGATGAATATTTTATGAAGTACAAAGAGTCATGGGAAGAGACCCTATTATGGGCGATGGTTGGAAAGGTGCAAATCAGATGGCATGGTGCTCTAAAATATGCCAGTCTATGGTCCCTTACAAAGTAAAAGCTCATCCAAAGAACATAGCACTTGTTGCCATTAGAAACATCTTTGCATTCTTAAAATTTCAGCACATTTGAATGACATGTTGACAAAAAAAGTGATTTTTGAGTGGTTGAATTACTTGATCCTTTCCCTATGTTACTCACGAAAAAATTGTGCTTAGGTGTATCATCCAAACACACAAACTAAAATTAAAAAATGACTTTTTTTTCTCAAACAAACTTTCAGAAAGATGATTAAAAATTTTATTCACAAAACTAGTTTTTAGAAAAAAAAAATTTAAAGGTGTCATTACAGCATGCCTTTCGAGGGCATGCCATTTTAATGGATAGCTTGCAAGCCTGTAAACTATACAGCCTATAGTTAGTGCCAAAAACATGCACCATTTTCATTTTACTTGGTATAAAATCTCAACAGTGGAAGGGCCATCACAGTACATTTTCCTACATTCTGAACGCCTCCATAATGACAGTTTACACTTTGCTTGTGAAAACCCTACATGCAAATAAAGATGAACAAGTAGAATATGGATTGTTCAGGGCATTGTCACACAAGGCATATTTGAGTGTTTGGGTGAGATCAATACTAGTTTGAACAAAATCAAATTTTGACAAAACCTAGTTTTCAAATGAGATTGAATAAGGTAGATTCTTCCCCCAGGTTGTTATTGAAAAATTATGTTTTGGTTTTGTCAGCCTGACACACAAACTAATTTTAAAAAAGGATTTAATTTTTTTCATGAACTAATTTAAAAAAAAAGATTAATTTTTTTTACAAACTAATTTTCAGAAAAAAATGATTATTTGTTTTACAAAAATAGTTGCCATGAAATAATATTTGAGGGTATGATTGCAATATGCCTTTAGGGGGGCATTTGAATGACAGCCTCCCAAAGTCAGTTTTTGTGTTTTTGAACTTATTTTTAAAATCTCAATTACAACCAAAAGACAATTTGTATACTATTAGAAAAAAGGCCCAGAAGGGTGGGGGGGGGGGGTGTGGGGAGGCAGGCCCTGGTGAAGATCAAAATGGCCTTTTCCATTGTTTATGTCAAGAGAGTCACTTCCCCTATGCTTCATATGGGAAGTAATGAGAAAGTTACATTTAGAAGCCAAACCTGTTAAATATGTAAATATGCATTTGTGGAAGCTGTAAGCTTAAACATGAAGCACGTCATTTTAATGTAGTGACACATGTGATGGACATCCTACCTTTACAATAATTTTCAGAAGATGATAAACAGTATAATAAACTGATAAATTAGAATAGTTATACTTTTCTCTTGGTGTCACACCCTGTTGTTGAAACCTCAATCATAGAGTTCTTGCAAGTTGGCAACTCAGAACAAAGACGAGCAATGACAATCTGACTCTAGCACCTCTTCAAACATCTAAATTTTTCCTAGTCCAGCAGACAGCACTCATCTAAATTTTTCCTAGTCCAGCAGACAGCACTCATCCTATATATATTTATGAATCTAAGACAGTATTTGTCAACGTGATCTTTCGGTGGCTTACTGGAACATGCAAGACATTGTCACACTCGGTTCATAGAAAATCTAATTATCTTTCATAATTTTCTTGATTGCTTTACATAAATCATGCTTGTAATGCGCTAATGGAGGCATGAAGCTTCTAACATGGCCAAGAAGGTTGAGCAGCTAGAGATCTTAACAAGGTTTTTACATATTACTACAGACAAATAGTCTTCATATTTTTCTCTTGTACTACATATGGTTTCCAAGGACAAATTTTAGAACACGGTCATGTTTCCAAGTGGTAGAGGGTCAATTGGAGTGAAGCCTCAACAGTATTAGGGAAGGAAAGGTACAAAGTAAAAATTCACGTTCAAAAAATGTCAAGATTTAATAAACACCAAAACTTTCTCATCGTTGATGAATGTCCTATTTGTTTCTGGAGCAGATCGAGAAGTTAAAAGAAAAGGTAAGTATATTTCAATTTTTTTTTCAAAAAATTAATATTATCCTGCATCTTTGTATCTAACAAATACCAAATGGCAAATAAATGGGCACAATGAGATACCATTCTTATGTACCCTTCAATCACCATCCACCATATATTCAAAAAATGAAATTAAAAAAAGATGACTGTAAAGGTATTACACACTCATGATCGCAAGTAAGCTTGTCATTTTTTTGTAGTATAAGCACATGGTAGGACTTTATGAAGACTTAAATAGTTTCTGTCATTTATGTTCATGATGTCTAAAATGGGAACTGAACCAATTGTCTTCATGTTTAGAGTTGGGAACTGAAACAAGAGAACCACACAAAATTTTTTCTTGGGGGTATAGTTAGAATTCTGCAAAGGAAGTGGGTAGGTGGATCAAGCCAACGAATTCCCATATAAATGGAGATATTTGACGTGGAGTGACTTGTGAGGAATAAACTGCCCAACAACCATAGAAGGTTAAGATGTGTGAGGAGATAAAGGTGGTGAAGAACACATTCCTCCGTCACACAAGGTAAGTGAAAAAACTGCTTGGTTGTGCAACAGAGACACGGCAAAATAGTCTCAATGGGAAGAGATTCTCGGCCAACCACAAACTCTGTACCGTTATGTTAAGTTTACATCTAAAAGTGCATGTGAATTGGAGCTAAAGTCTTCTAGTCTATCTTAGTTCCATGAATGTAGAAGGAAAGGAAAGAGAAAACAAACTGGGAAAACAAAGAACTCATTGTCTCAAATGTTATATTACCCTTTTAATGCTTTCTTCTGAGACACACTATCAACACCTGCAGAAGATGAATTGCATGACATAAACACAAAGAGGTTCACAACAGCTAGCTGCAAGTCCAAACTAGCTAGAAGAAAAAGATTTACTGCCATATCCCCGCATCACAAACAAAAGCATGCCCCAAAAATTCAGGCGGCAAATCTCAACATAGAAGGACATAAATTTAAATATAAATTTAAGAATCAAATGTGCTCACGTGCAATATTTTCTCTCCCATGGGGTGAGAAGTGCGTGTGTGGCTGTCCAATATTTTCTGATCTCCCATAGGGTTGAGAGGTATGTGCCTGAGAAAAAGGGGATGAGTCATAAAGCATTTGCCGGATTCATGGAGGCCCTTATTGGCCATAAAAGAAATTGGACTCCTTAGTGCAGCTGTTGTCTATGCATTGTCCTTGTACTACTTCTGTTTTGGTGATTTTTCTGTTGTTCTCTAATATGTGATTTTGTATTATTATACCAGGATTTCTTCTCAGCTATCCTAATAGCCCTATTTGTTGTTCTTGTTTCTCCAGCTTCGTTTGAAAATGTTCTTTTGGTATTGGGTTATGTGCCTTGCTTATTGTTGTCAAAGCCATTAAAATGTGTTGAGGAGACTTTTCTATGCTTTCTCTATTGGAAAATATCATTACAATTTGGATGCAAGCCTCAGTCGCTCATCATAATTGCAATAAATTATAAATGTCAACTACTTCTTTTCTAACATGTACGAATACAGGGAGGTCCTGACTGAGCTACAAGAAGCAGGTGCAACTTGGATTAGATTGATGAGCTAAGACATGGTATTGGAATTGGATTTAGAAATAGTTTTTGAAACTCAGCATTGAAATGCACAGCCCTCATTGATAGTCATATGAATACAAAATCTATGTACATGGACCATTGTATGCAAGAGTTCTTGTGAGAAATGGAAAATATAGAGGAGGCCAGGGGACTTTTAATGTTTTCAATTTATGCCCAACATGGTTATGGTATCACAATTTGGAGCATGAAGATAAGGAAGAAGTAGTTGATCATGGTTTGTTTTTAGATTTCTTATGGTATTTTCTGCTCCTTCCTAACATAGCAAGAGAATCCTTTTGCGCACATTCCCTTGACAATAGAGCTGGAGAACTCTTGGAGCTAGCTAGGGACTTGAACACATGACCTCCAAAAGAAAGAAAAAATTCTTTTGCATTCTATTACATATATTGCCTTACATTGGCCTATCTTGGTTGATAGGCATCATATTTGCCCCCACTGCAACAAGATGGCCGATTCAGGCCTTCTTAAAAGTCACTGACAATTCACTAAAGAATTAATTTAAAAATAATTTGAAATTTTAAAGAGATTTTTCTAAAGGTTGATATAGGCCAATAAGAAACAATTTCTTATATTTCAAGGTCTCTAATATGAGTCAATAACAATTTTCTACAATGCATCTGTTTTCAATATACTTCAAATCTTGTATGTAATAGACTCCGCTCCCTAGGATAAGAATCAATGTTCCTTACTATTCTCCCCCAAATCCAAGGAGGAATTGCAGGTGGGCAATGATGTGGTTTTTCCCCAAGAAGCTAGCTATGAGGAATGCTTGCATTTGTGTGCTAATATTAAGTCCATGTCACACTACATAGAGAGTTGAAGGGGGCAAATATGATGCTTTGCAAGTTATAAAGAATAGAAGCCCAAAATTTGTTGAGGCATGGATTATGGAGAAGGTGCTTTGCAACCAGAGGCTTCCTTCAAAAAAGAAGGATGATCAACTAGAGGCAGACTCGGTCATTGGGTTAGAAGTTCTGTAAATGCATCCCCTTTGGAAATGTTCTCAAATGGAATAAAACGTTTTGGCTTTCAAATTAAGTGTAGATGTTGGAACCCTAAATTTCATGTTGGAAAGAGTAAGGCGTTGGTCAGTCTAGGAGGGAGGGATTTAAGGATGTAGAATTCTCTTACCTTATAAACACCATAAAAATAAATAAAATAACTATATTGACCTGATAACTGCCAGACATGATCTCTATGCTCAAAAACCTAAGAAGTAACATGAAAGTTGTGTTTCTTTTATCGTGTTAATCATATTATATAGTAGATATGTTGGAAAATCTCTCTTCATTGGCAATGATCGTGTTTCTTTCTTTGCAGGCTTGCAGCTACAATCTCCAGTTTTTAGTGCTGCATTATCTCTGGTATGGCCTGCGTTATTTTGTGTCTAATTTCCACCAGATGGCACATGCTGCTCATTTGGGATCCACAAGGATGGGCTAGTCCATTTTAGTGATATGTTTTTATGTTGCTACAATGTTTCAGAAAAGAGAGAATTATCACAATTTTTGACGTTGGTGAGAAGTGTGATTAAGGAACCACATCATAATCATCATAAATATTATGATGGTTTTTTAGAAGAGGATAAAAGGGACTTTAGATAGGTTAGAGATGATCATATTCAAAAATTATTATACAGTTTTTTCATGGTTGAATTTAATTATATAAGGTTGTTATTTTGAACTTCTACTGGATAGGTACTATTGTGTCACTTAGTTTGATTATTTACTATTTTCATTTATATTACTGCAGCACTAACAGAGGCCCTTAATTAGGCCTTGATATGTTTACTAATGTGGCTGATGGGAAATGCAGGTCTACCAAATTTGGTCTAACTAATGCAACTTCTGGTTCTTTGTTTTCAGGCCATGCCTAGATATGTGAGAAGAAATGTCACTTTCTTGTTAAAGACAAGTAAGTGAAACTAACGTACCTTCGTTTGAATGCATGTCCTTACTCTTTATCAGAAATTTACTTTCATAATGGAGACTCATGATATATTTCTTTGCATGCAAATAATCAAAGTGTCACAATTGAAGGTGCACAATTTCAATTTGAAGGCTGATGAAGAACATTTGATAACAATCAGCAGCTATTGATTTTGACCAATAAGATAAAAGTTTCAATTTGTGAAAGCTGAATGTATAAAAGTTTTGGTTTTATTTACATTTTGTATAATCATAATATTGGATAGTTTTTGTTCAGTAAATTATTTCAATTTGTGAGCTTTCACTTTTTATTTGCAGTTGACTATATATATATATATATATATAAGTAGCAGTAATGCGTGGGGCCACATTAGTAGTTGCTCTCCGATGTAACCATTTTTGGCAATGGCTATTTTTGTTGCTAACAATATATGCAGTTGTGCCTAAAAAACTTTCGGCAGCAGTCACTCTTGTTGCCAATAGAACATGTAGTTGCGCCTAAAAACTTTTTTGGCAACGGCTTAGCCTTTGCCTATTGATTTTTTTGGCACAAGATCTATGGCAAGGGTGATCTTATCAATTGTTAGGGTATATGCGTTGACAAAAATATTTTTGGCAACAACCTATTGAGTTGTTGGCCACGGCAAGAGCCCAGCCAATTACCATGTTTGTTGTGGTGTTTCTTGATGTTAACCATAATTTATGGATAAAGCAATTTCTATCATGCATAGGTAGTTATCAAGCTCTTCTTTTCTTGTCAACATATGCTATTTGACCTTGCTTATTAGTTTTTCTAGTGCAAATAAAAATATAATATGAACATGCTCAAGAGCTTTTCTCCATTAATTAAGCACTCATAAGACTACTATACTCACCTATGCCTTTCCCTACGGTAAAGTGACAACCAGTCAGTCATGCAAGAAACAGTGTTTTTTCCTGTCCTAACCTGAATTTATATTCGTTTCTACAACCATGCATGTCTTTCTTGATTTCTTGTATAGTTTGTCACTCAATACTGCCCAAAGGCTTATTTTGGATGGCTTTTTAGCATGTCCCAGAGGGGATGCATGTCTACGGAGTTGATATGACTACAAACTCCATTAAAACAGTCATTGATTAGTCAGCTTTTAGGACTGGTTCTACTTGAAAGACATTCTTTCTACACATGCATATGAAGCTGCTATGAGTTTATATTCAAAGTCTCCTTGGGCAATCAGAATTAGATCTTCTCGAATCTTTAATTAAAAAGGCAATATGAGGACAAAATCATGTGCAGCCACCTTGCCAATGGGTGTCTTTGCCATGGGCCACCTAAATAATACATGTATTCCATGCAACCTCCTAAAAAGTTGAGTCATTTGAGACGGAGTCCATCACCTCACTGCCGCCGCTCACGAAGGAGGTGGTCTAATGCGTGGCTGCCAACAGTGAAGAGTGGTGACAACTGACAACCTTCTTCTTAGACACCACAAATTCTTATATGAGGAGAGGGGGAGGCTAATGGCCCCTCCATCTCCAGTGGCCTCCCAGGCCCCTCAACTTGCCGGCGGATCTGGCGACAACCCCGCCGGACCGGCAGCAACCTCACTGGCAAGAGAAGGGCTGGGGGGGAGGCCACCGGCAACTGGGGGAGATGATGACTGAAGTAGTTCTCCCTTTCTTTCCAAAAAAAAAAAAAGAAACAGAAAAATCGCATGGGTTGTCTGCATGGACAGCCCATACCAGCCGAAGATGCCCTCAATTGGATAGAAAGCATTATATATATAACATATATATATATATATATATATATATAGAGAGAGAGAGAGAGAGAGAGATAGAGAGAGAGAGTGGGTTCTGATTAAGATTTTCTAATTTGATAATTGCAGTATACAGAGTACCGGCTCCTCCATTATCGGCAATTCTGCCATCCTTCTCTTTCCTCCAACGACCATTTGGTTGCCATAAAATTGGTCATTCATGTTCATCAAGACATACTATAAAAAACAGGCTCACAACCCAATGGCGGATCAGAGGGGATCTCCTTCCCTTCCCCTTCTACGTACTGGGGAGATTGATTTTCCTCCAATTATGTGTTTGAGTTTTTCTTTCCCAACCTAACCAGGACACTTTGATTCTAACAAAGTTCACTTGGGACTTGTATTTGCTTTAAAAAGGTAGATAAAAGGCCCTTTAAACTTGATTACCACTGGTAACTGAGAGTTCCTCAACCACTAAAACTTCATGAATTTCAGCCAAACGATCACTTTCATGTCAATATTGCAACAAACAAACCTAGATGTGTATTAGATTGCACTGACTTGGCATGAATCTTGACCCCAAATGTCTCTTTAGACAGTCAGGTCGATCGATTTAAAGGATCCAAGTTAGAATAGGTTTAGAGTACAATATTGGAGGCATGCGCTTTCGGCGACAAGGTGAAAGCAAAGGAAAGATTTTCCTGAAGAGTGTCGGAGGAGTATTTGAAGGTTTTACATTAGATGAAAAACCAGGAAAGGCCAAAAGGGCATGACAAAGAGATGTACGTTTTGTCTGCTTCATGGACCATTTTATATTGAGGAGAAGGTAGGTATTGATCAACATCAAAAAACAGATTACTTACAAATTATTTAAATTCAGTGTTGACTAATTTGCATGAGCCGAGAAGATATCCAAAGACAATTCTACAACAAATTTCTTACTCAATATTTAAACAAATAGAAAAACAAATCACAAGATTTGCTTGTCTAACGTAAGAAAGACCGCTCTAATCATGTCAGTCTATGGTCCCTTAAAAGATGAAGCTCATCCAAAGAACATGGCATATGTTGCCATGGGCCAGCGCTCTTACAATCTTTTGTGTCATCCAACTATTTAAATTAGGACTTGAGAATTAAATATACCAAAAAAACTAGCTATCACAGCAAAATGGTGGTTCAATTTCTATTGAGTACCATTCTTTCCACAAGCCAAAACTATATAAGCATACAAACTTGAAACTAAGGCAGTACATTTAAGGGGTTCTACCGCTAGTCTCTTTGATACGAGACTTTGTGTTTCGGCAGCCTATATTGGTACCTTTAAGAGTTTCAAATAATTTTCATTAATATTATTTTATTCCATATAGAACAACACGGATGCCGCATCCACCGATATGAGTTCATTCGGTCGATACAGGACCAATATACGTACCTTCATATGTTAAATGGCCCGTACCGTCTCGGTGAAATTACCATACGGGTTGAAAGGGAACAAATTTAACAAAAACACTGTTAAATGCACTATAGAGATGATTATATTTTGGACGGGAAGCGGTTCGGCGTATTATATTATATGATGTTTCTCTCTCATATAATGCAAACGGCGGTTCTGACGTCGCTGTCTCTTCGCCGTAGCAGAATCCACGTCGTCACATTCAGACACACGAAGACCTGCTTCCCAGTCTATTGCTTACGTGTGCCTCTCGTGGTGCGCACGCGGCCACCACACGCTCACTCCCAAGGGCCACCGGCCGCACCGGACCACCTCCCCTCTCCCTTTGCTTTTAAATGACCAGGGAGGGAAGCGATGGTCCCTGCGATCAGAACAGAAAAGTCCCGAATGGCCGGAAGGGAACAGCTGGAGAGCCAGCAGTCGAACGGCAGTTCGGCTGGGAAGGAGCCAGAGTCGTTCGACCGGTGCCCGGTGGAGGAGGTGGCGCTGGTGGTGCCGGAGACGGACGACCCGAAGCTCCCCGTCATGACCTTCCGCGCTTGGTTCCTGGGCATCGCCTCCTGCCTCTTCCTCATCTTCATGAACACGTTCTTCACCTACAGGACGCAGCCGCTGACGATATCGGCGATCCTGGCGCAGATCGTGGTGCTGCCGCTGGGGAGGTTCATGGCGGCGACGCTGCCGGAGCGGCGGTTCTCGGTCATGGGCTACGGGTTCTCCCTCAACCCGGGGCCGTTCAACATAAAGGAGCACGTAATCATCACCATCTTCGCCAACTGCGGAGTCTCCTACGGTGGGGGCGACGCCTACTCCATCGGGGCCATCACAGTTATGAAGGCTTACTACAAGCAGACGCTCAACTTCTTCTGCGGCCTCCTCATCGTGCTCACCACACAGGTACGTACACGCCGTCCGGCCCCTTCGATCAGAACCTTCCTTCCCTTGCGCTGCAACGCTTTACTTGGTCTGTTTGCCTTTGTTCCATTGTCACTTACATTTCCTAAGTTCAATGCCACATACTCTAAAAATCATGAATTGAACTCCGAATTTTTTGTTGCTAGTTTCAAATAAGAGTTGAAATATAATTTTTTTGAATTTAATTATGTAAGCTAAACTAAAATTTTCAAAATTTACATATACTATTTTAATTTTTTTAAATCTGAGAGGGGGCCATGGCCCCTGCAGACTTCTCCCTCCCTCGGACCATGTCTGGATTAGAGTGCACCAAGCGAAAAGTGGGTCCATCTCTAAAGAGATCTATGGTATAATCTTATGATCACTGTCATGAGTCAATGCACTCTTTAAACAATAACGAGTCTTAAAGCTCTATAAACTTGTAAACTTTGAGAATACTGGTTGTGAAAGAAAATGATTTTTTTTTCTATTTGGGAATGAACCACTCACAGTGAAAAACTAAAATTTCAATCCGAAGCACAGTGAATGGAATCTGCCTAATATATATGGAATCTGATTACTAAAACAAGTGTGCATCTACCGACCCTTACTAATGGCTTTCAACTTGTCTAAAAAGCGAAATCGAATCTGGGTCTGTAAATTTTCAAGTTCTACCAATAAGAACTGTTTTCAGATTCGTGCGGGTTCCATGTGCCTTTCACTCCGCCGGATCTGGATCTGTTTCCAACTAAATGTACTATTTTTTGATAGGGCTTTAATACTTTGGTCACGGTGTGCTACTCCGACACCCAACTGACCGGCAAGACTGCATGTGTATATCAGAGTGAAACTGATGGTACACCTAACTTGGAAAAGAAAATATATAGTCACAATTATTGGAAATTAATTTCATCACTAAGCATGATTTAGCTCTTTTTTAAATAAGATGTAATTATTAATATTTACAATATTTGAATTAAGGACGCCTTTTGAACATTATTATTTTTGTGCCTAAGAAAGGATATAATTGCAGGTTTTGGGCTATGGATGGGCGGGACTGCTAAGGAAGTACTTGGTTGAACCGGCAGAAATGTGGTGGCCCTCAAATTTGGCTCAAGTCTCCCTCTTCAGGTAATTACGTTTAAAATAATGTCCTTTTATGATCTCCTCTGGCTTCAAAGGGGTCCCATTGATCACAAAAGTCCTCAATGTGGGCCTTCTCATAATTTGCACCATTATTTTCAAAAGGAGGTTCTTCTATCAAATATTCTGATCAGCCAACCTTTTGTTCATTATTTCAAAAATTAATAACCATCACAAGTCACAACTAGTAGAGCAATATGGGCTGCATCATGCTGAGCCGACCCTATCTGTAATTATATCAGTCTCCCCAGTAAGGAAGTACAAACGCAGATGAGACTTTGATATTTCCTTTTGTATTCCGATGTCCTTTAATCTTTTCTCATTTATTTTATTTGTTGATAAAAAGAGGAATATTGGTGCTAATTCATTGTAATCTACTATAGCAAAAATACTCTTAACCACTTTATAAAATTATTCTCTATTGATACTGATGATGACAAAGTTCGTCACGCACCTGAACTAATTGCCCGTTTCGTAGCCCACAGGTTTCATTAAAACCTTTGCGTGTTAACCTCTTTGAAATCAGTATCAACAACCCTCCACAAATTATGCTTTCTACTTTCTAGAGCTATATATATATATATATATATATATATATATATATATATATATATATATATATATATATATATATATATATACACAAGCATTTTAAACTTTCTGATATTTAAATGAATATTCTTGACGACTGTCATGGGCAGCTGATGAACGACCCATCAGAAACTGTAACCCCAACTTTTAATTTGTCCCTGACCATGCAAGCAAATCCAAAATATATATAATATATGAATTTTACAACATTTAGTAATGTGATGTTTGACTGCAATGTTGTCAGATGGGAAAGAGGAAGCCATTAAATATTGTTAAATCATTAAAAACATCAGATGTTATATAATTTTTTAATATATATATATATATATATATATATATATATATATATATAGTGATTGGTAGAAACAAGAGTAATAGGTTAAGGACAAAAACCAGACCCCTCAATTTTGATTTAAAAGTTTTTTTTTTTATCCTAGCCTAACCAATATGATCCTATGGTTGATACAAAATATATATCAAGTTGATCATTTTTTGGGTTTTAATAGTGTTTTTATAATCAACAAAAAGGAATCTCTCACATAGCATCAACATTTTGATCATAAAAAAAATGAACATTTAATAAAACAAATATATATATATATATATGAGAAGTTCCTTTTTCCATATTGTATTCGAGACATCAGGCCCGGTAGGTCGAGGGTGATGGACCCTGTGTTCTGGAGCATCATTGATTGCTTTACGTCCTTGTCGTCACCTCTCCCCTTCCCCGCGCTTCTTTGTCTTTTTTTCTTGCTTTCTTCCCTTGCTTACGAATATTGGAACGTCTCCGCTCAAGATTTGCTTTCACGTGAAAGTCGGGGCGAAACTGGCCAGCATTGACTCTGGCGCCACTCATGTGCGGCTTCTGCTCTGCCGTCGACGGTCACATCTCTGTAGCGGCCATGCCACTAAACCTCCCTCCATTATTGGCCGCGAAAAAAAAAAAGGATTCACTAGTTGTTGTTTTATTTTTATTTTTCTTAATTTTAGCTTTTCTCTTTGTTTCATCAGAAATAAATATTGACAACTTTTAGTTATAAAAAAAATATTTCCCAGCCCAAAGTTTGACATTGTTGCAAAGGCCCAGGAACTTGAGATAATAAAATGCACCATTTTTTCATCCAAGAGTTATTCACAATTGCATAATTAATTTTCTTGTGCTTGAGCTACAACCCCTTTTACTTCATCAGTTCTAAGAATTTCTGCTTTTTGATAGACAAGGACTATGACAAGACTCGTCGACAACTCTTCTTATAAATTAGGAAAATGATTTCCGAGACTATCTGCAAATAAGGTTCAGGTCGCATATGTTTAGTGCTTCAGTTGTATTAGTGAAAGTCCTTCTTCACGAACTATTTGCTCAAAAATATGTGTCGACAATTGTCTAGATAGTTTGTTGGTGTTGCCAATGTTGCCTTAAAGTCTTGTAATTTATACTAGTAAATTTTGTATCCCTTCCCAAGTTTCCAGTATCCTCATGGTCGCCAATTATTGGTTGAAAATGACAAAGTAAAAAAAGATTTGAAGAGCTTTATTCGGTTTATCAGTTTTTTGCATGCAGTAAAAAAATATGAGTAACTAACGGCGCTTCCAGCAACACTATTATCTTGTAGCTGTCTCATAAATGTACCTTAAAAAATTGGATAGATTCATGAATATTACAATTCAATATTTCATGAATCCATCTTATTTTTTGATACCGATTCATGAAAAATTCATGGAAAGTAACAAGTAACAATATTTTATTGTCGCCAAAAAAACCCCTAAAAGTCGCTTTAACAAGGAAAGCCACCAAGCATATCATTTTCAGTGGAAGATTGTCCCACAAATTAATGGCGTTTATATTTCCTTCACATTTTTTTCATTGTCAATTTTTAGCCAAATTTGGATTCGGCATACAAACGAAACCAAAACCAGATCTTGAGCAAACTGGCCCCTTGGTTTGCCAGAAACCTGGTTTATGTGCAAACCATAGTTTCAATAACGAAGTTTTACCCAGCTGTCATCCAAACGGAGCGTCTTACTAAAGTGCAGATCATAGGCTCACTCCTCCGTATATTCAGCATTTTGCGTTGAACAAGTATATATTCCAACCTAGATGGTTCTTAGGAAAAGAAGGCATGCACATGCTCAAAGAAAAGGCTTGTGTTTTATGAAATTCTGCCATGCATTTATTTTGATGCTGATGCTTGCGCTTGCTTTCACAATTTCGCCCATTCCCCAAGTTCTTAATTACCAAGAAATTAAATTCGCCTCTTTCCCCAAATCTGCACTGTTGTTTATGGTTACATTTTCTTTCCTTGCATCACCTATTGGATTATGGTAGTGGAGCCAGAAAATTTTTTTTGGAAGTAACTCATTCTTAGATTTCTGTATTTGAAGGGACACTGGTAGCAGAATAAATATTTGACGACGTTAATATGAAAATAAACAAACATTGAGAAGCTGGTGTGGACAACTCACATGTGACTTGGCAGTCTTGGAATACCACCAACTATTCCAATGTATTACTTTTTAAACGTCCCGTTCCCCGTTTTTATTATACACAGAGCTTCTCTCATCCGTTCCGCTTCCTTGCTAGTTACTACGTTCAAGACAGGCCTTGTACAAAGCCAAGCTTTAGTGAAGAGGTCACATGATTAAGAAGCCTGTAAATTTGGTCTTGTAGTTAAACAAACTGTAATCCGAAATTATCTTGAGTCGAAAAGCCTTTTTATGAACCCCAACAAAGAGTAGATGCTAATTCTATGAAAACAATGAATCGCTTGCCCTTTTCCGCCGGCTCCATGCACATGAAACCAAAGCTTCATGATGATGGCGATAAGCTGCAGCGTATTGCGCCCTCCACCACTGGTGGTCCGTAGTCAATATGCCCACGGCCACCACCATGAGCATTCTGTCCCGCTATCTTGAAGAGTCAGAAGGGATAGATTGGTTGGTGGTATATCTATCCTCTCCCTTTTGCTGCATGCTTTAATCCTGTGCCATGTTCTTTGGCTTTTTAGCTTTTGTGTGAATGGTTCCTAATAGCGCTCGAAAAAGAGCGGATATGGTCACCTAAGAGTTGACTAGAGTGACATCAAATTTGTGGGAAGGAGAATTATACTCGGCGAAGCTTGTTATATGCGCAGACCTACGCACCTGTGTGTATTACACTTATACCTGGGTGTGGGCTAAGGGCCCCTTGAAAGTGTGATAGGGAAGCACATTTCATGCACCGGCAGCTGTGCATGGTGGACCCAAGTGAACGTAACCCGTCTCATCCCTGATGTGGCATCGCCTTCCATGCTGCGCCCTCCACACCACCTTGGTAGGCCACCATACCTTCCATGTGTACTCATCACGAACCAAGTTGTCCTGTGTCAGAGGGCGTTCCCCCTTCGCTCGCATGAGGTATGTCCGAGCATTCATGATAAACAATTGAAAGAAAAGTAAGACAAAAAAAATATGATCTAGATGAAATGCCATTAGGACTTACATATTCATATATGTTAATGTCTACTTCTTGATGGGATTTGACCTGCCATCCCTATTCACCCTGGATGTTTTATTACATTAGAAAGTCGTTGGACAAGGACCAGAACATGTGCTCCCATTTTTCAAGCATAACGGATTAACCATAATTGTAATGACCCTTTGAACAAAATGGGGCTCTTGCAGGGCACTCCATGAGAAGGAACCGCGGTCAAGGGGGCTCACTCGGATGCAGTTTTTTCTAGTGTTCATGGTGGCAAGCTTCGCGTACTATGCGCTGCCCGGTTACCTCCTTCCCGTACTCACTTTCTTCTCCTGGGTCTGCTGGGCTTGGCCTAACAACCTCACCGCACAGCAAGTGGGTTCGGGCTACCATGGACTCGGAGTGGGTGCATTCACACTTGACTGGGCTGGCATCTCAGCATACCACGGCAGCCCACTCGTCACTCCATGGTTTTCCATCCTAAACATTGCCGCCGGCTTCGTCATGTTCATCTACATCATCATACCCCTCTGCTACTGGAAGTTCAATACGTACGAGGCCCGCCGATTCCCTATCTTTTCGAGCCAACTGTTCACCGAAGATGGACACAAGTACAACACAGACAAGATCTTGACTCCAAATTATGAACTCAACGTCACCGCATATAACAGCTACGGTAAACTGTACCTGAGCCCACTCTTCGCACTCTCAATTGGGTCTGGGTTCGCTAGGATCACTGCAACCATGACTCATGTGCTTCTCTTTCATGGAAGGTATGATACACTTAATCTTCTTATACTTTCTTTCTGTTGCATGCAGTTTGGAAATTGGATCTATTAACTGACGTGGGAAGATTCATTTAATTTAATTTGAATTCGCCAAGAGTCAGAGATCCAAATTAACCCAGATATGGGCCTTATAACCATTAGAAGGCATTTGGATTTGAGTCACAAGCAATTGATTGATTTCCCTCTGTGTTTCTCCGAGTACCCAGTGACATATGGAGGCAGAGCAAAACAGCAATGTACAAAGCAAAAATGGATATCCATGCTAGGATGATGAAGAACTACAAGGAGGTCCCGCAGTGGTGGTTCCTTGTGCTCCTCATAGGCAGCATCGTTCTCTCCCTCATGATGTCATTCATATGGAAAGATGAGGTGCAGCTCCCATGGTGGGCTATGCTCTTTGCCTTTGCTTTGGCCTTCATCGTCACTCTACCCATTGGTGTCATCCAAGCAACCACCAACCAGGTATGTCCATTCCACCATTAATCAGAAATGTCAGCCTGCTAGTGAGCGCCTGCAAAACACACACACACACAGACATACAAGAGAATGCATGCAGGCATGCATGGGGTACGAAAATCTTTTTTTTTTCGCTAATGTGCAATCTTTTGGTGTTTGAATGTACAGCAACCTGGATATGACGTCATAGCACAGTTTATGATAGGATACATACTTCCGGGCAAGCCAATTGCCAATCTGCTCTTCAAAATCTATGGGAGGATCAGCACAGTTCATGCCCTCTCCTTCCTGTCAGATCTCAAACTGGGCCATTACATGAAAATCCCACCTAGATGCATGTACACTGCTCAGGTATGTAGATGCATGTCACTCACCACTTGAAATGTACAGTTTATCCTTCTCCCTGATTGTGAACATCTTTTATATGAAGTTTGTCCTTGCTCCCTGGACCCTGTTTTTTGGAGTCTGGGCATCTCTGTCACCAAGGTAGAGTTTCCTCTTGGCCAAATTTAAGTAAAATCTTAATACCATTCCATCTTTTTTAATAAAAAGGGCCTCCTACTATTCAATGATTTCAGATTTTAGTGAACCTGTTTATACATTTCATTATAATTGACTTAAATTTTGATCCTATTAAATTAACCATGGCGTCTCCGTCCATGTGGTTAAGTTAATCAGACTAGGACAAGTCAAACTATTGGATTCAACCAGTAGTGGAGCCACATATTAGCAGCTGTGGGCAGTTGCCCACACCAGCCCCAATAAAATTGTTTGTTTTCATATTCATGAATTCAATTTTTGCTTATTTATAAATAGTGGTGCCCCTCAAGGTATGGGCATGTTCTGAGTTAGTGTCCCCTAGGTTAAATTTTCTGTTTTTGCCACAGGATTCAAAGTGCATCGTGTAGAGATGCTTTGTAGGAGCAGGAACTATCCAGCACTGTATTTTGTATCAGAACTGCTTTGTTCCATTCGCATCACCTGCAATTCGTTTCTTCTTGATGTTTTATATGGCTTTGCGTGATTGAGCTGTTGATTTTGTTGTTGGTTTTGCAGCTTGCTGGTACACTAATTGCAGGCATTGTGAATTTAGCAGTGGCATGGTGGATGCTAGAGAGTGTGGACAACATTTGTGATGTGCAAGCACTCCATCCCGACAGTCCATGGACATGCCCCAAGTACAGAGTCACCTTTGATGCCTCTGTTATTTGGGGACTAGTCGGACCAAGACGGCTTTTCGGCCCGGGTGCCATGTACACCAACTTGGTCTGGCTGTTCCTGGTTGGTGCGCTGTTGCCTGTGCCGATATGGGTGCTAAGCAAACTATATCCAGAGAAGAAATGGATTCCCTTAATAAATGTCCCCGTTATAAGCTATGGATTCGCCGGCATGCCGCCGGCAACTCCGACCAACATCGCAAGTTGGTTGATCACGGGCACCATCTTCAATTTCTTTGTTTTCAGGTATCGGAAAAGGTGGTGGCAGCGCTACAACTATGTGTTGTCAGCTGCGCTCGATGCAGGGACTGCGTTCATGGGCGTGTTGCTCTACTTTGCTCTGCAGATGGGCCACAGGGACATCAAGTGGTGGGGGACGCAATTGGACCACTGCCCCTTGGCGTCATGTCCCACTGCACCAGGAATTGTTGTGCCAGGGTGCCCCGTCTTCTAGCTTGTCTTTCTTCTTTCTTTGTTCTAGTAAGATATGAAAAAGGCATCCTTCTTGTGCTACTACTGCAATGTAGCTAGGAATTTAAAATCGAATAGATGTTGACTCTAATAAACCATCTCACTCTCTCTCTCTCATAATATTTCTCACAGACACCTGTGCAAGAGAAGGTTTGAAATACAGGGCCAATAGACTAGCTAGTTTTCAGATTTTTTGGACTCCCTTGTTTTGGGTTCGTCCAAGTAGAAAGTTACACTGCTGACTAGTATAGAATGCCCTGATCGAATCAGCAACCATGGAACTAGGATTCCAATGATGGGACTGGGACTTTAAATGTTCAAATATTGTGGGTTTTCTAACAATGTTTGGAAGGTCAATTTTTTAGACGATGGCAGAAATTCATTATTCATGTCGATGGATTATGCTTGTGAGTTGGAAATTCTCATATAAGCAACTTGTTAAGTTGCCATGGATGAATTGAAAATGCACCATAAGGTGATATTGGTGTCGTTTGGATGATACCCTAGAAAAATGTCGTTTGGAAAAAAACTATGTTTTGTGAAAAACACAATTTGTGAAGACGAAGTTTTAAATCCAAATTTTGAACCTGACTTATGTGTTTGGGAGACGAGACCAAAACCCTTTTTTTAAGGGAAAACCTGCATGCAGGGGGGGGTGGGGGGAGGTCATCACACGTGCCTTTCCTAAATTGATGTTCTGTCAAAATTAGGTTTTCTCATAAACCAAGTTTTGACTGTTACTCAAACACCGGTTAGCACTGGCATAGGTCTTAAAGCACTCTGTTTTTCGTTCTATTACGTTGGGAGGGAGAGAGAGAAAGAGGAATTAGTGTGAACAAGGTGTTTTTCTTTTTTCACATCTCTTTTTCATCCTCTTTGTGTTTTCAATGGAAGGAGACATAGAGCAATAGTTTGCAAGCAAATCTTGGCTCCAATAGGCAAAATCTCGGCAGAGAATTTGTGCTTCGTTTTCATAGTTGTCTTGCTTTTCTGTGTTACATAGAACATATTGCTCAAAGAGACATACTGTGTGGATCAAGCACATACATGTAGAATTGGTGGAAATACGTGATTTATTTAAAACAAGAAAGTGGGAGAGAAAAAGAATGAGAGCGAGGTAAGAACAAAACAAAAGCTTTCATTAACCGAACATAAAAGCATTCAAAGAGTAATAAATGCAAGGGTACAATTTAAATAAGGCAAAACAAAAGAAATAAAAACCCACCAGTAAAGAAGCCAAAAAACCATATCCAGCAACAACAAAGCCTTCACAATAGCAAGGAATTGTACTAGAGAAAAGTTGCAATATAGAGTAGAAATCAAAACTACTCACCACAAAGGAAGACATCATGCTGAGTGATCTAAATCTGCCACCAGAAAATACATAACCATGTACACAAAACAAATCACCTTCACATACACTTCCACAGGGCCGGTAGTCTGCAAAGAAGATCATGTGCAAAGGAAGATGGAGAGACCATTGGGGCAGATGATACTAAGAAGCATGAAAAAAGTTGGTTGTTTTCCACAATCCCAAAATTAGTGATAATAACTTTCTACAACCTGTTCACAAATGACATAATGACCAGCAAGGGGTAAACCCCATGCTTGCAAGTTGATTTGAGTCTGTACTTTATCATGTAAGATGAACCAGGCATGAAGACAAGCCTGAGGTGGGGCCAGATTTAGAAAAGGGGAATAGGAAGTGGGAGGGGGAAAGAAAAGCATAAAAGACATAAGTATAAGGAAGAGAACACTTGTTGGGGGAATATGGGAACATTCGCAACCAAGAACTGAATAGTTGTAATTTGGCAAGTCAGGAAAATTAATGTGGAAGGTCTGAGAAGGACACGTATGAGATACTTTTGGCGTAACGGTAAACAAGATGTAGAGTCGTCAAGGGTGTAATATATCATTGTTTAAAAACCAACACTTAGATACAGACACATCGTCCTTGGGTTTTGGTAAATAGAATGGATGATCCTGACACCTAATGTCGCTTGGAGGTCAATGATAGCGGGTCATCCTAAACAAATTTTTGCAAACTGTTAATGCATTTCACTACTTTGATAGGCATCTGAGTTAGGCACATGAGTACACAAAAATAGTATATTGGGCATGCTTAATAAGAGTCAGGTGCCTGACCATAGAGAGGCATTTGTATTGCCATGAAAGAAGTCAGATTGTAAGCATGTCCTTTGAAACATCCCAATCGGATGAGGTGATGACACCCAACTTGAGAGGCAGTCCCAAAAACCCTAGCAGGTTAGCAAGAGGGTAATTGAATATGGCAGATGTTGCCCCACGTAACTCATTATTGTCGATAAAAAGAGTAATTGATCCCTTCACCTCATTAATATGGAGATCAAAGAGTAAGGAAAATGTCTTCTGAAAAGTGACTGGACCCTTGAAATGAACTACAAGGCCTTCAGTTGAGAGATTAAATAGGAGTGGAGAAACTGGACATCCTTGGCAAACTCCACACTGCATGTGAAAAGGTTGGCCACATATGCCATTAATGTGCACCATGACCTAAGCCCTGACAATTAACTTATGCATCCAGTGCAACCACCATTCCCCAAAGCCCATGTGAATGAAGTCATCAAATAAGAATGACTAGGATAATACATCGATGCCCTTGTGTAAGTCAAAGGCCTTGTATAAATCAAGCTTGAAAGACGATATATGACCGGCTGACATAGAATAAACAAATTTGCAAGCAATGATAAAACCATCTAGCAAATCTGAGGAGTAAAAGCATGCCATGAATCAGCAACTAGTTGTCTCATTAAACGGCCCCTACCAGACTCTTGATCCTGCTGATCAAAGTGACAATTTAAATGTTGTTGCTATCTTGTGTAGAGATTGATCACTTGCTGTAGATCAGCCCTATGTGAAGCCATATTTTGATCAATTCTTGGTCTTTATCTTTTCAGCTGTTAGCAAGTATGATGTCTTTACAAGCAATCCAAACCATTTTCCTAACCTAATATGGATGCAGCTTCCAATCGTCCATGCACCACCAAGTTTCCAAGTTTCTTATACACAACTTCCAAATGACTACATTGGATCATGACATCTACCTAAGCCCAGAAGCTTTGAGTTTGATTGTACCAGAATTTGAACTGCATCTTGACAAGGCACACGACCTTGACCATGTTTCCCCTCCATTCACGGCTGGATTGTTTCAGCTTGCTCGTTGCAAAGGTAACATCTATTGGGGAAGGCGAAACACAGTTTGTTATCCTATCTCGGGAGGAAAGCATACTTTTACAAGCAACATAAAGCACACCCAGCAAGCTCTTGCTAGATCTTTTGTGTACCATATGACCTTGCAAATCCTCTTGTTTCCATTGGCTTTCAAGTTTTTCACTGTCACCATATTGCAGGGTGCTGGAACGGCACATCGCAAAAAGTTTAGGTGCGGTGGTGCGGTGAGGGTATTTTATTATTATTTTTTTTTAATTTATTATATATATAACAAAATAAGCATATTATTACAATTTAGTTATTAATGTATATTACATACTTGAATAATTATATTGCATAGGAAAATATCAAAACAACATATATTATATGAGTAATTTAGTAATATGACATTCTAATTGGGCTTGAGTGTGAGTCGAAGCCGCACCCATGTCCAGTGCGCATCCAACTCGATGCGGACTCTGGTGCGGCAGTAAACTAGAAGAGTCCGGTGACTTAGGTTTTTCATTGTTTCCTTACTGCTCAACTCCTTTCCATCTAATGTTCACTCCAATTGGTCCACAATCATTTCCACCGTGCCTTGGATGTAAACAATGACATCTATGGTGCCTCTAGGCTGCATTCATATCCTACCATCACCTCAGCAATAGTTATTCCACTAGTCCTGTTGATCCTCACATACTCTAGCCATTTACCAAACCTTTACTGCATTTTTTAAAATATTCATTGCCCATTTAACAAACCAAAACTTCACAGTTTTTCCATGTCCAATCCTTCATTGGATCTATTCCTCGATCTTTTCACCTTTATACCAAACTTTGAAATGACCATGAACCTTTCCCCTGATTCTTAATATTCATCATGTTTCTTTGATTCCCCAAATATTTGTTATCAACCAACTATATGATAGACAATGAGTTAAAATTCCTGTAGCATCAACAAGACAGAAGAGATCTGTCAACCTCTTTTAGCTTTTTTGTGCTTGATCCCCCTTATAAAGTTGGTTTGTTGATGTAACACCCCATAAGTTTAGTCCCGTATTGAAGATTGTGAGGAATCTTCAAGGGTTTATAAAGGGGGTCATTGATGAGAAGATTGTCCTGGTTCCTAGCCTTTTTAGGGTTGGAGCCGAAATTGCTAGGGGGCGGGTTGGGATCCGTCAGGCCAGGGGCCCGAGCCCGGGAGTGGGTCGGGTTGTTACAGTGGTATCAGAGCAGTTTCAACACTCGGGCCTGGGGTCCCACACGCGAGGACGCGTGTGCCTTAAGGGGGGTGGATTGTAACACCCCATAAGTTTAGTCCCGTATTGAAGATTGTGAGGAATCTTCAAGGGTTTATAAAGGGGGTCATTGATGAGAAGATTGTCCTGGTTCCTAGCCTTTTTAGGGTTGGAGCCGAAACTGCTAGGGGGCGGGTTGGGATCCGCCAGGCCAGGGGCCCGAGCCCGGGAGTGGGTCGGGTTGTTACAGTTGATGTTCTTCCATGCTATTAAATGCATTCTTCTTTCACCAAATGGATCTACCAATAAGAAATTAGCCATGCATTGATTTAGTTTTTTCATTGTTTGGCTTGGTAATTTGTAAGCTTGCATCCAATGATAAGTCAACAAGGCAATGTTATACTTAATTAAACATAGTCTCCCACAAAAGGTAGGAGATTAGCTTTCCAATTTGCTGATTTTTCTCCATTAATTTTAGGAATGCTGCTTTGATCCTCCTTAAGCCAACCTTCCACCAGAGGGACCCCAAATGATTGTTTGGGAACTCACCTTTACTCTCTCCCAACAAGTTAGCTAGCAGCTTAGCTCTAGCATAATCAATTCTTATGGGGTATAAGACTCATTTTTTCCTTTTCATTTTGAGGGCAGTTCTTCTATCCACGTCTAGTAGGAACATTTTAATGCCTTCATTTGATTTCTATGAAGCCTTACTAAAATCCAATACTTCATCTGCAAAATAAAATGACATTAACTCAGGGAGAGATGCCTTCACATGGGGGATGTACTTTTCTATGATACATTTGATATTTCAATGTTCTCGATATGACTACCGTAGCAATAATAAATAGGCAAAGGGACAATTGTTCCCCTTGCCGTAGTCCCTTACTACTTTCAAACTCCCTTCATTCCATACCATTAACTAAAATGAAAAAAGTTGCAGACCTAGCATAGTTCATCACCAAATTTGATTTGAAAGGTAAAACCCCAGCCAAAGCACATTGTTGAAAAAAACTTCTAACATAATCTATCATAGGCTTTATAGATATACTTTTGTGCAAACTATTTCATTCTTTTTAGAGTAGAAAACATGTATTGCATCATTGGCTAGTGGTACATGGTCAAATATAATGATATTCTTAACAAAAATACCTTGGTTATTTCCAATAATATGTGGCCCAATTTTTTGCATACTAGCAACCATTACTTTTAAGATGATTTTGTAAAGTGAATGTAATCATGCAAAAATTTTCAATTTGAATTGCAACATTCTGTTTAGGGATGAGCATTAGATTCATGTGATTGATATTTTTAACCATTTTCCATATTCTAAAATAATCACCAATGGCTTTAGAAATGTCTTCTTTACATGCAAAATTTTTTTATCTTCACATATAGACTGTACAAATGAGATTTGTTACCAGTACTAGCCTCCATTTTTTATCTATAGGAATTCGAGAGATGGGACCCTACCTATTGATATAAGGTTTGACGGTTCCTAGCACCTTTACCAAGGGAAATCAAACCAAGGACTAGACTTTATGTTTTAATATATGTGAAAGTAAACATGCACTGAATTTGAAATAAATGTAAATTTTGAATTCTAATTGGACCATAGAATTAAGACTTGTGAACCCGAAAAATGCAAAATGATACTAAGCTCATGTCTGGCTCATCATTGATCCATGCAAATGAACCTAAGTCTACCTGTATGCATGTAACTAGAATATGCATACTCAAGATGTGGTCTCTAAGGTTTTATGAAATATGGGACATGATCATAAAGAGATCGAAGATCAAATTCAAACTCATCTCATAATCAGCTTGATCTAAAATCCATATTTCTTGATCCAAACTTGTAATAGGGATCTAGGCTACCTCTAAGGTTTACAGGAGGAACAAATAGGTTTCAGATTCATTTTTATGGTTCAGATTTGTAAAATGATATCTAAGATCTAATTGTAAAGATTCAAGATCCAATCCTTGAGGTTTGATCCAAATAATTTAAATTGAGATTCAAAGGTTAGAGTTAGAACATGTAATGCTTCTATAGTATGATCCATATTCAATTTTAATGTTGTTATGAAATCTGAAAATCAAAATCTAATATCCAATACCATCTTGCCCAGATCTTAGATTCCATTCACCATGAGATTTAATACATAATGTCCAATACTACTTGTTTGAGGTTCGATTAATTTGGATATAAGTTTAACTTGGTTTGATGTGATTAGGATTTCATAGTGGGGGCCAACCTAACTAGGGTTGATCAAATCATGGTTCCTAGTAGCGCATTCAATGCTAGGTCTTAATTTAGAATCAAGAGATCTTATAGAGATTGTTTAAGCAAAGCTAGATCTAGAATTTATGACTTACTTGTAGTGGGTTAGAGGGCCGATCTAGGTTAGACCATAGAATACTTGGACATGGTTAACTTTAGGCTTAGATCTTGACCATGCATGAACTTAGGGCTCTTAAAAAAACATAGTTTGTAGTAGATGTTTAGTTTTGCAAATGTGCATTTGCATATCTATATTTTTGAAAGTGAGTTCATGTAGAGACAGACTGAGCTAAATGTTTTCATGCTAGGGCTACTATCACATGGCATGGTACTAGCCAGTCAGACTTAACTTTTACATGAAATCATATATCCATATGCATATTTGAAATCTAATTTAGATGCATGGTCCTGCGTATGTTATTATTATGAAAAAAGGGAAAATATATGTTTGCACATGCATTAAAGCAAAAATATTAACCAAAATCTAAAGGCTAAAATGAAAGAGAGAAATAGAGGAGGGGAGGAACATATACCTGACGCTGTATCCCTAGCCTATGGACTGAAATATTAAAATTCTAATTCTAGGATTGCTGAAAATTCAAAAACCAAAGCATGTTTAAAGGAAACTATATAAGAACCAAAGTAGAAATAACTTAAAATGGCATCCTAAAGCAAAAAAAGGAAAAAATCTAAGACATGCTATTGCTCTGAAAATAAGAAAAAAAAAGAGAAAGGAAAAAAAAAATTACTTGAACTACTTAGGACCTTGTTGAGCCTGCTTCAATGGCCCTTGCTCGAGTCTTGTTTGGTTCTTGGTTGAGTGCTACTACAGCTATGAATGATTCATGAGAAATTTTTCATGTTGACATGTTGCACGGAACGAGAATTTGACGCATATATAATAGAAAGAAAGCAAACATGGAACCATATATTATATTACATGTCAAATAGAAAAATATTTGTTTCAGAGCCAACAAACAACAAATTCAATTCCAGTTAAACCAGAGTACTCGTCTCGGAGTTCTACATGTTCCATGAGCAACTATTTTGATTGACATCAGGCATAGTGAATGAAATCAAACACGACATTTTTCTCATATCTACACACTTACGCATTTGAACTTGGATCAGGATATGGTTTTGAAAGTCCGACCGTGATCCAAATCAAGAGAGAATTTTAGAAAATGGATCTTGGATGTGGTTTTGAGATTCAAATGAAGGTTTGAATCCAGAGAAATTTCTGGAAAATGGATCTTGGATGCGATAAAAGATTTAGATCAGAATTCCAGATAAAAGATTTACATGTCAATAGTTCATGGATCTAATGTTTATTAAAAGATTATAATTATTGTTTCAAATATTATATGCTTAGGTATATGTTACATATAACCAAAGTATAGAATGATATTATTGAAGACGAAATGGCTCTTTTGGCATTGGGCATGTATAAAAGGTCTAAAAGAAAATTACTATTTTACCCTTGGGTGAAGTTTTGTATCCTTTGTGATGTATCTGAAATAAAAAAAATGATCTCAAAATAGAACTATGAAGACTTGTTGAACTTAGTTACATGTGACATATATTCCTAAGTTTAGATGGAAAATATGGATCAAAAGAAAATGATTATCTATCCTTAGGTGTGCTCTTGGACTGGAACGATATCAAATCATAAATTTAGCTTGGGCCAAGGCTCTATGAATTAAAGAAAGCCATAAACATCATATGACTTACGTTGATACAAAAGAATATGACTCAGAAGCCAATGATTGTTTTACCCCTTTGTGTAATTCTAAAGCTCTGGATGACTTTCCATGATTTGACTGGACCAGCTTGTGGGCCTAATTCTAGATCGGCTTTGGTTAAAATTTAATTGACATTCATCTTAGATTGTTCTAAAAATTAAAATTTTTATAATTTATGAGCTATAAATATTGTATTTATAATGGAAAACCAATAAGGGCTTGAAAAAATCACGTTATCATTAAAAATTTCACTAATGTAGCTGAGAGTGCTTAGATCAGCCACTTATTTGTAAGGATATATAGAAAAGTTAATTTTTTTTTATCTGTTTTAGTTGAATTGAGCTTGACGTCTGTCTACAAAGTATAGTAAGTAGTAAGAATGAGCTCTAGGACATTTGGAATTGAATTTAATTCAAAATTAAACTAAATGAAGATAGAATTATACATGATAAACATGATCCTAGCTTGGTTTTAGATCATTCCATCAAGTTGAGCTCAAATTTTTTAAAACAAGAGAGAACATGAGCACTAGGTGCTTCAGAACTTAATTTAATTGAAGCAAACCAAACTAAGAAAAGATAGATTTCTACATGATAAGCATGATCCTAACTTGGTCTCAGCTTATTTTATTAGGTTGAACTCAAATTCAGCTCAAACCCCTTGAAAATAGGAGAGAGAGTGGCCTTCAGAACTTTCATAACCAAATTGAACTCAGACCAAGATGAATGAACTCAAAATGAACTAAGACAAAATGGATTTATACATGATGAACATGATCTTTGCTCGGTTTGAGCTTACTCAACCCAGTTGAACTGAAATTCAGTGTGAACTCTACTAAATTGGAGAGAGTGTGACAGAGTAGAAACCTGCGAGTTACTATAGAACTGAAATTTCGACTTGGCAACTCAAAGTAAGTGAAATAATGCTTTCCTTCCACTAAGCTAAGCTTATCTTGAACTTGGTTGAACTTAAGGTTACACGATCCAGCTAAAATTGCAAGTTTAGGCTCTAATGAGGTGACTAGAGATAGGGTCAAAGTTCTGCAAACTCAGGAATCGGACTCTGATCGATCGATAACCGAGTCAGTGGATCAGCGAGTTGATTAGGCGTCTCAGTCAGGTCAAGTTGTAAATTTTTAGTGTATTTTTAGTTGTAATTTTGTAGGGTAATGTATGATCTCCCCACCCAACATAGAGCAACATAATCTTGGTTATGCTTTGTCAAAAACTATAATCATAAATGAGGTCACAAATAAAAGAACACTTGATTTGTATTTATCTCTTATCTTTCTCTATATCAACTACCTAATTCACCATGGGCCTTTGGATGTTTAAAAATTGATGGTGAGAACATATTTACAAATTGTTGGGTCAGTATTCCTTTCATTTCCCTAATAAAAGCTTTCATGAGAGGAAAACAACAAAAAATTGTAAGAAACCTAAGAATCCAGATTAAATTTTATACTTTAAAACTTTTGAACTAAACTTGGACAATTCCAGTTTGAGTCACTGATGCAGCAAGTTGGCCAATTCTTGGCCAAGTCAGGCAAGTTTTGGGCTGAATTGCTTGAGCCAACTCGGGTGATTCTTGAGTCAACTTACCAAGTTGGCAACAATGACTTGGGTGGGCTGGCTTCAAATTGTAAAAAGAGCTGGTGAGCTAACTTGATTTGGCCAAAAAAGAGCTGCTAAGCTGACTTGAGTTGGTCATAAAAAGTAGAGGACTGGTTTTAACAATCCGTAGGGACTTGTAGAGCCAAAAATTACCCCATTTGAGTTTGTTCTAAATCTTTATTAGTATTATTGATAGTTTGTGACATTTAGGGTAAAATGGTCATTTCATATGATGTCAGCAACCTAAATGTTTTTAATCTAGGTATCAAGTGTCTAAATAAAGTAGGTTCGACTGTAGTTTTCTATGGCTGACTCTTACATTTGAACACTTTTGAAAGCTTAGTTCAAACCTTCTTGTAGAGGGGTAATATGGGCATTTGGTCACAATGAAAACTTTCGGGTGTTTAATGTATGCTCCTATGACATCTCCTGATTTTGAGAAAAAGTAGTTGGGGAATCCATCAAACACCTTTGTATTATGAGGGTCCATACATATAAATACATGTTTGACCTCTAATTTTAGCACCAACCTAAGGAAGAGACATTATCCTCTTCAACCAACTCCCCTTATGTGTTAGTGGAAACCTCTCTTATCACCACATCTTCTATAACAAATACTTCATAATAACTACTTGTGGACTCAAGAATGTTCTCGTGATTTTCTATCTCTTTTCCCCCTATTGACATAGATAATATGATTTTTTTTTTCTTCTTACCTGTCATTGCTGCCTAGAAAAAAGCTATATTTTTATCACATTTCCCTAGCCAATTCAACCTATCCATATGCTTTCATATAACATCTTCCATTAAGAGAGTCTTCAATAATTGCTCTTTTATATCAACCTCATGGGACATCTGATATTCGTCTCCCCTTTTCATTAGTCATTGAGTATCACCTAGCTCATAATACAGTCTTCCATTGTCATCTTCCAGCCTACTAAATCTTTATAATTCAATTTTAGGAGACTTTTAACTACTTTGTCCATTTTCTACGGCGTTTTAATAAAAGGACTACCGATAGCTCTTCCATTCCACTCCTGTTTTTTTATGAGCTCAATGGGCTTCAGTGCATCATCCAAGGTTTAGTAAATCAGAGCCTTCTAACAATGGAGTACCTACTCCCTACCCTTTTACTACTAAACATGTTCACTTTGTAATCTGATGTCGACACACAAAGATTTCAAGTTCATGCTACTGACTTCATCTAGCCATATATGGTTTACAAAGTACTAGTTAATTTATAGAAAATATGACCTTGACCATCCCTCCTATTAGACCAAGTGTATATACTATCAACATTTGTCACCTCCTATAGAAACCATGTTTTGGGATCTCCTTGTTTTATTGTCTGTAGACATCAGAAGTTGCCTACTATAAGACCCTTATCATGGCTGAAGGCCAGGGACGGCATGGCCTGGCCGGCCAGAGGTGGTTGGCCTAGCTAGCAGAGGTTTGGCGAGAGAAGGCCATGAAGGAAGGCACTTATCTAGTCCCGAAGAAGCATGCAACAAGGTCTCCGATTGGCAAAAGCAGGTTGGAAGTCAGCAGAAGCATGCCAAAAGGCAGCAACAACATGCACTCCGAAATTTATGGTACACCGAAAGCTTTTGGGTGCTCTCATGGCGCGAGGAGATCGCCTATAACACCTATATGAACTATGATGGCGAAGGGGCACTGACCCCTGGATGCGTGGCTACTGTGGATGGACGGCTGGGACAAATGGTGGCATTAGATGAAGCCAATTTGAATGCGGTGCCTTGGAGGAAACAATTTTTTCTAGATGGTAGCCGATAGTGGTGCCAGGCAGCGTGGTAGGACTGGACTTCCATTACGATGAGAACCGACACCGATCCTCTCCAAGATCTAGGAGGAGGTTGCCGTTTAGTTGGTTTAAATGTTAAATACAAGAATTGGTTCCCGCCGGACAGTCACCCCGGCTTATCAATAGGTCAAGAGAGTACAAGTATGTCTTCCCCAAGCCCGGTTTAAACCTACTACAAAACTAGAATGATGTGGGTAGGCTTATTACAATCGCAGCGTACATAGAAATTCTCTCCTCACTCAATCATACATTCATTGCAAACCATCCTGTCATTCAATCCTTAGACGGCCAAACCACACCCTTCCCTTAGGTAGGCCTCACAACCCGGGAGTCGTGTCCTCAGCCCACGGCCTAAGAGGGACCCCAGTCGGCTATAGTGTTCGTAGACGGCTAGAACAAATACACCCTTGACCCACGGTTCTATAGAGTGAACCGAGATTACCTCCCAAGCCCACGCTTGGGGTTTCCACGTGCTCACCGATGGCAAATTCCAGCAACAAGTGAGTTGCCCTTCGGTATGCAGCTCCCTTCAAATCTCGGGCAACAAGACTTTGGATGCCCAATCAACCCCCAAGAGTCTAGAAATGTGGGAAGCTATCGTCGATCTCGCCCGACAAATGCGGTTCCTTCTCTCTTGGGCAGCAACTCACCCACGATAGTGGTCACCAACTCACATCCATTGCTGGAATATATCAAGGAATGCAAAGCCACAAGTATCAAATTACAAAGTCTATAAGAAATCAACTTCGAATGAGGGAAAGCTTTCACCCGTGAGACCAATTTAACCCCGGTCTTTTGTATAGAAAGGGGGATGCAATTGCCGGAGCGCCGGCGAACGTCGTGGCTTCCCTCAAAGTTACTTTCCTTCTCCTCCTTTCACGACCTCTATAGTTTCCACAGACCAGCAACGTTCATCCACACGGATTGGATAGTAGATTTGGAATAGAAAGCAATCAAGATCCAATTGAATAAGATAAGGAGTTCAAGAGTGTCAATGCACTTCACCGGATATGCACGTGACCCCTAGGAAGTGTCGTGGATAGGGGGAAGCAAGCCTAGGAAGCGCCTAAGCACGCGTATCTTCCTCCTCTTCCAGCGAAGGTTGAAGCTCCAGTGAGGAATGTTAGCGGATTATGGTCATCTCCCTCTTGGTTTGCCTCGGCTCCTCGAGATCTCCAATGGTGAACACCTTTTCCCACACGAGCCAAGGATGGAGACTCCTATTCGTGGAAGGGTATCGCCTTCCTTGAATCATGGTAGGATCTCCCTAGATTGTTGGAAGGGAATCCCCATGTATCTCGCTGGTCACTTGCCTTCCTCGGATGATGACTAGGTTCAATGCACCTAGCCCACTAGTCAATCCCTTCCTATTTCGTTGGAGAGGAAATAGGAAGGTGGATCTTGCAAGGATGGAGCGAGCTGCCCTCCGCCACGTGTCAACACCTCGTGGTGCCACCAAACACCTTCTTTAGTTGATTTGGTCCAGGTACAATACCTAGACGTACGAGATTTCCTTTCCCAAATCTTTAGGGATCGATTTGGGAAGAGATCGCTCCCTTTATTGGCGCGCGGGACACTTGTCGCCCATCCCTCTCTCTTCGAGCAACCTTCCTATTCCGTCGCTAATGAGGTGGCTGGCGGGTTGGCACTTTCCTTCTCGAGTTGACACCTGTCCTCCATAAAATCAGCTGCGGATCTGAGCTTCTTGGAATGTCGGAAATAGATTTGGAAGGCTGGATGGCGCCAAAAGTTGCCTTTCAAGTCTCCTTATACACTAGGGTTTGCGGGGATCATCTTGGATCAAAATACCCATGTGAAATATTAATTAACCATGCAAAATTAATGCACAGCAGGGGTATAATGGGGATTAGTCACCCAAGTGTCGGAACTGGTCGGAGGGTGCCGGATCTGGCCGGGATGATGGTCGGAATACTTGACTACACTATGGAATCTGGCGCATAGGCTGACAGGATCCCGAAATTTACAGACGATGGTCGGACAATCAAATCAACTCCAAATACCTTGAATTTTGGATACGTGGTATTTCTTTTAATTACAAATCTAACGGTATATGGCTTGCTTGATAACTCCCAAGGAATCGTTGAAAACAACCGATTTATCAGGTGGCTCGGCTGTGACTGCAACTGCGCAGCGGAGACAGTGAACTTTCTCCTCGGATTTGCCTGTCGCGTTTTGCTCCGATCTGTCTGAAATTTGGATATGTTGGAGAAGATGAAGAGAGCTTTCCCACGAGCTATAGATCACCTTAAAACTCCTGGTGGATCTCCGGGAATAGCTTTTTGATTGATGGTGGTTTTTGCCACTCTCTTCAGAAATCCGAGTTCTGCCTTCTCCGCGTTTCTTCCTCTTTCCTTCCGCGTTTCTGCTCCTTCCTTCCGCGGAATGTGTCCTCATCTTCCTTTATTCTGTATCGTTTGACTTCCAGGTTAGAGCTACTCAAATCAACACCATCTGGGCGTAAAACTACCCCATCTGACCACAGTTATTGATACGGTCAAACCTTCAACAATGCCAAGAGAGGCCACGGATGTGGCCAAGAGCAGTCATCGTGGGCGGGACCAGCCCGTCCTGTAGAACACTATCGCCGACCAAGACCAAATCATCACTTGTGAGGTTAAAGCAAAGCTTAGAGTTGAAGCAGAGGGAGGTGAGGGAGGAGTTGCAACGGCTCTAAGTGAAGATCAAGAACAAGGAGAAGACCCAGGCATGACACTTGAAGACCAAGGTGGTGGGTCTAACCCGATCTCAATCGAGTCCACCTAGGGGTCGGGTCAAGCCTAGACACTTAGGGCCAGCCTAGGGAGACGCCTAGGAAAATGGAGTCCAAGTCCATACCCGGACCTGTGTGGGAAGGAGGAGGACTAGGTTAGGAATTGGGGCATTATGTCTCAAGTTTACTTTTGCACGTTTTTTGTTTAAAGTATTTTAGTGTGCACTTTTTGGTTATGCTTTTGGATCCAGATCAAGTGTTTAGATCCGTTACCTAGTTTAGGCTATAAATACTTTGTAATTCTTTGTTTGAGGATGCTTTTTTGAAATAGAATTCCATTTGGTGTGATACACTCTCTCTCCTCTCTTGAGGCTTCTCCCCTCTCGTCTCCCACATTCTCTCTCACGAGGCTTGTGTCTTCTCCCCCCTCGCGTCCACTACCCCCTCACGGCGTTTCCTTATCCTCCTTTCTCGCACTCCTCCCTCGCATGGTGGTGTTCCCTACCCCTTTCGCGTCCCCTACCTCCAAGGCGCTCTTCCCTCTTCAACCCCCTTGGTGTAATCCGGTGTCTTCAATGGCAAAGGTGTCATCCTCTTCAACCGGCGGGCTTCATCCTCATTCCTCTAATCTCATCTTCGGTCTACCTCTCCCCATTCGGCCCCAAAGATCCATGACACTAGGTTTCTCCACGGTTTCGGCAGTGAAGTTTTTCTCGTGACCACGTAAGTACCCCTCAAAAACTCAAACGGTGTCTTCAGTGCCTTCCTTCTAACCACGAGAAGGTTGAGAGGCCGAGACCCTACCGGGAAGCTTGATGGTAGGACGGGCAAGTGGCCTCCTCCAAGTCGATGACTTAACAAGCCATTTTGAAGAAGTTCGGGTGTTGTTTTGGGCATATAAGCCATAAAAACCCCTCCCGGCCTCTCCAAGAAGACTTCAAATTCCAGCGGCATTCCGAGCATCAAAAGGTACATCTTTCGGGCGAGATCAATACCAGCTAAACATCTCAAAAGACTCCCTGGGAAAAAAGATCTAAACATCCAAAGAAAAGCTTATTCGGACCACTAGAAGCATAGTTACGGCTCCCGGCCGGAATCTGAAAATCCAGCGAACGCTGCAACTATTCCGGCCATCGGAATACCTTTCGATGAAGAAGACAATCCTGCCCTCACACCTGCAAAGTTCCAGAACAAATATTCAAGGGCGCGGTGGTTTTTTGGTTCTTGGACGTCACCCTAGCCGCAGGTGAGATTGTGTGAAGCAACCTCGGTCTCCGTAGCTAATAATGGTAAGCCTTCTCTTGTCCACGTGTCACTACCCAAGCTTCTCTCCTAGTCACATCGCAATCTTCTGCTTTTTCACTTTACCGCCCAAATCTTCCCAAGATCTTCCTTGATCGTCCAGATTGCCTTTCTCCCTTCCCAAGGTGAGAAGATCTTGTCTAGATCTCCTTTTTCCTTTTACACTTTCCCATTTCCCCACACAATCTAACCAAATCTCCCTTTTTACTTCCACACTCAATCTCCGCCACATGTCCCCTTTAGAGAGTTAGAGAGATCTTGAGTGAATCTCCTCGGTTCAAGCAAAGATCTTCAAGATCTCCTTTTCCTATTCCTTAGGAAAGAAGATCTTGTCTAGATCTCCTTTTCCCCTTTTCCATTTCCACACACCATCCCCACCAAGCCCCTAACCGATAGTCAAACCCCCTTAATCCTTTGGTCAACTTGACCGACCCGAGCCTAGTGCTCACACTTAGACCTCACTCACTCGAGCCACCTACTAGTTAGGCACCTACTTGTCCCACCTAAGCCCGAATTAACTAAGCCTACCCGAACCTTAACCCCCTCTTGACTAGACCCAGCCTACCCATAGAGCCCCCTCCGTCCAAGCCAACCCGAGCCTTAGTTAGGCCTAGGTTTAGCCGGATAAACTAGCACTCAGCTAGTTTCCTCCGGCCCCTCCCTTGGCTCTCCTCCTCAGCCATCGGCCACATCCCGACACCCGTGGACGAGCCACACTCGAAGCAAGGCAGGTAGGCGTTGCCAACCCTCGGCTCCAGCCCCCTTCGTCACTCCTGGCGGCTCTCTAGGCCGCTCCTCTAGCGACAGGCGGTCGCTTTCTCGGTGCTTGGCAACAGGCAGTTGCCCGCTCCTACGCCCTCCTCACCGGTGATAACCGAAGCTGCAATACCCGGGGCTTGGTTGTCTCCCCGTGGTTTCTTATCCGGCTCAGTCAAGGCACCCCTTGGCCGGTATTGTGCTCTTCTCCCCCTTGTAGCTATCGGGGTGGTAGTTCTTGCTTTTGTTCTAGGTAGCATCTAGTTTGCTTGGTCTATTGCTTTAGCCTGGCTTTGGCCATAGCTCTTGCTCATGGTACTTCCGATGCGCAAGTGCCAAAGACAAGACCAGAGGGAGCTCGACCGTCTTATTTGGGAATCGGGCGTAGATTGTTCATTAGCTGTGGTTTGTCTTGAGTGAGCTATGAGGAACTAATCATTGTATCGGTTCCGCATTGTACTGGCCTCACACCCTCGTAGTTTCTTGTTGTAGGTGATACCTTAGTTAGGAATTTGGGGTTAACCTCACTTGTATTCATCAGACCTATTGGGGCCCCTGTCCGACTGGGTAGCGTCATTGTATTTGTTTGCTTTAGGTTTAGCCTTAGGCTGCGCCAAGGGTGATCTTGGGGGTAGGCACGACCGGCGGCTATGGACTTTGGTCGGCCACAGGCAAGACCCTACCAGTTTGGTATCAGAGCCGCCTTGGAGAGCAGCCTTGGATTTCAGTTTGGAGTTCAGAGTTAATAGTTGTGCACGCCAACTGATACCAAATCTACCAATTTGGTATCAGAGTCGCTTTGGCCGTGTCAGATTGCGGTTTTCTCGTCTTCTAGTTGATAGGTTCAGTTGTTAGCAGTCTACTTTTGGTAGTTTGTCCTTGCCCGCCTCAACAATGGGCAAAAAGAAGCAACATCATGTGATTGATTCCCCCGGGCAAGAAGAGGAGGAAACCTCGGCTCAAGAGGAAGAGCAATCGTCGGCAGCACATGAGACACACGCCAACCATAGAATGGTGCACATTGAGAACGAGGTCCTCAGAATCCATCACGAGAAGAGTGACTATAGGAAGCAACTCTCCAAGCTCAATGAGCTTGAAGAAATCAAGGAGATGATTCGTGCCATGTCATCCCAGCAGGAAGTCAGTAGAAGGTCCCATCCTGGACCTCCACCTCCTAACCACGATAAAGGGAAAGGTGTTTTGGGCGGCCCTCCAAATGGTGACCCAGACCACCTACAGTCTTGTGCGGGACCAAACAGACCACCACCAGGAGGAAACAACGGCAATAATGGGCAATACTACTATTCCTCAGAACATGAGGATAGGGACCCGTTTGATCCATAGGAAAGTCAACACCATACTAGGTTCGAAGAAGCCACATTTGATAATGGAGAACACAGTCATAAATGGGGAGACAGGTTTGACAATGGCCAACCCATGTGGGAACCGTTCAGAGAGCGTCAGGCAGTGCAAGGAAACCAGCCAAGAAACCCCCTTGTTCGAATTGATTTTCTGAGATTTAGTGGCAAGGAAGCGCGTGATTGGGTCTTCCAAGTGGAAGAATACTTCACTTGCCAAATTATTCCAAAAGAGGATTCGCTTCAGACTTCGATACTCCACTTCGATGGCGAAGCTAGGCGTTGGTACCGATGGTTGAAGCATAATCAACCAATCATGGATTGGGAACTGTTTAAAGAAGCATGGTTGCTTAGGTTTGGGGAATCTACTTATGTGGATTATGACATTGAACTGCGCAATTTGAAGCAAACCTCGTCCGTTCAGGAATACCAAAGTAGATTCGAGAACCTAGCCAGCATGGTGGATTGGACGCCCAAGTCCCTAATTGCGGCGTTCATTGGTGGTTTGAAAGAAGAAATCCAAATCGATGTAAGGGCGGAAAGGAACACTGAACTAGTTAAGTGTTTTGCTAAGGCCCGATCTATTGAGGAGAGGCAACAACGTAAGCTAGCTCTTCAGCATCCATGGAGGAATGCAGGGGCTACTCGTCCTAAAGAATTTTCTCAACCAAAATTTCTTCCAGCTCCTAGAAGGGAAGAACCCAAGCAAGCCTTCAAGAGTTGTGCAACTCCTAACATGACTCGAGAAGAAAGGGAGGAGATGATAAGGAACAAGCAATGTTTCTAGTGTAAGGAGAAATGGGACTCAAGTCATAGGTGTAAGCACGTTCGGGTTTACACTGTAGTTGAAGAGAATAGTGAAACAAAGGAAGAGGAGGACCCTGATCCGGGAGTAAGACCCAGTCAACCATTGTGCCTTGCCCAACAAGTTGGAAACGTTGTAGAACATGGCAGCACCAAAAGCGAGTGGTTGGTGGTTAGAGAGATTGTAGCCCATGAGGCCCGATTTTGTGGAAGCCCTTGGAGATGTGAGTCATCCATGAGGCCCCGATTTTGTGGGAGCCCTTGGAGATGTGAAATATGGGTGGTTATACACCCAGCTATAAGCCATGCAGGAGGAGGCACCTGAAAATCAGGAAAAAAAGAAAAGGAAAAGGGCCTGGCCAGCTTTTTGGTGGAGAAGAGAGAAAAATCCAGCGTTGTGCCATTTTTTTTGTTCCTTGTCATTTTGGAGTTGGAAACTTTTGCTAACGTCTGGGTGAGAGATTGATTTAACAAATCCGCATACGGATCGTTGCCGACCCTCGGCTCCAGCCCCCCTCGTCACTCCTGGCAGCCGCTTTCTCGGTGCTAGGCAACAGGCGGTTGCCCGCTCCCGCGCCCTCCTCATCGGTGATAACCGAAGCTGCAATACCCGGGGTTTGGTTGTCTCCCCGTGGTTTCTTATCCGGCTCAGCCAAGGCACCCCTTGGCCGGTATCATGCTCTTCTCCCCCTTGTAGCTATCGGGGTGGTAGTTCTTGCTTTTGTTCTAGGTAGCATCTAGTTTGCTTGGTCTATTGCTTTAGCCTGGCTTCGGCCATAGCTCTTTGCTCGTGGTACTTCCGATGCGCAAGCATCAAAGACAAGACTAGAGGGAGCTCAACCGTCCTATTTGGGAATCGGGCGTGGATTGTTCGTTAGCTGTGGTTTGCATGGTTTGTCTTGAGTGAGTTGTGAGGAACTAATCATTGTATCGCTTCCGCATTGTACTGGCCTCACACCCTCATAGTTTCTTGTAGTAGGTGATATCTTAGTTAGGAATTTGGGGTTAACCTCACTTGTATTCATTAGACCCATTGAGTTTTTAAGTCGGGGACCCTGTCTGACTGGGTAGCGTCATTGTATTTGTTTGCTTTAGGTTTAGCCTTAGGCTGCGCCAAGGGTGATCTTGAGGGTAGGCACGACCGTCGGCTGTGGACTTTGGTCGGCCACGGGCAAGACCCTATCAGTTATCGTGGAAGAACTCCAGATTTAGGCAGCTTGTTTGAATCAGCAGGATGCTTTGTCTTCCTCCTTGTTGAACCACACGATCAGATCTTCCTCCCCACGCGATGCCGTGGATACCAATCTCTGTTAGACAAGAGTTCTTGAATGCAAAGATTGACACCAGGTCGATTTTATGGACAAGGCTGCATCGAGACACCTACCACCAATTTCCGGTAGAGAGAGGGTACTTGGATCACAGTGGGATTCGCGCTGGATGTCGATGGTGGATGTGGAACAGGCAGAACCACAACACATCCTCTTCTCCACCTCCCTCTAGAGCAAACGCCTCACAACACTTTCGTGGTCAAGGTGAAGGCATGATGATGAACTCCGCGTCACCACCATTAATCCCACATAGCTCCTCAATAACCTCACGACTTGGTGAGTATTGCAGTGTAATACTTCCATGGAAGCCACGACCTAAGGCCCAAAGGTACTCCCCACGTAGAGGGAGAGAGAGAACTCAAATTTCATTAAGCAAGAATATTCAAAGTGTTTCGGTTTTTGACTTATATACAAGTGCCAAATCGGTTCTAAACAATGTCTCGAGATGAGACGCAAAACAAACCGAATCAAACATGAAAACGATACAAAAGCAAATGAATCAAATCAACTTAAGCAAATGTCTAAATCAGATTTGGGCCAAACACCCCACGTCGCTCAGGTCCGCCTGAGCTTCGCATGTCTGATCCGTGAAGTGGGCTCGAGCCCAAGGTGCCTGCGTCGTGGTAGGCTGAAGTGATCTCCTCTCCATGCTGAGCCCACCTCCTTCTAGGCTTGGTCCGCCTAGATCCTCCTCTTTCGGACTAGGTGACTTTGGGCCTTCCTCATCTAGGCTAGGTGCGCCTAGGTCTTCCCCTTCCGGACGAGGTGAGTCCGGACGTTCCTCATCTAGGCTAGATGCACCTAGGTCTTCCTCTTCCGGACTAGGTGAGTCCGGGTCTTCCTCGTCTTGGCTAGGTGAGCCTAGGTCTTCCGCACCTAGACATGGTGGGTCTAGGTCTCCTAGGTCAAGGTCACCTAGGTCTTCTTCGAACCTCGCATTCTTAACCTCACAAAAGTTTTCAATGTGTCTCCCACTTCGCTTCAATCCGCTCCACGCATTGTTTGAGGAGTTAACCTCACAAGAGAAAAGTCTGCATCTTCTTAATCTGCCTTAGAAGCTTTTGTAAAGTTAACATCCCTAAGCTTTCTACCTGCCTCCGAAGCTGCTCCCGCTGGTTCTTGGCAAAACTCGTAAACACAAAAGTTAGCTTCACAACAAATATTAGCACCTTCGGGTGGAGGTGCCAATGTGAGAAGTACGGGCTCTAGGTAGGCTCGTATCACAGAGCCTAGCAACTGCAGGCTGAGGGACGTGGCAAGCGACGGTTCTGCAGTACAAGTGGCTCGTGGGCAGCAGTGCTCATGGCCAGCCGTTGCCCACGATTGTGTTTGAAAATTTTGGTGGGATGGCCCTGGCGCCTTGGTTTGAATTTGAACTTTGGCGGGACGGCCATGGCGCCTTAGTTTTGAATTCAAAAGTTGGCGGGATAGGATTGCCGCCTACTGTTTGAAACTCAAATGCTTTGGCTGAATATTTAAACTGAGCCGAGCGATGTACAGTGGAAATAGTTTTTGTATGCTTTGAGTCTTTGTAAAGTTCTACATTAAGAGAAAGACTAAGTGCCTGAGTTGAGGCAATGCTTGATTGTCCTTCTGTTCTTTGAGATCTCATATGGGTGGTGATAGGCAGGTAAGTTTGAGAGTAAAGACTTACGTTGTGTAGGTGAAGAACTTCGAAAAATTTTATTCCTATAACAGTTGGTATTAGAGATCAGAACGTAATCATGATTACTGGGCTGGAACCCGTGACACGAGAATTTCTCGCCTAAACGAGTTCGTTGGCGCACTGACAACTCAAGTGTCATTTGCATCGTCAGACTACCATCAAATTGTGGAGCGTCTGACTCTTTTGGAGATTCAGATGAAGGAGCTCGCCACTCGTTGAAATGGGTTGTTTGATGACTTCCCCATTGAACTTGGGGAAACCAGATTGGTGTGGCAATAGGAACTTGCTATTGTGCGCTGTGCTTTGGGCTCAACCGCAAAGGAGTCTCCAAAGATCAAGGTCTTGGAGCCATCAGCATTCCATGGCGTTCCGTTCAAAAGACTTAAAGAACTATCTTTGGGACATGGAGCAGTCAAGGTTGTTTATACCAAAGAGGAAGACAAGGTCACTGTTGCAGCAATGTATCTGCAAAACGACGCCAAGTTGTGGTGGCAGACCAAGTTGGAAGAAGATAGTCACGCCGATAAGGCGCCTATCTCCACTTTGGCAGAGATGAAGCAGCAACTTACACATCAGTTCTTGTCATTGAACGTTGCCTGGATTGCACGGGAGGGTCTGCGATGTCTTAAGGAGACCAGCTCTATTCGGGACTATGTCAAGACATTCTTGTCGCTGATGCTTGACATAAAAACCATGGCGCAGGAAGACAAACTTTTTTACTTTATGAGTGGTCTTTACAGAAATCCATCGGCAAGAGGTAAAGGATTTGCCTTTGGCAGTGGCTGACAATTTCTTAGATTTTCATGCTTAGCCCAGTGGCAAAAATGCTAAGAATACTGAAGTCGAAAGATGGTGGTAAGAAGGAGGGTGCTAGGACTGTACCTGGCGTCGATCAAATATAAGCCGAGATATAGCCCTAGTGTCAGGATCCCTCGAGGTAAACCAAAAACCTAGGGTAAGTTAATTACAAATTTTTTTCCCGGCCAAACAGGCACCTTGGTGCAAAAACCCATAGGACAAGGTACAAATGATGGCTACCTAATGCGAGGTTTTGCTTCCTATTACAAAAATAGGGTGAAGGCCTTACAAACGCGAAGTGGTACAAGATAATACGCTCACAACTCACACATAAACCATGACTAACGGACAAACCACAATCAAAACCCAATAGGAGGAGCAGTAGGTCGTGGCAAAGCTAAAAGCAAAATATGCAAAAGTACTACCAACCCACGAGACTACGAGGGGGATAGAAAGTGTTACCGGCCTAGGGACTCTCAACCAAAACTGCAAGTGACACCAGGAGAAAACCAACGGCAAGCCATCCTCGGTGTGTCTCAGCTACGGAAGAAGACGAAGGCAACGGCGTGGCCGTCATGGCTGCGGTGGATGAGGGGAACTGATGGAGGCAGCTAGGCCCTCCTAGCCGAGCGACGATGACAACTGCCGATGCTTGCGCCCTGCCTGGCCGCAAGGGCAAAAACAATGATGACAGAGACGCCGCTTGGCTGCAACAGACTGCGGACGGTGGTTCGCAAAGAAGACCACCTAGTGGCCACAGACGCGGCCAACAGCACATGCGATCGGCGTAGGCGACGATGACGAGCTGGTGCGGGACGGTGAGACTCTTGGTTCATGAGCGGGGAAGCACTCGGCCCTCCTGGCCGAGCGGTATGACGGACATGGAGCAACGGGCGCACGGCCCTCCTCGCCGAGCATAGTGGAGATGTTGTAGACGGTGGGTGTGGCCCACTTGGCCGCGTGTGACGACGATGATGGACGAGGCGAGGGAGCCCTTAGATGGAGTGGGGCAACAGGGATGGGTGCGGCTGAGTTGCGGAATGGTTGGGTCAGGTTTGTCTAAGGACTAGGTAGGAGATTAAGGGAGGTTAACTGCGATGGTAAGACAGACCAGCTTCGGTGGTATAGGTTTATGTGAGTTCGAGCCACTAAGTGATGTGGGTCAAGACTCAAGCTAGGTCAAGGTCAATTTTGACGGTTAGAGTTAATGCGTCTAGGGATGTGGCGGCTAGGGTTTCGAAAGTGATTAAGGAAGAAGATGGAGGCTAGCGATGCGCTAAAGGGAGTTTCAAAAGGTGGAGACCGAATAGAAAGAACAGGGGACACTTGGCGCACTTGGGTTGATTGCCTTTTTGGACAAGGGCAGAGGTGGTAAGGGGGTGTGCGAGCATATAAGAAAGGAAAGGTGGGGCTGCAGTTTTCTACAAGTTAGGAAGTGGCAGCTAAAGGAAAAGGATACTTACCGTTTTGACGAGCAAGGTGGAGCTGAGATGAGGTGGCACGAGATTTGGGCGCCAGTGTCCTAAAAGGTAGGGAATGGGCGAGCGGCAATGGATCACCTTTTTGGAAGGTGATTTGAGCTGGTTAGCGAGCTCCTTGGATGAAGGACACGTGGCAGAATGAATGGATGAGATGAAGGGCGAGTTGGTGATGGGGCACTCCCTTCCGGCGTTAGAGGAACGGCTAAGGAAAGGCACACTCAAGCCCGTGGCTACGCTACCTTCCCAGAATTGCTTGCACTTGGCTGGAAAAGAGGCAGCGGTGGCCAGTTCTTGTGGATTCTGACCGTGGCTGGAACTTCTTGGCTTTACTCCGTTGATCTTCAAACTTGACCGGGAATGAGTTGATGCCTAGGCGACACTTTTGGAACTGTTTGGCCTATCGAAAATCACCGCGGTAAACTCTTTCTGCAACAAGAATGGGGTTGTTTTCCAATCAAGAAGACAAGCCTAAACTGTAGGATATTGAACGCGGTTTTGCTTCTTACTATGGGGTTCCGATCTCTAATTCACAGCTGAGCAAGATCTCTTGATAAAGCCCTCCCAATGGATTCGGAGGTTGCAATGCTACCTTCATATGCTGAAAATCTGTGTTAGGGGTCTCTGTAGTGCAGCAGCCCTTCCAATGGATTGACCGGCCTCTAAACTCCCGTGTGTTTGAGGAAGAATGCACCGAGTCACTCCTTTTGATCGTTGGTTTGGGAAGAATTGAGGATGATGAACCCGGAAGCCACCTTGGACTGCAACCCACAAATTCCTCAAGCTTCACGTTGCCCGCCGATGGGATGAGAAGAGAAGACAGAAACAGGATGAGAAAGAGAGGAAGAAGCTGATGATTTGGAGAGAAGGATCAGCCGTCGCTGATCGGTGGTGAGGTAGAATCCTTTTGGCTGCCGTCGGGAGAACGGGAGACTTGGTAAGAAGAGACGAAATGAGAGAGAAGGTCGATGCCAAAATGAATCAAATTCTATTCGAGCATAAGCAAAAACAAAGTACATAAAAAGTATTTATAGTTCAAACATATCTCGGTTCTTAAAGATTACCAAAATGAGATGCACACTTTAAAGTAAATGCAAAGGCAAATATAAATGTGACACGAGACGTAACGGAAGTCCAACGTAACTCGAGCCTTATGAGCTCGAGGGTAACCCACCTAGGCTTGGCCCTAGGCTACTCTGATTGACCCGGGGTTTGGACTAGACGTTGGACCTACCTCATCTAAACTGGGTATGAGTCATTGGCTTGGTCCTTGAGTGATTCGTGTTCGGCCCTTGATGTTCCACCCACGCCTCCCACAATAGAATAACCAAATCCTTGATTAACCTCCCTAGGCGTTGATGTTTTTGCACCCATGCATGAAACTAGTTTCGTCGATGCTCCTCGACTGCTCTCTGTGGGGTAGAGACTGATGCTTCAGACCGAGCATTGAGCAGTGTCTTGATTCAGAAAGCATACCCGGTGACCTATCAAAGTTGGAAGCTATCAGATGCAGAATGGAAATATTTAGCCACGAGAAAGAGATGACAACAGTTGTCTATTGTCTAAGGCTTTAGAGGCACTACCTGCTGGAGCGACATTCCCAGATAGTGACAGACAACAGCTACTTTCTGTTACAAAAGTGGCTCAGTGCCAAGTAGGCACGCTGGCAGGATTTTCTAGCAAAATTTGACATGGACATAGTGCATTGGTGAGGGAAAGCCAATCAAGCTGCCCACGCACTAAGCTGGGGAGTGGAGGCGGAGATGTGTACTGTGGTTGCACTCACTTAAGTATCAGGTGATCTGATGTAGAGGATTCGGCAGGCTACAGCCATTGATTCTGCTATGGCCCGCCTCATTGACTTGGGAAGGAAGGCACCTGTCGACTGTTTTAGCTGCAAGATCCAATCTTGTTTGTAAAAGGGAATCAGATTTATGTCCCCTCATCCAGTGGAATTCGAAAGGAGCTCTTGAGGGAAATGCATGACACCTCGTGGCTTGCCATCCCAACCAAGATCGCATGTTGGCCTTGATTGCTCGACGCTTCTAGTGGTCGAAGATGGAAGCGGATGTTGAACAGTACGTTCAGTCTTGCTTGGTATGCCAGCAAAATAAGACAGATAGGCAATTGCCGAGCAAGCTGCTGTAGCCACTTTCTATCTCGGACCAATCATGACAAAGTGTTTCTTTGGATTTTATTACTGGACTTGGCGCAGTTTTGCTACAACCTGTAGAAGACAAGTGCTACGAAAAAGAGACTCTTCAAAGTTTTGTTGGGCCAATAGCCCCTCACTCCAATGGACTTAAGCGTGTTAATTTCAAGAAACTGTCATGTGGCAAGATAGGCAAGAGACTATGGCAGGTGCTCGGGATTGCTTAGTCAAAGTCATAAAACGAATGAAAAAGGCAGCCGATAAGAGGCGACGACCCTTGGAGTTCAAAGAAGGAGATTTAGTTCTGCTGAAGCTAACTCCTTAAATTTGAAAGAAAGTGAGCAGCAAGGTCATCATGGCCTAGTTTCAAGGTATGATAGCCCCTTCAAATTGCTAAGTAAGGTTAGGAACTTAGCCAACAGGTTGAAGCTGCCCACAAGAATCAAGTCACATCCTGTGTTACATGTAAGTTTTCTAAAACCTTTCCATATTGATGGTGAGGACCCAGCTAGGTCTGTCTCCACTAGGGCACCGTCTAGTATGAGTGTGTAGTTTGAAAAAGAAGTTGCATAGATTTTAGATCACCGACTGAAGGACCACAGTAAAGACATCTACTACTGTGAGTTTTTGGTAGGGTGAAAGGCCAGCTGGATAGTGAAGACAGTTGGGAAAGAGATGCCAACCTTTGGCAGTTCGAAGACCAAGTGCAACAATACTTGGCCTTGATGGGGACATCCAGCACAGCTAGTGGGGGAGGCTTGTAAGACCCCTATCCTGGCCGAAGGCCAGGGACGGCATGGCCTGGCCGGCCACAGGTGGTCAGTGTGGCTACCAGAGGTTTGGCGAGAGGAGGCCATGAAGGAAGACACTTACCTGGTCCCAAAGAAGCATGCAACAAGGTTTCTGGTTGGCAAAAGCAGGCTGGTAGTTGGCGGTAATAGGCTGGAAGTCGACAAGCCAGAAAGTAGCAACAACATGCAGTCTGAAATTTATGGTAGACTAGAAGCTTTTGGGTGTTCTCATGCCTGCGCGAGGAGATCGCCTATAACACCTATATAGGAAACTATGATGGCGAAGGGCCACCAGTCCCTGGATGCGTGGCTACTGCAGATGGACGACTAGGACAGATGGTGGCATCAGATGAAGCCAATTCGAATGCGGTGCATTGGAGGGTTTTAAGACCCGACCGGTGGTGATTAGAAAAGTCGCACCCAATGTCGAATCCTACTCTCAAGATCTCGTGACGCAATCTAAAACCGAAAAAAATCATAAACAAGTTATAGAATTGTGTACCCAACCAGACATGACTTCTGTGCAAAAGCTCGTAGGACAAGAGGTACAAGTACGGGAATCTCAAACCCGTAGTCTCGCTACCTACTACAATTTAATGGGGTAGGCCAGTACAACCGCGATCGACACAAGACTCTCGTAACTCACTCACAAACCATAAGCAAAACACAACCTAAACACACAAACCACACCTAATTCCTAGGTAGGCTTGCTGCCCTGCGGTAGTGTCCTTGGCCAAGACACTTAGAGAGACCACTAGAGACAACGTTGGTGGTAGCCGGGCTAAAAAAAAAGGAATATGCAATACTACCACCCTCGTGTCAATAGGAAGTTGAGAGGGTTACCAACCGAGACTAACTCAACTATATTCAGCAAAGGTGACCCGGGGTGAATGTCAATCCCCAGGTATTGCAGTTACTAGGAAGAGAAGGTCGGTGATGAAGGGGACCCACCAACTGATGTCGCGGATTAGGCTACCGCCTATAGCAGGGTGTGCTCAAGGGGACGCAGACGGTAGCCGAGGGGGGTCTGTCGATGGAAGATCGACAGCACCTGCCTTAACGCCTGGTAGGGCTCGTCCGGTGTTGCCGAGGATGCCAATGCGCTTTCGAGTGTCGAAGATGAGGACGGCCGCCTGATGCCGAGAGGGGCTCGGCCATGCGTGCAAGGAGGCTCAACAAAGTTGCCGCTGCGGGGCCGAAGAAGGGCCAACTAGCTCAACTTGATGGCTGATCTAGCCGACAACTGAACCTAATCCTAACTAAGACTGGTCTAGGGATTAGAAGGAAAGGGCTCTAAGGGTAGGCTCGGACCAAGAGGATAGTAGATTGAGTTTGGGAAGGTGGGGTAGGCTCGGTCTGGTTTAAGTGAACTAGGTCGGCTAGGTCCAAACTAGGCTAAGTCTAGGGTTAGGTCAAGGTTTAATTGAGCTTAAGGTTGTCTTAGGCTAAAAATTAGATGTAAGATGGACAGAAGGGATGCTTGAATCCAAGGTAGGGATTGGAGGCACGTGGCTAAGATGGGTCCCACTTGCTAATCAAGTGGCGCACTAGGGTTTGGGTTTACTAAGGTCGTGCGGCTAGGGGGTTACCAAATGTGGAGCAAGGGCATGCGGCGAGGAGGTTTCCTAAAATGGAGGGCTAGGTGGAGCGAGCAGGCTGCCTACGGTTTTGGAAGGGGCTGAGCTGGTCTTGCCCAGTTGGTTTGTGCCTTGGATATAGGACACGTGGCCAAGATTTACGACCAAGATGGATAACGGCTAACGTTAGCTAGCGATGAGGAGGAGTGGGGTCGCACCTTCCTAAAATATTGGAAGGGGAGATGTGGTGGCTAGGAGCTGATTTAGAAAGTGTATATGTGGCAAGGCGGCAAGATCTTCTCCTCTCTGGATGGAGGACATGTGGAGACAATCAAAGGTGGAGATCAAGTACGGTTTAGGTAAGTTTGACAAGGTTAAGGACGAGGGAGACAAAATAGAAAGGGATTGGAGGGTGCGGGGCTGGACTTTTCTCAAATGAAGGAGGAAAAGGACACGTGGACAGTCCGAAGACTAGGGTTAATGGCGGGTTAGGGTTGACTCAAGAGAAAAGGATATGGAAAAGGAAAGGGAGGACGATGCCATATCTCTTCCTCAAATGTAGGAAGAAGATTTAGCGCAAGGTGGCTGGCTGCTAGGGCAAAAAATGAAAAAGGGATGACTAGTGGCAGATGCATGGAGGCTGAGGGTTAGATGGCTGACACGTGGATAGACGAAGGAGTAGGATTGAATCCGATTAGAAAAGAGAGGACACTTACCCAATTGAGGCTGGCGGCTAAGGGGCACAAGTTGAAGCATCGGCGGCTAGGGTGAAACCTTATTGCGATCCTCCAAGACTTTGACCGAATTACCCTCACGCCTTGTATTGGCACTCTAGTTGGCTCCGGGGCAATTGTGCCCTTGTCACAGGAAAGTGCACAGGTTGCTTCCCGGCCACTGGAATTCTCCAATTCCGGCCGAGGTTTGTAACTTCGCTGACGATAGAGATTTTGATCCATTCTTTAGCCAAGATAACCCTTGTTCTTGGGCGATTCCTTTAAAATGCTCTTCTTAATGAAATCTCACTCAAATCCACCCTTTTTATTGATTTTAGGCTGCTGCACTTTGATGGATAGCTGGGATGAAACCGAGACCTTCAATGATTATTTTGAAGCAATCTAGCTCTGCGATTTCTTGGAAACTTCAAGGGGTTGATCCGAGAGATAAGTTGATGATCTCCAGACTCGTAGAGAGGATCTAATGTCGATTTCAACAGGGGATCATAGACCTAACTCTCGGGTTTCCACCGAGGAGCCTTCAGGTTCTAGAGGGATAACGCTGGGATGCTACCAGATTCATCCATGGAGGTTGGAGAAGAGGTTGAGGCGTCACAAGGAAGGGGACGCAAGGGGGAGAGGGGAGGCTCGTGAGAGGGAGAGGAGATCATGAGAGGAGAGAGAGGGATTTCATGAAAGTGAAACTTTAATTCAAAATTGCCTCATCTCAAAATATTTGTACAAGGTTTATATACAAGCTTGAATGTCTCGGTTCCTAAATGACTTGAACTGAGACACACACATGAATCAAATGAACTAAACACTGAATCAAAAGCAAATAGGGCGAGACACCCAACAAAAGTCTGAAAAGCCCTTGATCCTTGTGTGCCCAAGGTGGGAACTTGTTTGGTTGTCGCCCAGACTCGGTCTTCAATGGAGTGTCGTGCTAAACCAGGGTGGCTTAGCCTACTTGCCTAGGTTTGGAAACAGACTACCTCAGTTGACTCATGGACTTGGACTCACGCATGGGTTTGACTCTTCTAAACTGGTAAGTCCTAGAATTGGTTCAGTTTGGCCTTGAGAAATACCCTTAAATTGCTCGACCTGGCGTTGCTTGCTCCACCCTCACCTCCCGCTGCAAGATCACCAAGCTTATAATTAACCTCACATTGCTTTACGAAACCTGGCTGGATGACGTAAGCCCACTGGCCCGAGGCTCTGCGCCCATGTCAGCCACCCTCCGTAGCATCCTCGTCAAGTGGGTTTGGACCTAGAGCTGGGTCCGTAACAAAGGGAATGGGTTTTGCTAGATGGCAGTCGACAATGGTGCCAGGCAGCGCCTAGCAGTTGCAGGCCGAGGGACATGGCAAGCGACAGTTCTACAGTACAGGTGGTTGATAGGCAGCAACGCCCGTGGCCAACCGTTGTTGCGCGCGGCAACAATTGTGGGACAGGTGGCCAACTGGCGGCCAAAGCCCGCGACTGTGTTTGAAAAATTTGGTAGGTTGGCCCTGATGCCTTAATTTGAATTTGAACTTTGGCGGGAAGGCCATGGTGCCTTAGTTTTGAATTCGAAAGTTGGCGGGTTAGGATTGCTGCCTAGTGTTTGAAACTCAAATGCTCTGGATTAAACTGAGCCGATCGATGTACAGTGGGAATAATCTTTGTATGCTTTGAGTCTTTGTAAAGTTTTGACATTAAGAAAATAACTAAGTCCTCGAGTTGAGACAAAGCCTGATTGTCCCTCTGTTCTTTGAGATCTCATATGGGTGGTGATAGGTTGGTAAGTCTAAGAGTAAAGACTTACGCCGTGCAGGTGAAGAACTTCAGAAAATTTTGTCCCTGTAACACCTACCACCAGAGCAGGCATAGTCAAGCTTCTGATTTCTGCTTCCAACTTGACAAAAACAATCCCACCTATTAGACTAAGTGTATATACTATCAAAATTTATCACCTCTTTTAGGTCTGCATGCTTTAGTGGAGTGGCAAAAATTCCTATAGGAAACCATGTTAAGAGATATCCTTGTTTTATTATATGTAGACATCAGAAGTTGCCTACCACCAATGTAGGCATAGTCAAGCTTCTAATCTCTAGTTCCAACTCAACAAAGGCACTTGTATGCAGCTTGTAATTTGTGGTTATGTAAAGCACACTAGCCTGACAACAACCTTATAGCCTTTTACTTGGAAAGGGACATTAATCCACCACCTTGAAGCTTGAAAATGAAATTCATATCTCTTAAGTCTAATCACATGATTTGTCTGAAAAGAGAATTCAAAGTCATTCATTAGTTAAGAAAGTTTAATACTTTGTCCAAAATTTGGTCCATTTGCTAAGTCAACTTTGTCATTTTTCTTAAAAACTTGATCACAAGTTGATATCAATTTCAATCTAAAATCATGAGACAATCCCGAGTTCACTACAAGGAACTAGATTTCAATCACCAAAATCTCCAATTTTTTAAGACAATTAGTAGTTTTGTAGAATTCCAAAAACAAACTACACTATGATAACCCTTATTTAGAAACAACATTAGATACCATAATTTGATTATTAATCCTACAAGCCACATTCATCAATGCAGTTACGTTCACTTGCACACCCAGCTTTTCATCATTCATGGGAGAGATTAAATCCAGCTGATCTGCAGCCCTCATAGCTCCCCTCATATTCCAGCATGCAACTATCATTTTGTCAAAGGGCTGACCCTTCATCGCACAATACTTTTACAAGTGATAAAGTTCCTTCTTGAAGTATGTGATTTTATGCATGCACACTCTGCCAAATGTTCTCATTAAATGACATCATTACCGCATAACAACATTCAAAGTTGAACTAAAGTTGTCATTAGCTTCAATCGAGCATGCAGTCACCATTTGCCTTTTCCAATCAACACATGTAAATTAGGTGTTGTGCAAGGCTGCAAACAAGGATTATTCCAACTTGACCGGCTGCGTTCCAGGTCACTGGTTGGCTACACAACATATCGGCATAGTCCAGTGCATCCCTAGAAGGAAGGGCATTGGAAAGCAGTGTAGGAATTGGGATCACTCTTCATTGGCCTCAGTCAAGCACACGATCACCCTTCACTTCTTCCAAAAAAATGCATTCGGCCGACAACTTCAGGTATAAGACCTGCGACCATTTGACAAACATTTGAGTGCATAATTGGAGTCCCTCCATATGCCAGCTTGAGGAGCATGCACAAGAAAGCACAACCGGTTATACAATCATTATAAATTAGCCTCAATCGGACATGAAATTGCTCCTAATATTTTTCAAAACATGCAACTGCTCCTAATATTTTTCAAAACATGCCACTATAAGATTTTATTATGTGAAGTTGTTTGTGATTGCTTGTCCGGTTGCTTTCATGTCATACTTTCTAGCTCAGGATCAAAAGTAAAGCTACCTTGTCAAACTTCATGTAGACCATTTGAGTTGTATATTTCACCTGTGAGGAGCCCTTGACTTGTGAGATTCAAAGCATAATACGATGATGTTCCCCATACTGACTGGCTGTGTTCTACTACTGGATGAGGACCCCATCTACAAAGGCCATTTACTCTTATATAAGTAGTATGATGTATCTCTAGAGGTAAAGGAACCAAAAAGCTATGTTGGACTTGGAATCACTCTTAATCGACCTCAATCAGACATCTGATTGACCTTCACCTTTTCCAAATGATGCATTTGACCAACATCTTAAGGTATAAGACCTGTGATCATTTTACCAACATTTGAGCACAAAATTGGAATCTAATTATCTACCAACTTGGGAAGCATGCACATACACACTCGCTCACACACACATAGATGGCTCTTCTAGTTTACCTTCTTGATGCCATCCATGCCCTAGAACTCGCCTTGCTTATCTCACTGATCCCTGATTCTTCACTATCAACTACTTGTTTGCAAGATCAAAATATTGCCTTAGTGACAATCTAAAATTGCATATGAGAGGAGAGAGAAGTAGAGAACAAAAGGGATGTAGACTTGACAGGCAATCCTTCGTCACAAAGATAGGAAGAGGAAAAAAGGAGACAAAAACTAGGCTTGGGCATTGGGCCAGGAAGTAGCTTGTAACTGCAACCCGGGCACGACCCGATACCTGAAACCCGACCCTGGGCTAGGCTTGACACAGTTAAACTAAAATATATATTTAATATAACATAATATATAAATATGATTAATTATAATAAAATATCATAATTCTATATAAAAATCAAGAAAAATAATATTTTTTTATCTTATCGAGCCGAACGGGCTTAATCAGGCCCACCCAAGTCGGCCCGCTTACTTATCGGACAGGCCCAGTGCCTTTTTTTGGGTCCAAGCTTGGACCCAAGTCGGGCCGGGTACTCGGCCCGATGCCCAGGCTTAACAACAACAATAGAAGATGAAATAAGCCTAGGAGAGGAGAGGCATGTGGTTGCATGCCTTGGGCGCCAAATGTAATTGAAGGAAGAAAGGCGACATGGATATGCTGTAGTTTTGGGGGGATAGAGACAGATGGTGAGAGTGTAGTCAGACAATAGCAAATCACCTGCAATCGAAATCTCTAAGTTTCGGAAAGGAGGAAGAGAGAAAAATAGGGAAGTCAAAACGTGTGGGAGAAAACTTCAAACCAAAGAAATTGTTTCATGTGGTTTTAATTTTTATTCATTATTAAGAGAAATAGGTCTAGTAACGAGCCCATAGTAGCCACAGTTCAAGCTACCATGTAGTATTATATTTTCTTGTAGTGAAAGTCAAAAACTATTTCAAGAGAATGCACAACTTAGGCATAAAGATGTTCATAAAGTGTTTGAAGATGCAATTTGGTCCTCTATGGATAGTATTGGCACTTCATCAATGCATAAATCTTGTATAGTATACTTTTTTATTTTAGCTACCCATTCAAGATGCTTTAAGGTAATTGTAGACCAGTGTCCTTATTTAGCTTTATAATTTAAATGTTTATTTATGTTTTCGCTTTAACTAATAAATATCTATTAAAAGAATATTATCTCATTAATGGTAGTTCTATACAGATTGTTAAGATTGTAGCTTTACTAACTCCACATTGTATATTGAAAAGGGTTTCCAAGTTCAAGATCTGAAAAATTGAAAAAGGGATAATTTTTTCAATGGTCGTCACTCATCATAAAGGAATATAGTTGAACAGGCCTTTGTATCTTCCGCATAAGCGATGCTGGGGGTTGCCTCGGTTTTTATTGCCAAAAATGAAGGAAAAATGATGGAACTCTTACTGCGGTTAACTTCAAGCCCTAAGCAGTCCTCAGCATAGAACGAAGAGTCCGTGGAGCTAAGCGAACTTACATTGGGACCACGAATTTTCCTGAACTGAATATAGGCTTGGACACTTCGGCGGAGGGATCCCATGGTAAGAATGAACAAGTAGGATGTTAAGGGGTCACCCTGTCTCAGGCACCTTTTGGGGTAGAACCAAGATCCTTCCCTACCGTTAATGAAAAGAGCAGACAACACCATGGATACCACAGTCGGTTGAAAACATTGTTTCTAACATTGGAAACTCAATTTCAATATCCATATTGTATACAAGTGAAGATTGTTGTTCAACGCTTCGTATCAGTGACCAATATGAAGATGTCAAACTTTGTAAATGACGATGTAGATATATCTGATAATTGTCATATTCAGCCACATGATGTTACTGTAAAAAATGAAAATTTAACTGCAAACTTGACGTAAGCAACACTGCACTAGGAGAAGTAATTGCAAATGGTGTACGGTACGACTTTAAGAATTGTATTGATTTTGGCTTTACATTTCTATTCATTATATACAATCTTCCACATTTGATGTTTTTCGATTGTACGGTAAAATGATAAAAATGGAGTAATTGTTGATTTTATGCATGTATAGTGGAGAAAGGGACAAAACCGATTCAAGATACTTAAGATAGCATTGTAAGCATTTGGTAAGGATTGTTTGTGTTGCAAGTTTTCTTTGTAGTTTTTTTATTTTTCACAAAAAGTTGCAAGTGCATAAAGACCAAAACTAAAAGTATTGTACGTCTTTCAGCTTCTTATTATTACTTGAACTGCAATTTATAAAAGGACCATGTTGCCATGGTAAAGTAATTGACTTAAAACGATTTTTTACGGAAAAAAAAAAAATCTATGTTTTGTGTGTGGCCCTTGACCGGTCAGCTTAATTTAGTATCTGGAGAGAGTGAGAGTGTGTGTGTGTGTGTGTGCAATTCACTATATATATATATATATATATATATATATATATATATATATATATATATATATATATATATATATATATATATTTATTTATGTATTTATTTATTTATTTACATTAAACTGACCGATCAAGGGCCATCCATGAAACATAGACCTTCTTTCATAAAAGAATTAGTTAACCAGACTGTTTTAACAAATTGTTGTGTCCCAAACTATTTACATTAGTGTCAAAACCTAGTAACACAAAATGGCATATGTTTGTCTGTTATTGTATGTAGCTTAACAATGTAGATGTGATGAACTGCAATTTATAAAAGGACCATGTTGCCATGGTAAAGTAATTGACTTAAACGATTTTTTACGGAAAAAAAAAATCTATGTTTTGTGTGTGGCCCTTGACCGGTCAGCTTAATTTAGTATCTGGAGAGAGTGAGAGTGTGTGTGTGTATGTGTGTGCAATTCACTATATATATATATATATTTATTTATTTATTTATTTACATTAAACTGACCGATCAAGGGCCATCCATGAAACATAGACCTTTTTCATAAATGAATTAGTTAACCAGACTGTTTTAACAAATTGTTGTGTCCTAAACTATTTACATTAGTGTCAAAACCTAGTAACACAAAATGGCATATGTTTGTCTGTTCTTGTATGTAGCTTAACAATGTAGATGTGATCTTGTGATCTTAACAATGGAGATGCGACCTCTGGATTAGATGTGCTTGTTAAGCAATAAATGGATTCAATGGCTCATAGCCACATTCGACTTCTAGCGAAAGACTTCTTAAAAAATGTTTGAAACAAGGTATGCACGTTTCACAATAAACAAGAAATAATTAAAGGGCTTTACCATGGAATGTGACACTTATATTACCTCTATTTTATGTCCTGCAATCAAATAGTACTTTAGCAGTTAGTTTCGCAGCACAACTAAATTAATCATGTTTATATGCGTGCGCACGAGCATATATATTGAGTTATGTGGATCTAATGTCTTTACATGGTTGTTAGTTTTCCCATACTCGAACAACGTTTGTTAGTTTTGTCTCCTTTTTTACCTAATTAACTATACTAGAACTTATCATAGGTGCTTTTCAAATATTGGGGACTCCATAAAATCACCAAATCGATAGGCGATTAGCCGTTCAAAAAGTCGCATATTAAGGGTATGATCTATGCAAGAGTAGGGATCAAGTCTCATGGCGGGTGAGCTTAAGAGTTTCACCTACCCCTACCGCCAGGGGAATGGGATGGAACACCAGCCACGGCCAACTTCTGGTCCCTGCTGGGAGGCTGTTCTTGTTAGTAAGCTGCAGAAGACGAAGGTCCGTCTAATTTGATGGCTTAGAATACAAATTCTCTCTCTCTCTCTCTCGTTTTATATATATATATATATATATATATATATATATATATATATATATATATATATATATATATATATATATATATATATATATATATATATATCCAGGAGATACAGGATCGCCATCGTTATAACGTCTTTGATATCGTGGCCCACGTGGACCAACAATTTCAAAACATCCACCGACGAGAAACGGGTATGATCTTAACCAACGACTGGGCGCCTTGGCTGCTGCATTATCCACAGACTAAAACTGCGCTTTGTTGGTGACAGGATCGCTGAAACTACTGCCAGCATGTAAGCCATTGATATCCTGGCAAGAAGCTGAATCATTTTTATGGCCTTATTGATCTTCCTCCTCATTACCAATTTATATGAGGAAGAACAAAAGAAAAAAAAAAAGAGAAAAGAAAAAGATATATATATATATATATTTTCATAATCTCAGCCACTGCTTCCCATCAATATAATCACTGGTGAGAAAAGGCTTTGCCTCCTCATATGTCAGTGACTTGGACCACGGGACCCTCTCTCTGGAGTCTGCTCCTCCTCCCCTGCAGTTGTACTCGGCAAACCAGACTGTCCTGAAAATGCCAAAAAAGAATGAACTTTAGGTTCCTTTCTTATGGTCATGGTGCCCAAGTTTCGCCCAGCTCTTTATACATGTATCATAAAAGAATGATAGAAAACGGGATGCAAAAAAATCCATATCTAAGCACCATGTGCAGTCTCAGTTTAACTGAAATTTGGATAATTTGATTGGATTCGGGAATTTTTCAATTGATGCTTCTTTTGATAGAGCAAACAGTCCGGCTTTTTTCTTTGTAATTTGAAGAGATGATTTGTCTGTGAGATTGTTTATTTCAACGTATGAGAGAAACAACGAAGGGGTTTCATTAAGACATCTGGAGCTACGCTTTGTTTACTTTAGTTGACTTCTCTTCGTTTCAAACGCCAAGGAACTGTTTGAGCACCACCGACTTGACGGCACTGCAGTCTGGCTGGAGAAATGCCTTAAAAAAGGAAAATATTATGAGAAAGCTCCACGCATAACTGCTGTCTGAGCTTTTTCATGGCATTGTTCCTTCATAAAGATTGACAGTAAGGGCTTATCTGGGGTCTCCCGACTAAAGGGTTCCCCAGTATAAAAATGAAAAACAGAAGAAAGCTCAGCATATAAAGTGACTTGATTTAGAACTTCATCATAACACCTTTCAACACGTCTCACACTTACCACCTGTTGTGGACTTTCAGTCCACAAGACTACCTTTAACTGAGCCGAATGACTCAAATGCAGGATCTAAAAGCTTTCACTGTGCAATTAACAGCAAACCTTTCGTTCAAAAGGAATCATTAGAACAACAACAGCAGCAACAAAGGTATATATGGCTATTATTTTCAGCAGAGTTATCATAAGAAATATTCCCAGAAGAAGTTAACTCACCGTCTCCTTGAAGGATCACCCCAGTCATACCATCCCTGAGGTATAATGATATCACCCATATCGCACAAAGAATAGACTACCCGTGCATATCTGCCCCATGCTCTCCCAAGGTACAGCATGCCTGAGCCATCCAGCTTACACTGCAGAAATGAGAAGCCCGCGTTTTGATTTGGCGAGTTTCTTTGTGACGCTGCTATTGCTCCGTAACTTGCAGCAGTTGCATGGAGAACGCAGCTCTGTTTCATGCAAGTGATTAGGATTATGGACAAAGAAAGAAAAAAGGAAAAGCATTCCCTCTCACGTTGATGAATATTTTTTTACAAACTCAGCAGATGAAGTTCTCAGCAACCAATTTCAGTTGATCGTGAGAGTGCATGACAATGTGAAATTATCCCTTTGGTCCTTTCAAGAATGAAACATCATCAAGGCCTAGTGGAAATTAAATCATCTGAAGTATGGTAAGAAATGGAAATTAAGGTTAAGCCATTGAACTTGGCTGCTGGTGTCCCTCAATTCTGGCAGAGAAACACACTACTTGCGGCGCCATGCAACAACAACCACCAAGCTGCATCTCCTGAGAAAGTGTGTGGAAGCATTATATGCAAAGCAAAACTAGGCGAGTGGTTTGATGGTTTCTAGACCAGTACCCAGCCTTTCATAGAACAGAGAAAATTGATTTTGAGTCATAAATGGTTATCTGTACCTCATACAGGGACCTTGCACTGCCAAATATGAAGTCGATGGCGCCATGAACTTCACATTTGTGGAAATAGTGCCTGCCCATATGATCAAACAGGGTATCCTGTGAGCCCAGGACTTTACACTTGAAAAACATGGCCTTATCCCCTGAAACTCTCAGTGCCACTGCTTGTTTTCCCTTTGCACCAGGAAGTACACTTGGAGCAGAGTTCTGTCAGACCCCGTCAGCAAGAAAGAGCAAAATGAGAATTAGCATGTGTTAGTTGTCCAACTTTAACTTTTCTTAAGTTTTAGCTGTGTTAATCAATGGACCTTGGGAAAGGGTCCAAAAGGAAAAGCAGCGAAGCAATACCTCAAAAGTGATCCCTGTAGCACAGAAATAATCAGATTCAATGGCAACAGAAGCAGAGAGAATGGTGCCAATGGGTTGGCCATCGGAACCTTTTTCTGAAGCCGTGGAATTCCACGAAATTATAGTCTCTCCACTCCCGTTTCCTATGAACGAAATGTATGGTTTAGTTATGGGAATTAGCACCTTCTCTCTGCAAGCCAACTCAAAATGGAAAGAACCAGATTAATGGTCAGCAAGAGAGAACACTCTTCTTCCATTAAAAAGACAATCAGAAATTGCAGTCCTTTCCCTGTATTAGCACTACCGAACAGAGATAAAACAAGTTTGTAAGAATACGTCTGATGAGAGAGAGAAAGAGAGAAGAGAGCAACTCTGATCACTGCCTCTTTGCTTTGATATTTACCTATAAACCCCAGATTGGATGAAAATCTTCACCCTTCGGGCGTTACCGTGAGGAACCAAATCAATAGCTCCCCGAACCGTCGTGGAATCTCCTTTCCCATCCTTTGCCACCACTAAGATCCTGCTCTTCTCTCTGTTTCCCCCCTCCATCTTCCCCAAACTGCTTTCGTGAATACTTAAATCATCCCAACTAATGTAATCACCAGAAAACTCACAATCGACCAAGTGGGTACGCAAAGCCAACAACCAAAAGATCAAACAAAACCAGAACCAATATGAACCCATGCGTTCCTTGACGCGCAGTAAGCGTGTTGTTTCGTCTCTTTCTTCCTCTTGGTACCTACCGGATGTGAAAGGGTTTATCACAGGAACACGAAGAGGTGAAGACGTCAGAAAATATAAGGGAGCATCGCAGTGGTGATGGAGAGGAGAGGAGACGTCATTGCCGGGTCTGCAACTTTGGCGTGGGATTTCTTCCATGGCATTAACGGAGTCATGGCGAGTAAGAGCCTACGAAAGAGAGGCAAAGAAATCGCAGGAGCGGATGCGTATCGGATTTTTTCCATACGGTGGTTGGAGAGTAGTTAGCGGTTAAGTTTCTGCATATCATCTAACCGATTTTCTCTCCACAGGAGATCGCCCATCTCAGGGTTCAGGTCTCCCTCCCTCTGCTCAGGAAATTAATTTCTATGGCAAACACGTAAAAACATTTAAAGGTTAAATTTGGAGGAAATGTTTTGAGGACAAAAATCCTGAATTAAGTAGCCCAATGAGGAAGCCTAAAAAACAAACAAACGTCTATTCAAGTTAGCGTCATCAGCATCGAAGAACCCAAGATGACCCATGACGTTGTAGGGAATATTTTAGAGAATTCTATAAGGATGATGATAGTGGTGGCATTTTGTTGGATGGACTGATTGATAGTCCCTTGGTTACTTATGAGAGAATAATGAGTTATGCATATTAGTAGGGGATGATAAAATTAGAAAAACATTATGCAGTTTGAGCATTGACAAGGCCTTGTGTCCTGACGGATATTGCTGCAAATTCTTCAAAAAAAAAAATAGCATATTGCAGGCAAAGATGTCTCCATAGCAATGAAAGACCTTTTCAAAATAGAAAAATCATTAGGAAGATCAATTGTTCTTAAATTGTGTTTATTGAAAAGCACTAAGATGCCTCCAACATTAAGGACTTTTGACTTATTACTTTATAATGACATCTTAAAGACGATGATGAATAGAATGAAGAATATTTTCACTAGTCATTGATCTGATCAAGAAGTTTCCTTCTTGACAGATACATCCATGATCATGTGTTACTATGTCATGAGATTGTTAATAGTCTGAACAAGCATAATAAGCAGTAGTCCTTTTTGTTAAACTTGTACATGTCAAAAGTATATGATAGAGTGCAAAGGTTTTCTTAAGAAGTGCAGTCCACCTTCGCTTGTGTGAAGATTGGATCAAGAAGATTATGAAATGTGTGGAAACAGTCACCTATGCTATTGGAATCAATTGCAAAGAAAGCTCAATTTTTTGAAAGTCAACATGAGCTTCGAGAGGGAGATTCTCTTTCTACCTATCTGATTACTATGGTGATCGAGACTCTCACCCACAGACTCAAATAGGTTGTTCTTAACAAGAAAATCAAGATCCCTCAGCTAAGAGGCATGGATCTTGTTTCCCTAGGCCTGTATTATGCAAGTAATCACATCATGACTTTTTGTCTTACTAACACTATTTCTATCTCCAAGGTGAAAAGTGTGCATAGGGAGTTTAAGCCAGAAGCCAAAATGTTAGTTAATAATCATAAATTGGCTTTCTCCCCGTTCCGAAAATATGGTAGTTCATTACATAGCTATTGGAATGGAATGGTAGTGAGTTCCTCGTCACCTATTTTGGCATGCCAATCTTCATAAGGAAGATGAATATGAACCTATGTGCTAGCATTATAAGCAAGGTAGAGAAGAAGTTGACAATATGGAAAAGTAAGACAACCTAGTATTTTGATAAATTATGTCTAATGCGGTAATAATGAACCTTGACAGATTATGTAGTAGACTTTTCAAAAGAGACACTGTAAGCCAAAGGAAGGTTCACCTTATTAGCTTGAATGGTTTATATGGCCCCAAGGAGGAAGTGGGGGCGCAAATTTGGTATATGTTAATAGAGCTCATATGATGTATATAGCTTTCCAAGCTTGCCTGCCTTATTTTAATTGGGCCAATTTTATTACAAATAAATGGTTAAGCATAGAAAGTATGTGGACATTTCAAATGAAATCTCTTTGTTCTTGGTCTTCAAAGGACATTATGTGGGGATGAAGCGATGTTAACTGCTTGATATTTTGGAAAGTATTGTATGGAAAGAAGCTTGTATATGATCTAAAAATTAGGATAGGATATTGTAAAGTATCTCATTTATGGCCTCAACCTTCTCTTTGCATCTTACTATTGGGGCTTTCCATTAAGGAGATATTATCAATCTATAAGAGTATGCCTTACAAAAATCTTGTTTCCCCATAGCTTAAACATGTTATCCAATAGCCTTGTATCTCTAATATGATGACCTTTTAATGATGGAGATTAATGAAGCGAGAGAAGTTAGCAGTTCTGACATCTATAACATCATTCAAGTGTGCAAGGAATGTGATAATAGACTTAATTTTTGGAATAACGTGATACTACTGAAGGCAAAATGTTGCACATACTTGGCCATCGAAATAATTCAAAGGATGGGAATTGCTTTGACCAAAATATGTGAAACTTGTGCTACCCATGTTGAATCTATGGTCATATCATCATTCATTATTATTGGGCTATCGTTAGATATTTTTAGAAACCAAGTTTGACTTCAAAATTCTTAATTGAAATAATGCCAAGAAAGCTTTCCATCAGTGGTGGAAGAGGAAGATTAAGGTGAAATGGATGAGAAAGATATGGCGCATGTCATTACTAATAGCAACATGGCTTTGAAAGCTGAGAAATAAGATAGCATGTTATATAATCTGATCAACCATAAATAGAGATGTTAGTGGGGTGCTTTGGGTAGACATTAAGAATATAATCAGTGACACTAAATAGTTTAACCACCATGAGGAGGATATTCGTTAATGGATGCCATTCTGTAAGACTTAAACTCAGCCTTCTTTTCAAGAGTTTTTCTTTGTTGTGTAATTAAGTTGCATCTCTTGAAAAGACTTGCACAAGTTAGTTTTTTTATTAAAAATAGCAGGAGAGACCATTCAAGTAGGGAGGAGTGTTGCTCAGTTGGTCCACCAATAGGATGTTGAACAATATTTTTAACATTGTAGGTAGATAAAGATGCAATGGTGGCTGCTCAGGATATAGATACTATTTACTTAATCCTCGTAACCATAGGTTTTGTTTCTTTGATAACACTCTTCTTTTGATAAGTTATAGCTCTCAGCTACAAGGAGCATGACTAATAGAGATGTTTTACATGACTGCCTTCCAAATGCAAGAGTCAAATGACCTTGTCTTGCTTTGGCTATTTGTTTTACTTTTTGTACTTTTTTCGTATACCTTAACTATTCCTACCCTAGTTTTTTATAAATAAAAAGGTTAAAAGGGCCCTTCCCCCATGTAGGTTGCATCAAAAATACAAAATACATATTTTAGTATTCTACAAGAACTCTGGGGCAGCATATCAAGAAAAACTCCATTTTCTACTATCTTCTAAATGTGACCAGGCATGTAAAATAGATGGTTCCTATGTTAATAGCAAAAAGTTCAATCACCCTCTTGTTAGAAAAATATGATATTCTTTTGTGGTGAAATATTTAATAAAGTTCGTGCAGTTCTTTTGATTAAAAAAACTATGTTCATGTCATAATACTTACAAATTTTAAGGTTGATTTCATTTTCAGAAAACTATATCGACATTATGTTTTAGAAAACTGATCGTTGATTCTTGAAAATCAATCATTTAATCACCTACTCCTTGCAATGTCAAACTGCTGGGAGAAGGGGCCCCTTCCCATATTATTAACAAAAAAAGTAAAAAATATAGATAAATACAATTGCAAAGAATAGAAAAGAGAACCTCAAAGCATTCTAAGAGGGAAAGGCAAGAAGTTTACAAAAACTTAAAGTAATGTCCCAAATATAGAATAAGTTGACAAGGGCTTTAACAAAAAGGACATGTAAAACTTGCAAAACATGTTAACAATTTTTGAAAAAAAAATCTCTTTACAACAAATATAGGAAAGGAGTTACCCAAACTACTTTTTTTGTCAATGCAAAAAGTGTTCTTCAAAGATCTTCTCCAATAGATAGGTGCTGCCACCAAGCATATATATTTAATCATGCATAGTTTTTTATTTAAAAATATATCTAAGAAATTCTTATATGCACAGCTATTCTTTTACCTGTCTTTAAAACACTCTCATTTCTACAATAGAGGTACTCACCTGTTTAGAGTCAAATTGTAATTTGAAAGATTGGATTATGATATCAACATATGAAGGATCTGGTGGATAGAAATATTTTTTTAATGGCTTCAAGCCAGTTGAGGTTTTTTAATGGCACATATCATAAAAGGAATTAACTTCAACTCATTGTGAACAACATTCTTAGTTTTTCATATGTGTTATAAAAACATATAAAAGAAAAACTTTTTAGCATTTTCTTATAAAGTGAATCTTAAATTTAGTACTTTACCACCATTGTAAGGATTTCATAATGAAATCCACCATTGCTTTAAATATTTGTTCTAGAAATTTATAGACTTTTGAAGTCCATTCCCAATATATATAAGGTTAAGTAGTTGTTTTTTCCATTGTTATACATAAAAAGTAGCGATTAATAAGACTTACACTAAAACATTGTAGGCAAATTAGATTAAAATTCTGGCCTGAAAAATAAGAAAAGAAATTCATTTTGCTTTCCTTATAACTCCATTATTCTAGATTTGTAAACACATTCTTCAACATCCTTTTTTGACTTAATACAATCATATATTCATGTCTTCAAGTGGTGAACTATAGCATAATTTCAAGCAAGTTTAACATCTTCATCCATCAGTTGAATGTGATGAAACACATAATTAAACCATTGAGAAGAGCTGAGAGCTCTGAAACTTATTCGCAAAAACTGGGAAATTGATGTATGGGTACATCTGCTCAAAGTTGATCTCTGGTTGTGTAATAGTGAATAAACCAGTTAGCCAAAGCCCCATTCATTCCACCAAACTTTAAGTTTGGTACCATTCTCAACTTTCCACTTTAACATAAAACGTGCTTATTTTCTACCCCATAATATATTCTTCCAACTCCAAGACATATTCATTTTAATCTTTAAGGACTAGAGACTCTTATTCTTCAAATATTTAAGCCTAACAAATAAATCCCACATGGAATCTTATGAGAAGGTCCTAAAAGCCAAGTAAACCATATTTGCTTGATTCCATTGTTTGAGATTCTTAAAACCGATACCTCCATCCTCTATGGGATAACTGAGGTTATCCTAGCTTAGATGAAGATGGCAGTGGGTATCATCATCTCTCCAAAGGAATCTATTACATTCCTTTTGAATGAAAGAAAGCATGGATTTTGGAAGCCACTAATCAACCAACTTGTTCAAAACATATTGATTAGACGAATTTTACCAAAAAATGACAAAATTTTACTTTTTCAACTAGCTAGTCTTTTTAACATTTTTTCTTTTAGGTATTTACAATGATAAATCTTCGTTCAACCCATAAACAAAGGTATATTCAAATACATTGTAGGGAGATTGATGTGGCCTCATCCAACAAGGTAGTAACCTCATCAAGTCTATCATGTTGAATATTAAAGGAACAAAGCAAGACTTTTAGAGATTAACATTAAGGCGAAGTTCTACTTCAAATTTAGTTAAAATTACCATGATGCAGGAAAGAGATACAGAATCAGTTTATACCATCTGCAAAGAACCTTGTATCAATGACTTTGAGGAGGGAGATGTCCCTAGCATTCACTTCTCATTTGAGCCTCTTACACAGGATCTCTACAACAGAAATAATCAAGAAGGAAGAAAGAGTATCTCATTGGCAAATACCCTTATCTGTCGCAAAATAATCGTCTTCTTTTTCATTTGACAAACTTCTCATTTGAGCCTCTTAGACAGGATCTCTACAATAGCGATAATCAAGAAGGAAGAAAGAGTATCTCCTTGGCAAATACCCTTATCTGTCGCAAGATAATCGTCTTCTTTTCCATTTGACAATGATAACAAAGAAAAAAAGTGATACAAAGCCATTAGCCTAGAGACCAATTGTCAAAAAAATGCCAATCTAAACTATCATAGGCTTTGGAGATATCAAGTTTTAATAGAACTGATTTTTTTTATGAGTTTTCACACTTTCTACCAATCCATGATCCATTAAGATTTGATATTGGATTAATCTTTTTGGCACAAAAGCTCCTTAGTCTATATGAATGATTCAATGAATGATAATTTCATTTTCTCTGCTATTAACTTAGTAATGATTTTGTACATGCAGTTACATAACACAATAGGGCAATAATTTTGTAATCCTATAACACCCTGAAACTTAGGAATTAATGCAATATTTTGTTCATTTACCTTTTTGACCAACTTACCTATTTTGGAAAAATCACAAAACCATTGAGAAAACACTGTTACCCACAATATGTTAGTATCTTTTGTAAAAGTTTACTCCAAAACCGTTAGGAGTATGTACTTTACTATTCGCCATACTAAAAACAATGGACCTCCTCTTGCATGACATCTCATAGCATTTTTTCAATTTCAAGCTGTGAGTATATTGGGCCCTAGTATTTATTTGCAAAGAAACTAGATGCAAGCTGCCACCTAAGAAAAAGTGTTTGAAATAGCATGTACGAAGATTTAAGATCTTTTTAGGGTCTTCACTAGTAATATTATCAACTACCAACTTAGAGATTCTTTTCTTTTTGGAAATCATTTCAACATAATGCTGTGAAAAAGAAGTGTTTTTATCTCTATCAATAGCCATTTAGTTCTAGTCCTATGTCTCCAAAACAACTCTTCTTCCTTTAGATAGACTTTAAATTCTCTCAGTGTCATATAATCAACATTAGAAGTGTCGTTAGTTGAAATACTTCTTTGAATTCTCTCCAATTCATTCTTCATAACTTCAACCTCATGTGAAATTCTACCAAATGAATTTGGGTTCCAGCTCACCAGGCCTCTTCTAGCTTTCTCAAGTCTAGCAGTTTAATCATCAAACTATAGGAGACATGTTGCTAAGCATGTTTGACAACTTCTTCAGATATCTCTAACAGTCCACCAGTTAAGGAACCTAAAAAGTCTCTTTGCCACGCCATTAATAGGTTTAAATATGTTCAAGAACAAATTACTATGGTAAGAGGCTGTTCTAAGGCAATAGCTTGAGGGATAAATTAAAATAGTATAAAATAAACTAACACACAATCTAGGTTGCATTGAAATTTCTCTCCTCCTTTTCTATAATATACTAAGTAAAAAATGATGGGGGATCATTAACTAAAAATAAAGTCAAGTAAATATTGGCATGATGCAGCTAGTAGTGGAGCTACATATAGGCTAGCGTGGGCAGTAGCCTATGCAAACAACAACATTTTAATTTATTTCTAGATGTCTTAAGATTATTTACTTATTTATATCTGTTGTTTCCCTTTAGAAATGAGAATTTTTACAACAGTGCCCCATAGCTAAAATTTTTGGCTCCACCACTAGATGCAGCAGCATAACATCTACTAGTTTAGTAGCAGCGGGTGTATATATTGTGAAAGGACCTAGCCAATAACTCCATAGATTCTTTACACATTATTCTATATGGCTGCATCTACACACCACAAATGGGGCACTGATAATCCAGTCTCCTAACCCTACAATCAATCTTAATCCAATACAGATTAACAGTCAAATATATCATGGAGATTCTGCTGGTTTCAAACCTATAATTATTCTTGCATATGGGAAGCTAATTGAAGAGTGGAATAAAAAACACAATCTTTAAATAGGCATTTCAAGCAACCAAAGTTCTTTCGATTGAGCATACAGTTGGAAATTAACATAATCTCTAGAGTTTCCTGTTGGACAGAAAACCACATCTGGCGTTACGCGGCCTTTTCTCACAAAGGCCTCGAACATTCCAAACATAGATGAAGATGAGACCAGATCAAGAGAATCACCCTGGTGACATAATTCCATATGTTCAGGATGTGTCAAACTTTGGTTCTCATTCTTATTAGTACCATCTCCATTGTCGTCATAATCATCTACTTTAGGAAATTGTATAACATGGCTACTTACTGTCTCACTCCCTCTATGTTTGCCGCTAACTCCTTCAAAAACAAGGAAAATATATGGTAACTAGATTATAACTAGTGAAACTACCGAAGTATAAAAATCGATATTTATGACACTTTTTTATTCTTACAGTAAAAATAATTATATGAACTCAGGTGTCTAAATTGTCTCAACTATTTTAATAGTTGCATGTATGTCAACTACTTCAGAATATGCGTGACTTACATGCTCCCAATAGAAAAATAGCAAATCTAGTAGATTTTTATATCAGAGGATAAAAATACCCTAAAAAAACGAACACACTTTCACTTCGAGCACTTTTGTCCACCTTAACATAAGGGTTTATATAAATTAAATTTAGGTCTTTAACTTGTAAAAATACATTACTTCGTTTGCTAAGTTCGTACTATCGTACTGCATATATGTGCTTTTACAAGAACTGGAACAGCAATTGGCACAGCCGCAAAGTTAATAAACATTCTAATGTAAAGAAAAGCATGTTTTTCAATAAAAACGAGGTTCAAATAATGTATATATATATACATATATATATATATATATATATATATATATATATATATATATATATATATATATTGAGATCAGTCAGCTGCCGGCTGTTGTTGGCCATGGCTAAACATTTGAAATTCGATGTCGCTAAAAGCACCATCAGAATGTCACTAAAGCATCACAAACCATTGCTACATTATTTATCAATGCTAATGTTCCCTGACTAAAAATGTTTAGCAACATATTTTAAAAATTTAGCCATCTGGCAGCATTTGGCAGCCAGTTGATTTTAATTCCCCATAATTATATAATTACATTATGACAACTAAAACATGGACTACAAAAATATGTCAAATTGAGATTTATGGAACTCCAAATCAATTTTTACAAATCCAATTTAATATATGTGTCCATCATGATTTAGTGGAGACCTAATTTATCATATCTTGATAACAAAAATGAGGCTTTCTGATGTAAAATGTTTGTGAAATTTTAGATGATTCTCAAGTCTTACCGAAAACCTATGTTGGATATCGTAAGTAATGGCCCTTTCGTCTCAAACGACAACGGTAGTGAACGGCAGGTGCGGGGGAGATTGAAAGTTCTCAACCTCAGATTTTGAGAGAAGCATGTTTGCACTCCAAATTTTCAATCTCTACATTGTCTAGTCGAATCGATACCTGATGATTGCACAAGTTTGGCTGAAGTTCAATGACTCATATAATACCGTCAAATACTGAAAAGATGATTGTTAGTTTAAGAGTTAGATTTTCTTGAAAAATTAATAATTTTCCCACAAAGGTCCTCATTTTAATGGATATATTTGGATTTATCATTTACTTGTAAAATTTTACAAAAAAAAAGCCTCATACTTAATAGTTACGGTTGTAAATAAAAGGGAAAATTAGCTTTAGAAGTACTGTAACTTAGTCTGTAACGTTATATAGTTTTCTTTTTCAAATTAAAATAACTATATAAATGTCATCTGTATACTGCAAACAACAAGAAGATCCCGTTCTTCTAATGCATAAATGAGCTCTATGAAGAGTTTAAAATTCTCGGTCCATGCTTTTTAGCTTATACAATCTAAATGATACTAAAAATTTGATTTGTATATCATTTTCCAGATTTTTGGACACTTGTGCCACTTGAAAACGTGAGAATAGGTAAATTTAAAAAATTATCTAATAAAATGAGCAATATTGTTGGAAAACCTGAAAAACTTTAAATATCGATACTACCCAAATTTACTCGGCTTTTATGAATTATGGGCAGCAACCAGCAATTGAGCTTGCTTCGAAGGTCCAAAATTCGGGTAACGAAGTCTTGTTCAAGATCCAGTATCCGACGGGGACCATATCCATTTGCGCTTCCTCTTCCCTCAACGGATAACTCATCTTGCCTTGCGCTCTCAGGTCGGATAGGGAGTTCGCGAGCGGGTGCTTCTGTTCTGCAAGCACGGGAGCTAGCACCAATGGCATCCTCCGTCCCTGGGGGCGTTTCTGCCCTTCCACTCCGTACTTTCTCTGAATCCACCACCCCCAAATTGTTCTGCGTCCTGCCCACTTCTTCAAATTCAACGGTGAAGGGTGCCACTCTCTCTCTGCGGTCCCTTTCCCCCTCACTGCGCCATTCCTATAGAGTGCGCGCCGCTTCCGGCCTCGTTGAAGATGGTACTATAGATACTCTACCTGAAGCTGAAACAGGGCCGGATTCAGTAGAGGTGGGTTACCATTCTTGTTGTTGTTCCTTCTCTTCTTCTTCGTTCATTCTTTGAAGAAGTTCCTCGCGTGTTTCCGACTAATCTTTGTTTGGTTGAGTTTTTTCGGTAGGTTGGGTCTGACATTGCTGGTGTCTCGCCATTAGCTTTGAGCGAGGATGCTGAAAGAGTATTTCTCTTAAACCTCTTTCTTTACCTTTTTTCTCCCACTTCTTTTTGAGAGGGTATTATTGGTGTTTTAGTTTATGCGCACTTCTGCGTTATCTTGTAATTAGAACTCATGTCCGTTGGAGCTATATTCCGTAAAGTAAGATAAGTTTCCGCGCTCCTTTTGCTGCTGAGGTTTATGATACAGTTTTTATGGTTCATTCACAAAATTCTGTTGTTGATTTGGGTCTTGTCTACTGGAATTCCCAAATTTCATTGTCCACGCTGTTGACTCAATATCGTAGTTAGGTCCTTTGTTTCTTAATTTTTGTTGCGTGAAGTGTTCTTGCTTCTTTGGGGACATGATTTCATGTTGTTCTTGTCTGCCTATGCTTCATCTTTTGAACAGCCAAGTTGTCGTTTTATCAGGTCAAAGTAAGGGGCTTCTCATGTCTGTTGTTGATGTTTTGGGTTTCTTGTTTCCTGATGAAGAAAAGGAGAAAACATTTCCAAAGGAGTTTGTGTACTTTAAGATGTGTTAATAGTTTGTTTCACCTACGTATCCTAACATCTTAATTCCTGGTCCCTGTACATGTATTATGAAATGGAAGATGAAAGATTCTTGTATTTTTTGTGTACCCATACTATGTCTTTGTCTAATAAAACATGATTCCTTTTTGCCTTGAGGTAGGATCCCTTTTTGCCTAACTCGATTGGTGCAAGAAATGTTGGAATAGAGAATTATAGAGCCCAGTCGCAACCCGTTTGCGTCTCCTGCCCTCCTAGTTCGCAAGAAGGATGGCAATTGGCGGTTTTGTGTAGACTACCACGCTTTGAATGTTGTAACGGTGAAGAATCGCTTTCCCATTCCTGTCGTGGAAGACCTCCTTGATGAACTCAAGGGTGTAGCCCTGTTTTCGAAGTTAGATCTTCGTGTTGGGTATCACTAGATACGGATCGTGTCACAAGATGTTCCTAAAACAGCATTTTTAACCCCGGATGGACATTATGGGTTTTGAGTAATGCCGTTTGGCCTCACGAACGATCCGCGACGTTCCTATCCCTCATGAACGATATCTTTCGACCACACCTGCACAGGTTCGTACTGGTCTTCTTGGATGACATCCTTGTCTTTAGTGCAGATGAAGAGGCGCATTTAAATCATCTGCGGGTGGTGCTCTCTACGTTATGACAACACTTCCTTCACGCCAAACTTTCCAAGTGTTCATTCGGAATGAGTGAAGTCACTTACCTCGGCCATGTGATTGGCAAGGGCAGCATGAAGATGGAAGAGGATAAAGTACTGGCAGTGTGTAATTGGGTCATTCCTCAGTCGGTTAGAGAACTACGTGGGTTTCTAGGATTGGTGGGTTACTACCGTAAGTTTGTGCGCAACTTTGGAAGTATCGCAGTACCCTTGACATACCTCACAAAAAAGGATCAGTTTCGATGGACTGATCAAGCTAAGGAAGCATTTGAAAAACTCAAAGAAGCCATCATGTCACCGCCGTTCTTACGCATGCCCGACTTCGCTTTGCCGTTTGAAGTAGAGACAGACGCATCCGACATAGGGGTGGGCGCAGTTTTGAGCCAAGACCGACATCCGATAGCGGTTTTCAGTCGCGCCACCAAGGCGCGGCACATTTCAAAAAATTTAGGTGCAGTGAAGGTATTTATTATTATTATTATTATTAATTTATTATAATCATAATAATATTATGTATATAATATATATGACAAAAAATTGTCATAAACCACAAAATTGTTCGATAACAAGATCAAAATTGCAATTTGCTAATCATTCAACAAGAAATATACTCTAGTTTTGAGTTCACAAAATCTGAGTTCATACGATCATAATCCACATGATACTCTACCTGTAACCAACTATAGTAAAAACATACAATTCAACCTCTCATTGATTTTTTGGGCTCCTAAAAAGGGTTTTTTTATTTTTCCTTCAAAACTTGATGCATTTGAGTCGTCGGTTTTGAATTAAGTCTTGATTCACATAGAATACCAGCAATGCAAAAGTTGATCTCCTCTAAACTAGCTGTATAGACAGCATCTCTAGGCCCCTAGGGCTGAATTTTCAAAGAAAAAAAAAAAGATGAAAGAAATAAAAAATACAACTAGATTATCGGTGGAGATGGTTGTACCAAATGCATAGCCCTTAAGAGGTCGTAGGTTAATCAAAGGCAGCATTTTTTATTCCAGCATTGTGGGTCAATTCTGGAATCAAAATTCCGTCGACCGTGTGCTCTGCTCCCTCGTGCCTGACCTTTTCCCAACCCTCACCCACGATGCCCTAACACGCCTTTTTCCTCCATCCCTGCCGTTAGCTATCTTCTCTCTTTCTCCTTCATCCCCGCCAGCAGTGAAGTGCAGCTGATCGGGAAGTCTTCAACTCTTGAACAATAGGTTGCAGCAGGTATGTGAAGATCTTCCCTGCCCTTGCTCTCTCTCTCTCTCACTCGCTTTGTCAAGGGATTGACGAGGGATGGTGTTTTCTTTGCACAGAGAGGCTGCTGCAGCAATCAGAGAGGTCAGCTCCACCCAATACAACGTATGGAAGACGAAAGAAGCAACTAGACAGGCCAGCTCCACCCAATACGACGTATAGAGGACGGAGGAAGAAGAAGAAGGAACGAGAGTCAAAGAGAGACGAAGGTCGAAGAAGAAGACGGGCGAGCTTTGTTAAAACCTTAAAAATAAAAAAAAAAAACCTTAAAAATTGGACCAAAGTAGTCCGGTGCACATTTGACCGCACCCGACTCAGGTCAAGCGCGAGTCGGGTGCGAGTCGAAAAGGACGATTTTAACCGGGTGCGTCTGACCGCACTCGACTCTTGTTTGACTCATTTGGGTGCGCACCGGAGGCACACCAGCACCGCACCCGCATCGCGTCGGCACGGGTGCAAGGCCAAAAATGGCGCACCCTGGTATCATTGTCAACAACAAATCAGCCTATGAGCGCGAACTCATCGCTATGGTACTGGCGGTTCTTAGATGGCGACATTATTTGTTGAACAAGAAATTTGTGGTGCTCACGGACCACCACAATATGCGTTACTGTCTACAACAGAAAACATTGGTATTGGCAGTGCAGCGTTGGGTGATGAAACTGCTCAACTTTGATTTTGAGATTCGGCATCGCAGCGGGAAAGAAAACCCAGCCGCAGACGATTTTTCTTGACAGGTGCAGGAAGGGCACAGATTCTGGACCTTATCGGCCATTCAGTGCAATATTTGGACAGATATTCAGCACACTGATCAGTCAGCAGCGTCGGTGCAAAGGATACAGACCGACCTGTTACAGGATCCTACAAGATGACACGGCTACGAGTGGCACCCTCCTTACCTCTACTTCCACAGTCGTGTATTTATTCCGCTCGAGACAGCCCTACCAGGTACTCTAATCTCACATTTTCATGACTCGAAGAGCGCAGGCCATGAAGGAGTAAAAGGGACTTATCAACATCTATGGACGGTGTTTTTCCCGTCGGGAATGAAGCTTGCCGTGCACGATTATGTGCGGCAATGTGATGTATGTCAACACAATAAGTATGAGTCCACACGACCCGCTGGATTCTTGCAACCCGTTCTTGTTTCTGAGCAAATTTGGGAAGATATATCCATAGATTTCATCGAGGGATTACCTTGCTCTTTGAGGAAAATCTGTTATATTGGTGGTGGTAGACAGGCTCTCGAAATGTGCACACTTCATAGCCCTCACACACCCCTTTTCTGCCAAAACAGTAGCACAAACCTTATAGGAGCAAGTGGGAAAGCTTCAGGGTATGCCACGTTCCATTGTAAGTGACTGTGACTCAGTTTCCCTTAGTGCTTTTTGGCAGGAGTACTTCAAACTACAGGGGACGCAGCTTAAGATGAGTACCGCGTATCATCCGCAAATAGATGGGTAGGCAGAGGTAGTAAACCGCAGTGTTGAGACTTGTTTGCGATGCTTTGTGGGGGAGCGTCCCAAAACCTGGGTCAACTATCTATCATGGGTGGAGTTCGCTTACAATACCAGTTGGCATACATCCACAAACACCACCCCTTTTGAGGTGGTTTATGGGCGCCCTCCTCCTATTCGCAGGTATCAGTTGGGAACAGCACGAGATGAGTTTGTTGGTACGCAGTTGAGATGCCGCAATGTGATTCTTAAGGATCTAAAGGAACACTTGACAGCAGCACGGAATCGCATGGTGATTCAATACAACCATCGTCATAGAGCACTTCAGTTCCAAGAGGGGGATTGGGTTTTCCTAAGGCGACCACCCCAACGGTTAGTAGAAATGTGGGGGGCAAGACAAAGTAAGTTGTTGTCGAGGTATGTGGGTCCTTATAAAATTTTAAAGAGGATCGGTACTCTCGCTTATGAACTGCAGTTACCATCGGGTAGCACCATACACCCGGTCTTTCATGTTTCCAAACTAAAGGCGTGCCTCAAGCCACCGACCGAAGGAAAAGTTGGAGCAACCCTCGTCTTAGCGTTTCCCACTGGCATACAACCCTTACGTCAAGCAGGAGTACGACGACTCAAAGCAGATGGTAGGCGGAGAGTCCAGTGGCTGATTGAGTGGCTCACCGAGGAGGAGCTACCAGCTTCATGGGAAGACTCGGAGGACATACAACATCGTTTTCCATCCTTCACACCTTGAGGACAAGGTGGTATTGAAGGGGGGAGTATTTGTTATGATCCATTTAGGGATCACATGAGGCAGTAGGAGTTTGTTTCCACTATGTTTTGTTATTTGACATTTTCAGTATGGATCTGATTTCAGTAAGAGTTGGTCCAGTTTGAACCCGTATTTACTTGTACTTTAGCTTGAGATTTGCCCTAATTAATCATGCTTTTGGAATTGCTTTTCTCTCTCTCGTTCTCTCCTCTCCTCTCTTCCCTCTTGCACGCCCTTGTTAGCCGGCGGCTAACACTATGTGACATAGGTTCCATTGCTGACTATATTAAATAAGCACATGATATTTCATCTGCACTTATGATGAGTATTCATCCATCAACTGCAGATTGTTTGCAATGAATACTTGCTGCTGGATCTAGATTCCAATTACTTCCATTATTTGGTGGATGAAGGAAACCAGCTCATAAATTTTAAGTACTTCAAGTAAATGACCTGAACAATCCCAAATTGCTGGAGTTTTTTGTTTCCCGATTTTTTTTTTCCAGGTGGCTAGAATACGTGCACATGCATGGAACCTCTCTCTCTCTCTCTCCCTCTCTCTTATTCTCTCTCTCATGGACATAGTGTCTCCACAGGACAGGAGACAAGCATGTGTCCATGTTTTCTTCTGATTTTTTCATTAAAGATGCACAGGAAACTTTAGAATGTGTCAGTTTGTTGCTAATATGTCGGTAGGTTTATCATGTACGGTTGGCATGTTTCCCAGGTTACTGAATGCGATACTGTAAGACGAGACAGTGCTTTTATGAGTATGTCTGGCCCTGGCATTATTCAGCTCTAATTCTGTTTCCAAATTCAAAGCGATAGTTGACTCGTAAGCAGATCTTGCTAATCAAAGGTCTCAATAAAGAGAAGTGAAACTGCATCAATCTTGTTTCGAGGAGGGAATAGTCCTCTGGATGTACTGTGATTCTTCGCTTAAAACATGGTATTTGTCTGACTGCTATGGTAATTCACCTGAATCTTCTGATTCAAATAAAGCTGGTGGAAAACTGTTTCAATTTGCTAGCCGGTTCAAGAATCCCATGTCATGTCTCGGTTTTTAAATATCTTTAAAGTATTTGAAGAACTTTCTTATTTTTAATTAAGTTTTACATATTCTTTTCATTAACTTCTTCTAGAAAATGATTTTTTAATATTTTTTGGAGATTCACAACCGATTCAGCTGAATTGGTGAATTATCCTATTCACAAAATCAGTAGCTTCAGCTATTCAATTCACAAACTGATTTTTAGAGCACTGCTTTGCATGTGAAACCTCTTTTTATGGACCTGCTTTTTGCATCTTATACTAACTGTGCAACTGACATTACCTTAGAGGCTTAGACAACAGTATTCAGCTCAATTACTGATGAAAGGTTGAACTAGTTCTCTTTTACTTGGCATATTTCTCATTGAGCAATTCAAGTTGCTTTCTCTTTTGTATTACATTGGTAAGGAAGATCCAGAGGATAAATCTGGTCTTAAGAAAAAGAAAGCATAAAGCATATTCTTCTCTGCTCGAGAAGCTGAGTCTAGAGGTATGAAAGTATTGTATGATTGTTTGGGTGCATCCAGCACTGGAAGTTAGTTGGTTACCATTATGCTACTAGTAGTGGCTCTTGCAATCATGCCAACTATGTTTTATATCATCATATGGTGGTCCGTACATGCCAGTATGGTTGTTATCATCACATGAGGTCCCTTGTGCAGATTCTTCGTGCAATTTACCTCTTGCATATATTCTTTGAGTTTAAAATTGTGGAAATTTAAGAGTTTTAAAGCTTCCCAGTTGTCTTGCCTTCTTGACTGGCTCTTTCTGTAGGGAAATATTGTGTGAGAACATGTTTTTCTCTACGAGATCTCTCTCTCTCTCTCTGTCTGTCTGTATGTCTGTCTCTCTCTCTCTCTGTGTAAGTGTGGATCTACCCCACTGTTTTGTTTCTCTACAAGTTGCAGTAAATGCAGCCCAAGGAAAACCTGAAGACAGCACCTGAAACACTGTAAGGTGCTTGTGGTCACAGCAGGTGATCAGGAAATAGCCATAATTTTTCACAATAAATAGGAGTTAGCATGTCATTGCAACTAATATCCGTCTTCAATAGCTTGTTGTTGTACTCTCATCTTAAGGACTTGAACTGTGTGGTCAGATGGCACCAAAGCAGAAGATAAGAATCAAGCTTAGATCTTATTGGGTACCCTTGATCGAGGACTCCTGCAAACAGATAATGGATGCTGCTAGAACGACCAATGCAAAGACCATGGGCCCTGTTCCTCTGCCTACCAAGAAGCGGATATACTGTGTGCTTAAGTCTCCACATGTAAACAAGGATGCACGCTTTCATTTTGAGATTCGGACACACCAACGTCTCATTGACATTCTTTATCCAACTGCCCAGACCATTGATTCTTTGATGCAGCTGGACCTTCCTGCTGGGGTGGATGTAGAGGTTAAGATTTAATGAACTTCAATGTATTGTGATAAACCATTCCCTTCTAGTTTTGTTCAAGCTTGTGGAGTACAATTTTGCCAATGTTAAATTTGGTCCATGTTTTCTTACCATGTTTGTCCTGTCATCACTAATGTTTGTTGAGTGATTCTGATGCAAGTTTAGGCATAAGATAATCAACTACGTTGTATTCATTCTAGATGTACTGAAAAAAGTGGTATAGCTACTTTTTTGTGCAAACTTCACGAGTAGTTCTGCAGAAAGATGCCAAATGCAAGTTTAATGTGCAACAAAAGAGAAAGAGAGAGAGAGAGAGAGAGAGACTTATTTTTGAACATGGAACTGTTCTAAGCATCACCTCCTCTTAGAGAACATGCTTTTTCTGGAGTAATTTCTAATCCTTGGAACGATGGCAGGGCAAGCCTGAGCTGAGATTCCAGGGTTTTGATTGAGATGCCGTGGTTCTTGCTCTCATCATCCGTTTAAGCCTCTTCACGATGACCTCAATTCTCATTTGCAGTTGAACCCAAACTTCTTGTGCTTGCTCTCAAAGGCCAGACAGTTTTTGTTAAAGATGATGGTAACCTGTGGTTATCAGTTCATTGATATTGAAAAAACATATATCAGTATTCCGCAAATTATGCATTAATGCTCCGTGCAGAAAGAATCATCCCTGAAAAGGCAATCAAGTACTCCAATGCCTCAGTTTCAGACTCTAATGGATCAGAGCAGCTGAACTCAATGCTACTGGCTCCAATAGGCCATTCTTATCACAGCACGAAGTCCTATTTTTGACCCCCTCCCTTCCCAGGTTTTTGCTATTACAAAATATTAGTTCCTCATCTTCTGGCCATAAAAATATGCTGATGAGTGACTTGAAGCATAAATCTATCCGCGTACATTATGTGAATGTTTGCTCGAGCAAGGTCGCACGCTGCTGATCGCCAGCAAGAAACTTGGTCATGGTGCTTAACAACCAGGCTTAATTTCATCTCTAGCTGACGTTGGAGGGAAGCCACTCCATGAACTGAAAGCATTTTGTAAATCCTTGACACAGATGTCGTCTGGTGCTCACATTTGCAACCACTGGGTTAGGGCTTCAACTCAAACTTCACTTGGGAAAAGTGGCTTCGTAGATCAAATGATCAATTGATTTTTTGGGGAACAGGCTGTACCTTAGCAAGATCTTACACAATGGATGTTCTTATTTTAGTGACGCAAAAAGCCATTCTTGCACCCAAAAGAATATAACACAAGCTGTGCTGATTGAAATTTTTAAAACCATGTAATATATATATACACACACACACACACTAGCTATTAAACAGAGTCACAAAGAAACAAGAAAAAAATGTGTGAACTAATAGATGATGAATCCTTCACTTTTTTCTCGTTGTTTTACTCTTAACTGTCCATCGTGATGTATAGGACATTCTTGGTAGATTGCTGAGCGACTCTAAAAAGTCAGAGTCACAATTCAATTTTATTATGTAAATAAATAATTATACATATGTGTATTATTTTATTTAAATGGGTTGAAGGCAACAGTCATAACGATAAGGAGAAGCCAAATTACCATCTAAGGTACCCTAATACCATCGCAAACATGTCACGCATTGTCCAAGACAATGAGGTGGAGCAAGATAATCTTTTGACCAAACGTGGTCGAACACACGCAGAGCGATGTCTACCAAACCAACTTTTGCTTAGTTTTGCGATTAAGTGTTATGTAAGCCATTGGTTTTCTTGTTGAATAAGAAACACCTTATTACAAAAATTTCCTAACGTACTGTATTATCTGTAGTAAATCATTTGTAGTAGCACGTCTATGAGGTTACTGTACTAATAACATGTCAAACCATATACCTAACGGTATGACACTGTCCGGGGAAAAATCTCTCTAAGATACATCAATTACCTCATTTAGTCGATCTGCATCTAAAGTGCTACTTGAATAACTTCCAACTCCCAGCCAAGCCGCACCTTTTCCCCAGCTTATTATAGTTGTGTATGCGCATACAATGTTGAATTTAAACATATTTAAAGTACTATTCTTCTTGAAAAGGTACCGTCTTAGATGAGTTATGCCCACTATGGTTTAGATTTCTCGTTCACTGCATTTTTGTTATGTCAATTTTTGCATATAATGGAACAAATGGCATCAAAAGAGACTCGAGGGTTAGGCAGGAAAACAAGCTGAATCGACCAAGCAAGGCGTCACCGGGTCAGCTCATTAAATCACTGAGTAGCTTGAATTGGGTTCACGTTAATCATGGTCCCAGCTTTGCCCATTTAATGGGGGCTAGTGGCATGTTAAGGCTTCAATATATGGTCTTTGATAATCAGTGATGAGCCAAGATAAATCTTAATTCAAGCATGAATTTGTTTTTCAATTGGGTCTTCAACCGGCTGAAATTTTTCAGCTTATCAATCCAATTTACATATCCAAAAGCATAGTCTAATGTCAATTCTTAAGTTTCAAACACATTATGTGTCATGACATGTAGGGGCAAGAGCCAGAAATTTTTCATGAGGGGCAAATTAAAGTTTTCATTAGGACCGAAATATCGTTTTTCAAAATGTTTATATATAACAAGTAAAATTTTCTAAAATTTAGATGCAATTTTTTTAAAAAAAATTGAGGTGGAGTCAGGGCCCATGCAGATCCTACCTTGGCTTCGCCCTTGATGCCATATAGTCTGCTGTGCAAAAAATTCGCTGCTGTTAGCTGTAAATCTTCTCTAAACAGAATGTATAATATTTCCCCTGGCCTTGTACATATGCTCATGCAAGTAACCATATTTAGAAAAAGTGAAGTAGATCTTTAGCTGGTTTAACTAATGAGTTTAAGCTGATTTGAACAAATACTGTCCCTTCTGCTTGACTCGATAGCTCCTACCAAGTAAGTCCATGTAAAACTTGATAGCTCATTTAGGGATGCCAATGGATCAGACATATCCAATTATCAATCTGAATTCCAAACCATTTAGCTGGATCTGGTAAACACACTAATGGGATTCAGATAAAAGTATCCAGTTTCACAAATAAGTCCTAAACATTAAGATATGCGAGTCTCATATTCTCTTCAGCCCCTGCTCACTTCTGCCGTGAGATAAAATATTGCAGGAGCTAAAGCCCTCTATAGGATGGCCGTGCTTTCCCACGACTCCTGGAAGACCAAAAGAGCCATAAAACAAAGGGAAATTGTTGTCTCTATCTCCTTTATTAGAGGCCAAGACTATCGGCATACTTCTTTCTCAATCATATACCCTCCTTAGCCAAGCATGGTTATTTGAAGACATGCAGATTCTTGAGAGAACTTGTCGCAAGCACTTACCTCACCCCAAGGGATGTGACAGAATGAGAAGGTGGAAAATTTTCGAAATGGACGTGTCCCTGTCTTTTTCACCATCATTCTACCACAGGGACGATCTACCTAATTTTTGGTCCTCGCATTAAAGGATGCTATACCAAAAATCCCATAATTCTCCCTTTTGTTTTTTTTTTTTTTTAATACAAGACACAAGATGTCCAAATCACACCATTTTCACAATTTGACTCAAGGAACAGGGGCAAAGGCACGTGTGTGTAATGTATAGGCAATTACCAACACTGTTTTATATTAACATCTTTGAAAATTTTTTCCGATGTCTCTTAAAAATTTGACATTTATTACTAGTTACTCTAAGCCAGAAATTTCTAGCTCTGCCGGTGTCAAGGAGGCACCTTTTTATGTGGGTGTGTTGTGTCTTCTATCATTTCCATAAGTTGAAAGGACTTTCTTGTGGGGGCAAAGAAGGGGTACTATAAAGAAGGCATGACAAGTATGCACTCTCTTGGCCGATGAACAAGTTTATCACATGAACCCATTATCACTCGGCGCTTGTTAAGAAAAGAAATCACATAATGCTACTATTCCATCCCTAATGTTTGGTTCCATTAATTGGACGTGGCCAATTTGATTTTCTTTTACTGTAGGAAAGGGCACGAAAAATCTGCTACCAAAGGGGAAACACTTTTTGTAATCTTTAGCGGTATTGGCAGAAAGTCTGCACCTTTCTATCTGCTACCACTATATCACCCACATAATGTTTTTATAAAGATGATAAAACTAATTTCGGTCCCACTGAATCGAATGATAGAAATTTAGATACTTCAACTCATCCCCAGATTTACACAATCAAATGCTTAAGTTTGCCTCTTCAAAAATTTCAATAGATCAAATATGTTCTTGAAAAGTTTTTTATTTTGGAGAATGGAAAGGAATCATGAAAGAAATTCCGCTAAAGGTAATTTTTGAGATTAACTGCGCACCAGGCCAGAAAGCATACTGGGGGAGGTGAATTGTCTCATTTTCTCGGCATTGGGCTCCACAGCCTACCTATGCCTTTCTATTATTAAGTAAGAAACTAAGCGGAACTATCTCACAACAAAGAATAGACTAGACATAAGAAAAAATTACAAATCACGGATCAACAAATGAGCTTTGCAGGAATCGACGCTCATCTTTTTGAACTCATCAAACAAGCCAGCAACTTTTTCTTCAGTTTTTCACTTCTCACTAAAAAGTGGGTATGTTCACATGCCGAGTTCGAGCCAACTTGAGCCAGCTCAAACTTTGCTCAAGTGTTTTGAAAGAAACTCGAACTTGATTGGAGCTGGAGTCGAGTTTGCTCTGCGAAGATTGACTTGAGCCAAGCCAGGCATTTCATTAAATAAAATTTATTTCTTTAAAGAAAAAGGCAGCATATACATTTGAACATAGAACCTCTCACCCACCAGCCACCTGAATACTCATCTGAACCACCTCTTTTTTCTAAGAAATTTATGAGAGGTATTTTATGTATTTTCTTTTTCTGTAAGTGCTACTTACTTTATGTTGTTGAGCTCATTTCTTAACACGAACGCAACTCATTTATTAACTTCGAGTCAAGTTTATCAAGCGAGTTCGAGTCAAGCTAACTAGAGCTCGAGCTCATGAACATCCTCATCAAAAAGTTTTCGTAAATGACCAATTACACCTGACACAAATTTAGAAAAAAAAAAAAAGGGCTTGCTGGAGAGGGGCGATAGCCATCGCTTGAGAGGACAGGCAACAGCCGTTGGCCCGGCCCTTGTAATTGTCGCCACCAACGACGAAGGGCAACGGCGAGCAAACCCTCAAATGTCAAGCGAGAGTTGGCCCCGTTGAACAGCTCATTTGTTGAGCGGCAATTTTGTAATTTGTTCCTCAAGCCTTTCTCCCTATCTTAGTTTTGTATTTCTTTCATTCAAAGGTGAGAAAGTTGTAAACCAGCCATCCAATTCCACATTTTCCAATCAATTTAGGCTGAAATAAACAAGCCTAAGTGTCTTACTAAAGAGCATACCTTTTGAGGCCATTTATTTTATTTAGCAAATAATGCCTATAAAAGAATATAGCAATATTTATGGGAACAATTCATACTAGAGAAAACACAATTTGAGAGGACGAATATCTATTCTTTATTCTATCCAAGCACCATGACCTAAGTTGTCTAGGAATGTATAATAATTCGAGCCAACTTAGGCTCAAGCTTCAGTTGGGAGACTCCACTCGCTTAACCCGACTCAACCTTTTTTTTTTTTTTTTTTTTTTACAAAAATTTTAAAATGAGTGGACGATGGAACTCCTATAAAGATTTGCGGCAGCCAGTAGGTATTCTCCTTTTCCCAAAATTCCCTTTTAGACACCCGCCTCTGATTATTAGAGTTCTGTTGGATTGGATTCAGCGATTCGATGGCCCTAGAGAGATGGGAAGTTAGTAATAATGTCTATTCTTTCTTTTTCGTCGTTTTCGGAAGTTGTTGTTTTCGAAGTTTTAGTCTCTTTGGAGATATTGCACTGTCATCGATGTGATGCCTTTGTATAAACAGAGAGTTGATAGCGTCTTTTCTTCTTTGTTGTAGCTTTCTAGTACTCTAATCTCTGTTTCATGGAGGGTACGCCCTTGCTAGACGGTGGCAGGGAAGGATGGCATTAAATCTGTTGACCATCAACTTGGATTGAAAAGAACGATGAATGTTTGGGTTTCTCCATTTCAGTGTGACGCCATCGATCGTCCAATCTTCCTCCTCTACACCAACAGCAGCAGCCAATCGACTAGTCCAGGTTGAAGAGGAATATCAACCAACTGAAGCCCTCTCCTCTATGTGTCTCTATCTATCGGTGAAAGGTAAGGAGAATCTCTCTTCCCATTCACTATAACTATAACTGAAGCTAAATTATAGCCCTTTGCTTTCCCATCTTCCATGCTGCCATGTTTATATTAATGTGAGTGTTCACTGTTCATTCCCTGGGAAAATGGACTTTTAGAAGCATTTTCTTATAACTGAAATTTCCTGGCCTTCATAGTGAAGGCTTCAAAGAAGGAACTCTTTGATAGAATGGCAACTATGCTTTCTAAGTCTTACCTGTTGCTGGATTTTCTTTGTTGTCAGTCTTTTATCATACAATCAAAAATATCTTCCATGCTGATTCCGCGCTAATTTCTCCTCAACTGTCGCCCTTGGATCATGCCAATACTGATCACACCAATACACTCAAAGTGAAAGAACAATGCCACAACACATGAGACATAGACAGAACTTCTTTTTCATCACATGGATTTTGAAGCAACTTAGAAATCCTAACTTTGCAACCTTTCATCTAATTATGACAGCCTTCTTTCCACTTCCAAAAATTAGACACCAAGTATCCTTATAAGAAATTGATTTATTTGATGTCATCCTTTACCATAATATTCTCTTGGCATATGTCCAACATGTTTCATGCATGTTGGAAAGATACCTTACTGTATGGGCTTGTTAAATATTACAATCATGATGTTTAATGTGGCCTAGAGAGATGTCTCTTATGTTCTTGATACTTCAAAAGCACGCATCTCTATTGGGTTGACAGTAACACACCGAAGGTGGTCTACAAGATGGATTATACGTGCCTATATTTTGGATAGTAGCAGATTTGCCATCTCTTGCTCTTTTTTTCCTATAGTTGGTTTATCCTTTACAGCAACCCTAATGCTTTCTATCTTGATCCCGTGAGTTAGGCCAACATCATGCGACTAGAATCTAAGTTATATGATTGTTAACATTATCATGCAAACTCACAAATAGGACACTATGATTGGATGTATGGTGTAAGAAGGAAATTACAAGCATGGCCATTGCAATAGTGCCAATAGTTTGTAGAGGAGTAGGAAAATGTCACATTACCAAATGACTGTCATTTGATCCAAGACAGTCTACATCGATCTTCACATGTTTGCTCTTCAAGTGGAAAAATGAGATGAGCAACCATTTAAGTAGTGATGTTCCATTTTTCAAGGCATCCAATTCAAGAAATTTTTTTGCATATCCAAGCTCCAATTGATGATTCTTCGTTTCATGTTGCATTATTTGCTTCATTGATTCAACTATGCTCTTCAATTCTTTAAGCTCATCTTCCAAGCGCTGACACCTTTCCTCTGCAATTGTCACTCTTTTAGAAGCCTCTGATGCTGCTCTTGCATACTTAGAACGTGACAAGTAAGGACTGAAGACATCACTGAAGCAACACCATATCCATATGTACAAACACGTCTATGTCCCTCGGATGTGATAACTTTACTGTAGGTGACATTTCCATTAATGTCATGGCATGAACTCACAAGCACTTGAGTCAAAGCTTGACGCGTAGCTTCCTGTAAATATGTTTTCTTATTTGTATAAACTTTATGACAATACAATTGAAAATATTTTTAAAAAATCATACTTATCACTTCTTCACGAGCTGCTGCATTATTTTTATGAGCCAAGATATACATCATAATTCAACTGGGCTCTTGATGTTCACTATGTTTCTCAGTTCTTCCTCAAACAAAAAATATAATATTTTCAGACACTAAATGTATAAGATGAATGTGACATTTAATTGGAAAATGTGTTGATATAAATATTTTCATCTCTTCTACGTGGTATCAAGCAAAACTTTTCAAGCCACTAATATGGCATATTATTTGTTTACCATGGTTCACTTTATTTGTTTCGCTTTGATGCTGTAATATTGTAAGTAAATGTTACTTCAATGTGGAAAACTAATATGTAAAATCTCAAAGTTCAATTATAGACCAAAGAAATTAACACTCACCTTTGCCTTCTCTATTTTCTGGTATTCCATCAGCTTCACTAATTGGTCTTCATCAATAGAGATAGAGAGATTTTCTTCACCATCACTCTCATATTCAGATAGATTTTCATCATAAAAAAAATCTTTTTCATTTTACACAGCCACCGCCTCCATGACTCCATGGCACATGAAAGAATCCATTTCTCAGAAAATATTTCAAGTGTAAACTTATCCTATAATATAAAAAAATGACTAAAATTATGTTAGATGTAAATGTAATACATTATAACATGATTAAAATAAAAGTAAATTACATTATAACATGATTAAAATAAAAGTAAACAATTTAAATACATGCACACGCTGACATAGCATTTCTTTAGTTTAGTTTGGGACATCCTTCGATTGCAAATAAATAGGCATAAAGTTGCCATCACACACTAAAGAGGCAATATATTGTGACACTTTGATGGCATTATCTCTACTGGTTGGCCTAGGTCACTAGTTTTTACTTTAATCTTCTCACATGTAGGCAACTTTGCAACATCCAAAAGCCTATTTGGGCGTCGTTTAACTTGATTTTTTTTGTCAATAAACAACATGATATATAAAATTTTATGCACTTAAGAAATTTAATAACAAGATATATAACATTTAATAAAATTAGCTTTCTTTACCTGTACTTTACCTATAGAAGAAGAAGAAGTCATCTCTCAAGCCAAAAACCTATAAACATTTTTACTTATTCATTATTATAAATATGTCACAACAAAAACCATAAAAAATATAACAAGTCCTATATGAGACAATAAAAAAATGAACAATGCGTAGAAAAAAAATGTCTTTACATCAGAACTCAAATAAAATGAAAATTTATATATAGTCAATCATCAACTTCCTCCACTTACTTGGTGTTTGACTTTGAAGTATAGTCATGCTAATTGTGGCCTCTCTCATGTTTCCCCTAACCCAATCCATGGTACTATCTTCATCAGTTGTATCATTGTCTTCAAGATCATGTGGACTACTATTGCATTGCATATGAAAATCATCAACACTCATGCCACCAGTTTCTTCATACATAGAAAACAAATCTTTTGATTTTGTCTTTATGACAACTTTCCAACCTTTGTTTAAAGAATATTCAACATAGAAAACTTGTTGAACTTGAGATACCAAAACAAAAGGCTCATCTTGCATGCATCTGCAAGTACAGTTAATAAGTGTGAAGGTGAATTCATTTTTTTTATACTGTTTAGTCCAAGAACATAGAACCATTCACATTTGAATAATACATATCTGAATTCTCCATAATATTGCCACTCAATAATATCTTCAATAACACCATAGTAAGTAATATTTTTTCTTCTAGGTTGAGTATCTCTAACACTCGAGAAACTCAATGTAAGTGCATGAACAACAACACCACTATTTTGTGCTTTCTATTTTTCTCTCTCCTTCATCTGAAAATGAAACCAATTCTGAGATACCCCGTGAACTTACTTGCTAGTGATTGGGGACCTTATGAGAGCTACTTAATTTCTTTGGCCACTTCTTCATTAGGTTGGAGCAACACTTGCACCTGTTAGCATAAATAAATGTTAAGAATAATTCTATGTAAATTTTAAAAAGTTTGATAGGAAAATAAAGTTAAAAACTTATGTGCTTCCTAAACCAATGTTGAAATTGCATTTTATGCATGTTTTCTACTTCACATATGGAGAGTTTACAATGTTGATGATAATTTTTATGGTATGTTGTCTACATCAATCATTAGAAAAACATAAACATAATGGTTTCTAATAATACATAATTGATTAAATTAAGACATTTACCTACAAAATTGGTTGAGTGATTGACAATTAAATAATATGCATTGATATGCTTGTCTCAATGCATTGTCATCCAAATTGACAACAACCTTCCCCAAAACGCATCCCTTTCGTAATTCTATAATCTCACCTTTGTTTACTTCTATAGTAACATCATCATTCCTATGTGGACGATTTGATCGTGTTTCCACATTGTGCAAGTATTGAGCACAAAAGTCCATGCACTCTGCAATCAAGTATCCTTCAGCAATATAACCTTTTGGATAACTAGTATTTCAAACATAAGATTATAATATACTTAGATATCTATCACCATAAAGGACTATTGTTAACAACTATAAATAATTGTCATAAAGTAAAAGAAATAAAGTAGTTCTAACACTAGTAATACCTTTCAACAGGATACATTAATCGGTTTCATTGGGCGACCTAATAAAGCCACCCTTGCTAGATGAATAGTAAGATGTACCATGATATCAAAAAACACGGGGGGAAGATCTTTTCTAGGTGGCACAAAGTGAGAGCAATTCTTTCTCCAACTCTCTCAATTCATCTTCATGCAAAACCTTTGGACAAAACTGCTTGAAGAAACTACATAACTCTATAATCACTGAACTAACATTTTTTGACATTGATATGTGCATGGCTAATGGAAGAAGCTGGTGCATCAAAATATGAAAATCATGCAACTTATGCCTTGAAAGTTTGTGTTCTTTTACATGAACACATCGAGAAATATTTGCTAAGTAACCATCTACGACTTTGATATTTTTTAATATGTTGCAACAAATATTTTTCTTGCTTTTGTGCATTAAGTAGCAAGCTGAAGACAAACATACTTTATCAGTGCCTTCAAGTTGCATTGGTTGAAGTATATGTATTATGGACATAGCTTGCATATCAAATTGAGCGTATGCTGTCTCTTTTGATTTCTCCTCAGTATTCAGCAGTGTTCCAATTAAGTTATTACATACATTTTCTTTCGATGTGCATCACATCCAAATTAAGTCTCAATATGTTATATTTTGCCTAGGATTACCTGAAATAAGTAGTGAACGCATAAAAAATGGATGCTTCATGTACATTCATGGGGGCAAATTATATGTAATTAAAATAACTAGCCACGTGCTCTGAGTTGTACTAATGGTCTTGAAAGGTTTCAAGTCATCACTTGCTAATCCCAATCTACCATTACCTGAAGTGAACTACATCTGATATTCATCAAAAGTTTTCCATGCCAACGAATCAGCTGGATATATCAAAACGTTGTTCTTATTGCTTTATATTGTCAAAAAGTGCAAATAAATTATAATATAATTCATCAAAAAAGATTCATTAGTCTCTTTTTGTAAGCATTAAGATTAGCTTTGAAACTACAATTAGGTTTTGGTAATCTAAGAATGTAAAAATGAGTACATTATATTATTCAAAAATAAAAATGAACTTAACTAATATTGTGAGAATAATACTTATTAATTGGATACCTAAGTTTCAATACATACATTGGAAAACACACCGAAAGGTTTGGTAATAATTGAAACACAGAAAATAAAACATTAATGTTATTAAAAAAAGTTGGGAACCTTACTAATTAAACACATTATTAAGATGCAACATGATGGGGCTTTTTTGGCTTTTCCCCATTTTCCTAAAAATAAAGCTTTTCTACCATTGCCATTAGGCAAAAGAAGAGACATGATACCATAAATCTAAGCCTTCGATGTCAACCAGATCGATGGCTCACATATTTTACGCAAAAAATTTCAATGGCTCATAAGAAACAGAAGAAAAAAGGCCACCTTTTGTGTTTTGTTGGATCACATGATATGAATAAGATTTACCCTTCTGTACTAACAAACAAAAGAGCTAAAAAAAATTCAGTCAGTGTTCAATCAAAAGTAAAGGAAAAGGGAAGAGTTTTCCACCTGTACAAGAGAAAACCATAAAAGAAAGGGAAGTCCATCGTAAGTAACCAAAATCCCAGACGTGACTCAATGTCTAAATCACCAATGCTAGTCCATCGTAAAACTGAGGGAGTCCATCCAAAAGCAATTAGTCAATCAAGGACTACCTATAGAGATGGAAGGGAAAAGGGGTCAGATTGCTCTGAGTATGAAAATATCCAACCTTGGGTAGGGCATGGTTTGACAAAATAGATATACATTTATCTCAAACAAAAACCAGTATGCAGCTCAAGACCACCACCTATAAGCTGAATTCTTAAGCCTCACTGAGGCTAAGTTTACTGCCACAAATATAATAACACAAATCGTTGTTGGGTGCAAAGATACACCAATAGTCTAATCACCACCAAACATCGTCATGGTGACGAGCATGAACAGAAATCTATGTGAACACAAATACACGGAGAACAAATCCAATCTTCACTAGATAGTCCACAAAGACTAAGGGTAACCTGTAGTGAAGAATCTTCAGATATCCCAAATCGCAGATACAACAACATGGTCCAACCACCCAACCTTAACCCAAGTGGTAGCCCCTCTAAGCACTAGGGTTGAGGAACCAGGAGACGTCTAGCTCTCTACAAAGACAAAAACAGAATCTCGGGCCCTTGTGCCACCCAATATCCTATGGGCAATCTGGTGCAAACGATGGAATGGGCAGCCACAGTGAGATCATGCCACTTCTTGACCTCCCAAGACAAACCAACCACCAAACTCTGCTTGCACTTACATGTGCCATAGCATAGGACGTATTTGGTGTTATTTTGTATATCAACAAAGGACTTGCCACATCAAACCATAATCTAATAATTCCTCATGGAACCCAGTCTTAAGCACAATTTGCAAAACCAAAAAGTTCAACTGCCTAAGAATATATTGCTATGCATAATTATGATCACTCTAATCAGATTGGGCTACAATAGGCATTTGCTAATCAACATATTTCCAGAGAGAACAACTTTTTAACTCTATTTCATTTATATCCACAATATAACAATTTTCATTAACATTATTCATGTTCAAATGTATCCATAAGGTTGTCCTTGTGTTCCTGAATATACAGATGTATGAACAACATTATCTCTACCGTGGTGTGTTCATACAGTTGGCATGATTACAAAAAAATATGAATAACACTATCTCAATGCTAACATGCACGTAAGGTGGCCAAGTTGTAATCACCCTAAATGTTTCCAAAATGCTACACTTTTTTACCAAAACACAAAATCCAATTTTTTGGATCTAAATTTGATCCAAAAACACAATTCAGATCCAATTCAAGCATTTCAAATCCAAAATTCGAAATTAAGTGTGAAATGACAAAAAATTTGAGGGTCGAGCATGTGCGGACCTTCCCTTTGCTTTAAGGTCTCATTTTCACACCAAAACATGTTTTTAAACCCAAGTCACACACTCAAACGAGCCGACAACCGACTGAACCAAAATCAGATTTGGAGCGAGTTCAGAGTCGCCCAAAATGGAGTCGACCACCCATTTGTAACAAAAAAAAACATTTTTTAAATAACAAAATATTAATTGAGTTTTTGCGCATCCCGTGACACGCAGTCGCACGACGCATCGTCGCGCAACCGCGCGTCATGCAACTTTTTTTGCGCAAGTGCCCAGGTGAACGCGCACTTGCGACAGCGCATCGCACAATGCATGACCGTGCGCTTGCGCGATCCGCGACGTGCTGTCGCGCGGGCAATGCGCGATCGCGCGTGGGCATGCACAGTCACGGCAATGCTTGCGCGTTGCTGCTCGCATGCGCTGCCAAGGCGCTTAAACCCCCATTTTTTTCCAAAAATTGATCGTTGGATGGCATTTTTGAACATTTTTAAGAGGCATTAACCCTACCTACTCCCCAAAAAGGATTTACATGCTTAATGGCCAATCATAATCATTTCAAACCTATTTCTTTAAAAAAAAAAATCAAAATAATTCAAAATTATTTAAAATTCGTATGAAAATGTTATAAAATTCAATAAAATTTGAATTTTGAGTTTTGGCTCAAAAATTCTCTACAAATACCCTGATTTTCCCCCTCTTGGGCAAAGAGCTAGCTCTTGGAGAAGCCTTAGTGCATTCTCACTAGAGGACTTAGAGTTTTTAGTTTTTTTCCTCCTTTCCCTCTTCTTCTTTCTTTTCATTTCTCTATTCTTCTCCAACTTGGAGCATGCTTCATCAAGCTACAACTCTTCAAGGGAGCACGAAGATCTCTTGGAGGCCTCCTCTTCCTCATCTTGGAGCTCTATTCAAGATAAGTATAAGATTACTCAAAGTAAGGGTGATTATTTTTCCCTCAAATCGTTCTCTTAAGAGGTATGTAACCCACATCCCACTCCACGCTTTTCTTTATTCATTCCCTTCTTCATCTCCCCATGGCATACAAGATAGCTCTAAAATCTCTATTTTAGAGTCAAGAGACTATTCTTGAGTGCACTGGGAGCATGAGAAGGTGAAGTGATATTTCATTTTACGATTGTATCATACTATTTTTTTTCTTAAATATAGTCATGTTTTGCTTCTCCCATTTCCCTCTTATCTTTATCTTCCCATGGCCGCTCTTAATCACTATTTTAGAGTCAAGAAGCTATGTTCAAGTGCACCGGAAGCATGAAAAAAGGAGATGATATTTCATTTTATGATTGCATCATGTTCTTTCTTTTCTTGAATGTTGTCTTGTTTTGTTTCCTTTATTTTCTCTCATCTTCATCTTCTCATGGTCATATGAGATAACTCTCAATCTCTATTTTAGAGTCAAGAGGCTATGCTCGAGTTCATAAGAAGATAAGATGACATTTCATCATATGGTTGAATCATGCTCTTTCTCTCTATTTCCTTGAATATTGCTTTATTTCATGATATAATCTATGCATAGTTGTTTGATTTTTCATTTATATGTGAATGCACGGTGAGAATGAGAGTGTGATTTGGGACTCTTTATTCTTATGTTAATTTTTAAGGTTGGGACTTGTCCAACCCGGGGAAAACCCTCACAAATATGTACATGTTAAAAATGCTTCTTCATGTAATTACGTTTAGTTTCCTTCAATTAGGAACCCTAACAAGTGCTTCGTTATGTTGCTTGATTTTTTTCTATACCCGACGGTGGAAGAAATATATCCCTTGTAACAAACCAAATAGTAACATTCTGTGTTTATATATAAATCATATTTTACAAAAATTTTTGAAAGCAAATGTCCTCTCTAATGTGGCTTTGGAGACATAACTTAGGCTCTTGCATGAGTCCAAGCTCCCCTCCGGCCTACATCGAACTTGAAGTCGGTTATTTCAAGCTATTTCTTGATTTCTAATCTCATGAAGACACGTATGTATATACATGTATATATACATATATGTGTACATGATGATTCCTTTCATCCTTTTCTCTCTATGCTTCCACATTCTATTTTAAAAATTTTCATATGCAGATGAATGCGTATATACATGTGTTCTATATCCTCTCTTTTGAATATTTTATTTCTCTTTTTAAGACAAATATCTTTCCTTACAAAATTTTTCATACATACACATATATACGTATGTATATTTCTCTTTTCCTCTAAAATCTCTCTTTCTCTTCAAATCAATACTCATTTTCTTTTAAACTTTCATATATGTGTATATATGATGGTACATACATGTATAAGCATGTCTTTCTTCATATCTCTCTCTCTTACTTTTCATGAGAGTATTTAATCCTTTTCATTATTTTTAACATTTTCCTCTCAAGATCTTTTTATTTACAGACTTCTGATGGTCTACAACCCCAATCCATTTTCAAAAACTTTTCCTTCTTATATACGATAGTTATCAAAACAAAAATCTTAGATATATGTTGTGGTAGGAATGTTTCTAGATTAATGTTATGGTAGGAATGAATGATTTTCCTTTCCAATCATATAAGATCAATGCATTCATGCATTCACACTCACTTGATATCACTTGTGATCACAAGCACCTCTCCAAAAGAATTTAAGCAAGATGAGATGAAACTCTAACTAGGTAGTAACCAAATTATAGCAAAATCTTAAACCTACTTAAAGTCTTAAGAGAACACTAAAATGACTTCAAAATGATTTTCCAAGCTTTCCAAATGATATTTATAAAGATTTTTCAATTCTAGTTTTTCCTAGAATATTTTACATTCTCGAGTAATTCTTCAAGAACCTTTTCAAAAGTTTGAAACATCAAATTTTCAATATTCTACTACACCGCATATAAAGAGATGTTTAAGCCAAAATGAAATGCATCAATAATAAACAAGTCTTTGGATTGATTATGCCCAGTAAAGGCACCGGGAATGGTCGGTCCTTATACCAACCGGCGAGTCCATTTATCTTATTTTCAAAACAAAACTCATTTTTCTGAAACACTCCAAAACCAAAAACCAAGAAATTTTGGGGATGAGAACAAAAGTATATGTGCATGTAATTACCTCAAATTTTTCTAAAAATATTATGTTATTTTATCAATGCGTGAAACTCAAGTTCAGGCGCAAGATTCAAATCCAAAATACAACTTTTACATCCAAATTTGATCCAAAACCCAAGTTCAGATCTAAACCGAGTATTTCAAACCCATTTGCCCATCTTTAAAAAAAAAACTCCTTTTAGAGGACAATTTTGGTCTTTTGGTGGGCAAGACTCATTTGCCCTTCTTTTTGACAAAAGAAACTCCTTTTAGAGGGTGATTTTGGTCTTTTTGAGTGGGCAAACGCCCAACTCATTTTAAAAAATATATATATATATATATATATATTTTTAAAAGTTTAATAGTCAATCATGCCCATTTTCAAGCCATTTCTTTTTCAAAATACTTTAAAATTATGTGAAATTCGGATGGAAAGGGGGGGGGAATTCAAAAAAATTCAAATTTAGGGTTTTGGCTCCAAAATCTTCTATAAATACCCTCTATTTCCTCCCTCTTGGGTAAGATTGGCCCTTGGAAGAAACTCTAGTGTATTCTCACTTAAAGACTTAGACTTTCTCTTGAGCTCTCTCTCTCTCCCTCTTCCTCTCTCCATTTTCCTCTCCAACTTGGAGCAAGCTACAACCCTCTTGGAGGCGTCATCTTGGAGCTTTACTCAAAGGAGATCTTCAAATAAAGGTGTTCATTTTCCTTAGGTCATTTCTCATTAGAAGTATGTAATCATCATCCCTCTTTTTTTTTTTCTTTTCATCTCCATCTCCCCATGGCCAAAGGAGATAGCACTCAACCTCTTTTTAGAGACAAGAGGCTATGCTCAAGTGCACCGAGAGCATGAGAAGATAAGATGATATTTTATTTTATGATTAAATCATATTCTTTCAAGTATTCTTATTGTTGTTATTTTTCATTAATATGTTCTTATTATTATGTTATTCCTTTTTCTTGAACATAGTCTTATTGTTGTTTTCATTTTCTCTTTTCATCTCCATCTCCCCACGGCTAAAGGAAATAGCACTCAACCTCTTTTTAGAGACAAGAGGCCATGCTCAAGTGCACCGGAAGCATGAGAAGATGAGATGCAAATTTTTCTAAAAAGATTATGTTATTTTATCAAAGCGTGAAACTCAAATTCAGGCGCAAGATTCAAATCCAAAATACAACCTTTACATTCAAATTAGATCCGAAACCCAAGTTCAGATCCAAACCGAGTATTTGAAACCCATTTGCCCATCTTTTAGAAAAAAAAAACTTATTTTAGAGGGTAATTTTGGTCTTTTGGTGGGCAAGACTCATTTGCCCCTCCTTTTGACAAAAGAAACTCCTTTTAGAGGGTGATTTTGGTCTTTTTGGGTGGGCAAAGGCTCAACTCATTTAAAATATATATATATATATATATATATATATATATATATATATATTTATAAGTTTAATAGCCAATTATGCCCATTTTTAAGCCATTTCTTTTTCAAAATACTTTAAAATTATGTGAAATTCGGATGGAAAAGGGGGGAGATTCAAAAAAATTTAAATTTAGGGTTTTGGCTCCAAAATCTTCTATAAATACCCTACATTTCCTCCCTTTTGGGTAAGATTGGCTCTTGGGAGAAACTCTAGTGTATTCTCACTTGAAGACTTAGAGTTCCTCTTCATCTCTCTCTCTCTCCCTCTTCCTCTCTCCATTTTCCTCTCCAACTTGGAGCAAGCTACAACCCTCTTGGAGGCATCATCTTGGAGCTTTACTCAAATGGGATTTTCAAGTGAAGGTGTTCATTTTCTTTATGTCATTTCTCATTAGAGGTATTTAATCATCATCCCTCTCTTTTTTTTTTCCTTCTCATCTCCATCTCTCCATGGCCAAAAGAGATAGCACTCAACCTCTTTTTAGAGACAAGAAGCTATGCTCAAGTGCACCGAGAGCATGAGAAGATGAGATGATATTTTATTTTATGATTAAATCATGTTCTTTCAAGTATTCTTGTTGTTGTTATTTTTCATTAATATGTTCTTATTATTATGTTATTTCTTTTTCTTGAGCATAGTCTTATTGTTGTTTTCATTTTCTCTTTTCATCTCCATCTCCCCATGGCCAAAGGAGATAGCACTCAACCTCTTTTTAGAGACAAGAGGCTATGCTCAAGTGCACCGGGAGCATGAGAAGATGAGATGATATTTTATGTTATGATTAAACCATGTTTTTTTCAAGTATTTTTGTTGTTGTTGTTCTTTCTCTTCATTAATATGTTCTTACTATTATGTTTTTTCTTTTTCTTCAACATTGTCTTGTTATTGTTTTCATCTTCATCTTCCCATGGCCAAATGAGATAGCACTCAACCTCTTTTTAGAGACAAGAGGTTATGCTCAAGTGCACCGGGAGCATGAGAAGATGAGATGATATTTTATGTTATGATCAAACCATGTTTTTTCAAGTATTTTTTTTGTTGTTGTTCTTTCTCTTCATTAATATGTTCTTACTATTTTGCTTTTTTTCTTTTTCTTGAACATTATCTTGTTATTGTTTTCATCTTCATCTCCCCAAGGCGAAATGAGATAGCACTCAACCTCTTTTTAGAGACAAGAGGCTATGTTCAAGTACACTGGGAGCATGGAAAGATGAGATAATCTTTCATTTCATGATTGAATCATGTTTTTCTCTTTTATTGAATGTAGCATTGTCTTCCTTTCTTCATTTTCTTTTCATCTTTATCTCCCCATGGCCAAAGGAGATAGTACTCAATCTCTTCTTAGAGACAAGAGGCTATGCTCAAGTGCACCGGGAGCATGGAAAGATGAGATGATCCTTCATTTCATAGTTATATTATGCCCTCCGTCCTTGTTGAACCTTGTTCTTCCTATCATCCTCTCTATCTCTCTCTCTTTCCTTCCTTTAATATTGTCCATGTATCACCCATGCATAGTTGTTTGGTTTTCCGTCTATATGTGAATGTACGATGAGAATGAGAGAGTGGCTTGGGGTTATTCATTTTTATCTTGTTATTAATTTTTGAGGTTGGGACTTGTCCAACCCGGGAAAACTTCCACAAATATGTACATGTTAAAAATGCATTCTCATGTCATTGCGTATAAGTTTCCTTCGTAATCACCCCATAAGAAACCCTAATGAGTGCCTCGTTATATTGTTTGTTTTCTTCCATACCCAACGGTGGAAGAAATGTATCCCTTGTAATGACTAAGTAATAACATTCTATGTTTATATATAAATCATAATTTCCAAAACATTTTCAAAACTAATCTCCTAATATGACCTTAGGGACTTAGCTTAGGCTCTTGCATGAGTCCAAGCTCCCCTCCGGCCCACATGAAACTTGAAATTGGTAATTTTAAACTATTCATTGATTTTAATCTTGTGAAGGTATGGATGTATACACATGTTATATGCATATATGCCAACATGATGATCCCCCCCATCTTTCTCTCTCTATGTTTTCACTTTTCATTCTATAAATTCTCATATGTGCACAAATACGTATGTACATGTGCTCAATTTCATCTCTTTCAAATATTTATTCTCCTTTTCAAGACAAATATCTTCTCTTACAAAATTTATTATACATACCTATATATATATGTATGTATATTTTTCTTTTCCTCTAAAGCCTCTCTTTCTCTTCAAATTAATACTTTTTTTTCTCTTAAACTTTCATATATGTGTATATGTAATGATATGTATACATATATGCATGTCTTTCTCTATCTCTCTCTCTTTCTTTTCATAAGAGTGTTTTATCTCTTCTATTCTTTTAACATTCTCCTCTCATGATCTTTTTATTTACCAACTTCATTAAGACCACAGACCAAGTAATGACCCAATATTGGGATCATGCTTGATGGTCTACAATCTCAATCTCTTTTTCTCTTTTTCAAGAACTTTTCTTTCTTATATATAATAATTATAGCAACAAAAATCTTAGATGTATGTTGTGGTAGGAATGACTTTAGATGAATGTTGTGGTGGGAATGTTTTACATTATTCCAATTATATAGGATAAATGCATCCACGCATTATCACCCACTTTATTTCACTTATGATTACAAGCACCTCTCCAAAAAAACTTAAGCAAGAGGGGATGGAGCTCTAACTAGGTGGTAACCGAATTAGAGCAAAATTTCAAACATACTTAAAGTCTTAAGAGAACACTAAAGTGATTTCAAAATGATTTCACAAGCTTTTTCAAATGATATTTACTAATTCCACGTTTTTCTCAAAATATTTCACATTTTCAAGCAACTCTTCAAAAGTCTTTTCAAAAAGTTTGAAACATCAAACTTTCAATATTTTCTACACCTCATATAGAATCAAAAGGACGTTTAAGTTAAAATGAAATGCATCAATGATGAACATAGCCCTTGGGATGATTACCCCAGGTAAAGGCACCGGGAACGGTCAATCCTCGTACCGACGGGCGAGTCCCTTTCTTTCCTATTTTAAAACAAAACCTTATTTTTCTGGAGCACTCCAAAACCAATGAAAATTTTGGGATGCAAACAGTGCATAAGAATAACATTATCTCAACACTAACATGCAGAAATAGCTGCTCAGGATATAGATGTATGAAAATGTTTATCTCTGCTCTAATATGTACATATGATTGTCATATTGATAGGTAAGAAGAACATTATCTCATCTTTGATATATCCATATAGTTGTCATATATATATCTCATGTTTGATAAACCCATATGGTCATCATATATATTCATGTAAGAACAGTATTATCTCATCTCTGATCTATCTATATGATTATCATATATGTTCAAGTATGAACATTATTATCTCATATCTGATATATTTATATGGTTGTTATATATATTCATATAAGAACAATATTATGTCATCTCTGATATATATGTATATATATAATTGTCATATATATTCAAGCAAAAACAATATTATCTCATCTATGATATATCTACAGGATTATCATATATATGTGCGTAACAACATTGACATCTATGATATATCTTTATGATTGTCATGCATATATGTGTTATATATATATAATTTCCATATATATTCAAGCAAAAATAGTATTATCTCATCTATGATATATCTACAGGATTATCATATATATGTGTGTAACAACATTGACATCTATGATATATCTTTATGATTGTCATGCATATATGTGTAACAACAACACTATCTACTATATGATATATCTATACGATATTGTCATGTATATATGTGTAAGAACAGTTTCATCTCGTCTCTTTTTCTTTAAGCTAGTTGACATGCCTTATAGATGTGCACTACATCAGTTTTATCACAACATGATATAAACAACATCATTTCATGCTCAATAACAATTGCATGTTTAACTTTGCACACACACACACACATATATATATATATATATATATATATATATATATATATATATATATATATATATATATATATATATATATATATGTATATATCTTTTTTTATATGTAAACATAACAACATACAATAACTACATACTATACTTAGGTCCAAATATTCATATACCTAAAAAAGCATAAGGTCTGTTCACTCAATTTGCCTATGGATCAGTGTACTTCAAGTGCAGTCCACTAATACTCTAGTCTACAATAGTTGTTGCACTGGCTCTCTCTCTCTACACCATTGTGACATATGTATGTGTATATATTTATGATCAGATCATAATATACTCATTTAAAATTGCATATATGTCCAAAACATGGGCTTATTTCTAGTTCTAAATATGTACTTGAGAAATCTATGGATGAACATAGTCCTGGTTGACTATGACTGATCAGTTTCTTCTCCTTCCTTGCACTACACATACATAATTATATACATCTGGATTACCACATAGCCTTTTAGCACATAACCATATCTTTACATTCAAGATTGCCAATCCAAACTAAATAGAGCACTTACCTGAATAGAGATGACTTGAATCCAAATCAGCAGCCCACTAGGTTCTTCCTCTAAACGTCAGGGCTGAGATGATATGGGAACAAGTCATTATACTCAACTTAGATTCCAAGTAGGGATGTGGCAAGGAAAGAGAAGGTATCTCATTCTCTCTCTAATCTTTTTGCTACAGAAGTCTTTCCCATTATGATTGCAAGAAGTAAAAGCCTAAAGTTTTGTTTACTCAAGCTAAATAAACCTTTTTTGGTAGCCCCAAAATTCTCATTTGAATTTATTGTTACCCAAAAAAAAATGTGTCTCTTGGGCTTCTCCCACCCCCATTTAATATCTCATTTACTCTTTCTAGCAGTCCTAACATTCTACTCGACCACATCTCCAATTTTAGTTACAGATGTAATGCTTAGTTTGATTGTCCCAATACTTCATGAATATATATATATATATATACATGTCTATATTTAATTATATTCATTTGAAATATAAGGCTTTACATCCTTTCCTGCTTAAAAGAAATTTTGTCATCGAAATTTGCACATATGTTATTTAAAAAGCTAATGATAACTCTTCTTCTTGTCATCTTAAGGCTTCCAAGTGCATTCTTTGATTCCATAATGTTGTCATCCCACCTTTAGTAACAGAATTTGCTTTGTAACACATGTACCTTATTATCTATGATTCGAAGTGGTCGTTCATATATTGTCGTATTTTCTTGCAATTATACCTCTTCAATGGTCTATCACATATGAAGGATCTGAAACATGCTTTGGTAGCATTGACACATGGAATACTAGACGGGCATGACTATATTGTCGTAGAACTACAATTTTATATGCCAGATGTCCATTCTTCTCAAAATTTTCAAATGGTTAAATGTACCTTGAACTTGTTTCCCCTTCTTTCCAAACCGAAACACACTTTTTATTGGTGAAATTTTGATGAACAAATGTTCTCCTTCAAAAGCCAAGTTTATCTATTGTTGGTCTGCATAACTCTTCTGACGACTGTGGGCAGACAAATGCTTCTTTCTGATCATGTTAACTAGATCATTATAATGTCGAATGACTAATGGATCTTCAATCTTGTTATCACCAATCTCATCCAACTAGTTGGTGATTGACATGGTCAACCATAAAGAGCTTCAAATGGAGCCATTTTAATACGAGAGTGATAGTTGATATGATAAGCGAATTCCACCAGCTTCACATCTTCATCCCACTCCCTTCCATTCCAGCACACAAGCCTTTAAGATGTCCTCTAGCGTTTGGATGGTTTGTTTTGATTGTCCATCGGTTAGGGGATGAAATGTTGTGCTCAAATTCACTTTGTTTCTAAAGGTTCTTGTAGTCTACCCTAAAATTTAGATGTGAATCTTGGATTCCAATCTGAAGTGATTGATTTAAGAATCTCATAGAGTCTAACAATTTCTCCAACATATAAGTCAGTCATGCTTTCAAGTGATTGTAAAATCTTGATGGGTAGGATGTGTGCAGATTTAGTTTGATGGTTCACCACTACCCAAATAGCATCAAGTTGTCGTCGAATATATGGTAACCATACTTATGAAATTTATGGTGATGTCTTCTCATTTCCAATGAGAAATCTCCATTTGCTGCATCAAACCACCATGTTTCTGATGTTCTACTTCAACTTGTTGGTATACTAAGCATCGTATGATGAATTCCACAATTTCTTTCCTCATTTTGGCTACCAAAAGTTCTTCCTTATGTTTTAATGTATTTTAATGCTTACAGGGTGTATGGTGTATCTTGTTTTCTCACACTCAAGCACTAACTTCGCGTATTCATGACTCATTTTTTGCTTCTTAATAATTTTCTCAAGAAATTTACCTCTAATTAGTGCAGCACACTTCACTTTTCCATTTTCATCTTGCATTAGATGCCAATATGTAAGATCTTCTATTTTCTTTCATGTCTGAAGTAATAGTCCACAAGCCTTAGTAGGAATATTTCTACTGAGTGCGTCAGCCACTACATTACCCTTGTTTGGATTATACTTTATTTGAAAGTCATAATCTTTCAGATACTCCAACCATCTCCTTTGTCTTGGATTCAATTTTTTATGTGAATGCTTGAGAAACTTATGATCAGAAAATACCTCAAATTCTACATCATAAAGACAATGTCTTCACATCTTTAGTGCAAACACCACCATTCCAAACTCTAGGTCAAGAGTGAGATAGTTTTTCTCCTGCGTTTTCAATTTCTTAGAGGCATATACTATCACTTTTTCTCCCTGCATAAGCACTGCACCATAACCAATCTTGATGCATCCATGTCAATGGTGAAGCTTCTTTTTGCCTTTTTGTAAGGATAGAATTGGAGCATTGGTCAATTTATCCTTCAAATGTTAAAAGCTCTTGTCACATACTTCGATCAACTCGAACTTACTCCTTTTGCAATAGCTTGATCAAATTTCGAAAAAATTCTGAAAAAATTTCTTGTAATAGCCAGCTAAACCAAGAAAACTTCTAATTATTGTCACATCAGTTGGTGCATTGCATTGCTGAATAGCTTCAATCTTTGCTGGATCGACTGACACACCATTCCTTGAGATTATATGTCCCAAGAAATTTACTCTCTCTAACCAAAACTCACACTTCAGGTACTTGCCAAATAATTTGTTCTATCTCAATTTCTCCAACACTAGCTCAAGGCGTAAGGCCTTGCGATGCTTCACACTCAGAGTATATCAATACATCACAATGAACACTATGACAAAATTGCCTAAGTATTCATGAAAGATCTGATTCATAAGACTCTTAAAGGCAGCCTATGCATTAGTAAGTCCAAGTGGCATAACTCGAAACTCATAATGTCCACATCACGTACGAAAGGCTGTTTTAGGAATGCCTTCTTCTTTAATCTGCAATTGATGATATCCTGATCTCATGTCAATTTTTAGAAAATTCCTTTGCATTTTTTAATTGATCAAATAAATCCACAATTCTTGGCAATGGGTATTTGCTCTTGATTGTGACCTGATTCAACATTCGATCATCAATGCATACAACATGTAACCATCTTCCTTTTCTGCAAATAGGTGCACCCCAAAGTGAAACACTTGGTTAGATGAAGCCCTTACTTGCTAAGTCTTGAATTTGCTTTTTTACCTCTTCTAATTTTACTGGTGCCATATGGTATGGAGCTTTAGATATAGGAATCGTTCCAGGTATCAATTCAATTCCAAACTTCACATCCCTCAATGAGAGTGACTCTGGCTAGCCATTGGGAAACACATATGCATAATCCTTTACTACTCCTACTCTCTCAATAGGTGATCATTGTACTTCTGCTGTTTCCATATATATTCAATATGTTGTACACTTGTCTTTCATGTACTTTCTTGTTTTGATAGATGAAATGATTATCTTTCTCTTACCTTGAAGCTTCTTCACTCCAAATTTGACATTTTTATCATTTTGCACATATATCTTCAATTTCATCTTCCTACAGTCAATGTTCACATAATGATGGCATAACCAATCCATTCATAGGATCAACCATATCGCTCCATGTTCATCACCACTAACTGAGCTGGTTACACGTATTCTTGTATTTCAACTTTGACATCTTCTAAATATGCTTTGTATTTATCTTTGTTTCCTATTGGTGTAAAGACTTGCAATTCATAAGCCATGCTCTTTTCTTCTACTTCTAATCATTCAACAAATCTCTTTAAAATAAATGAATCTGTTGCTTTAGAGTAAAAAAGAACATGTGCCCAATGAGAGTTTACAAGAAGTGTACCTTCAATGAGATCGTTGGATTTCAGATCCTTTACAATTATTGCGTAGACTCATCATAGTACCTTCTTCTCTATAGGTTGGCTGCCTTTTCCTCCTTTCTGATCTGCCTCTTTCTTCTTTGGATATTCTTGAATGAAATGTCCCTTGACACTACAATAACATGCTCCTATGTCTCAATAGCATGGTTTACTAGGGTGCTGAAGATGACACTTGGCACACTTATAATCCCTCGTAGGTGGTGGCAATATCAACTTTTTAAACTTTTCTCATGGCTTCACTCTATCACTATAGATCCTCTTGAACTAATCCTCATTCGGTCATGGCTTGAAGAACTTACATTTCTTGCCTATTCCACAACTTCTATCCCAATCCTCTTCAAAGCATGTAGCCATGTCAATGGCATCATCCAAATCTCTTGGACGACTACCCATCACCTTATCCTCAACCCATCTTTAAGTCCTCTCACAAATTTTTGTACTCTATCAGCATCTGTAGTGCAAATATGTGGACAATATTTGTCCAATTGTCGGAATTTGACCACATATTCATGTAAACTAATGCTCTCATGCTCCAATTCCATGAATTCTTACATACACCTTTGCCGTGTGAAGGCCAGTAAGTAGGTATCTTTGAACGTGTCCTTGACATCCTTCCATGTTATCTCTTGTTCGGCGAACATCACCTCACACTGTGTTTGCTACCATTCCTCGTCATCTCCTTTTAGCATAAAAGTTTCAAATTGAACCTTCTTATTGTCAAGCACACTTAGAGTAGTGAAGATTTTCTCGATCTCCTTCAACCACTCCTCGGCATCATCTGCAGTACCCTTTCCATTGAACTTCAGTTGGTGTAGATTCATAAAAGTTTTGTGTGTTACACCTCTTGCTTCATGGTTCTTAATTTTGTTAGTATCTGCACTGCTTTTGCCATAAGGAGTACTTTGCACAAGATCATGCATCAATCCCAATATCGTTTGTAAAGTATGCATGATGAACTCTTGTTGTTGTAGGATGTCTCCCAATGGTGCATGGGACCCAAAAAGGTTGGTATCTGCATTTCGGTCTCCATCATTGCGAGGGACACAACCTCAAACCTCATTTTTACACCTCGAGTGTGTGCCATCTGAATCACATATTCAATGGGAACATCATGAACCAATTTTTCTTTATGTTCATATCTAAACATAATTCTATGTTAGTTCAGATCTTTGGGCCTTTGCCCAAACTCAAATACAAACACCCTTCTGCTTGCGACTAGCACTATGTGTTAAACGATGACCAGATGAGTTTGGATCTTGGTCCAAACCCAAACCCGTCAGAAATAGGCATTGTTTTATTTCTGTTTTATTTGTCACGTGCCTTTATGTTTCATTAAAGGCATATGAAGTAATTTTTTGTACCCTTTTAGTTAATTATTTTGGCCTTGTTAATGTGAGATAATAAAGTTTAGGGTTGAGATTGTGTACAATTATGGCAGTCATCTTCCTTCTCTCCTATTGTCTTCTTCTTCCTTATTTTCTACAAGACTAAACTGCGGTGAATATCAAGATTGATATGCCAACAACTGGCATGGTATTAGAGCATGGTCCCAGAGACTTCTCTAGAAAGTTTGCCCAGACAGATCTAATCTGAGTTTTTGAGGAAAGACATCTCATTGCCAATCTCTTCTATTCTTTTTATTCTTTATCATTGGTCCCTCTCTCTACGTCCTTTCTATCTATGTTTTTCTCTACTCCATCTGGTTTATTCTTTGTGTCATATTCGTTTGTCAAGCATAGAACAGTGTTGAATCATCAATATATGTTTTTTTAAAAAAGAGAGTTGAATGTCATTTCCTATTCCTCTTATTTTCTGCTCTCTTTCCCTTCAAGCCGTGTTGAAATAATTAAGACATGCCCTAAGAAGTTTTGAACATTTTTTTTGTCATTCATTATATTCTCTACCATCTTTCCTTCAGCCTATACTAGAATCAAATTTGTGCATGGTTTGCTTTGTTTTCAATCAAATTGTAGAATTTCATGTCGTGTTTTGCAGCAAAATTAAATGTCCATTGTGTCGTTAATTTCATATTTGTTTCACATGGTCTTAGTTTTTTGCATAGCAGGGACTTGATAAGCCCCCTATCCCCCCCTCCACCCCAGCCAAACAAAAAGAAAAAGAAAAAGAAAAAAAAGGAGGCTAATGATTGTCTTTCTTGAAACAATCTGTTTGATGGCATAAGAAAGTTTACCTTTTCATTTATTCATGGATTCTACTGCTAACAATGACATTTCTTTTAGTTTCTTGGCCCAACTTGTTTTCCAAAAGCTTACCCATACAAATTATCTAACCTAGCAATGAAAGTAGTACCTTTTATAAGGAGCCATAATCTATTTGGGCTTCTAGATGGAATTTCCATTGTCATGCCACAATTCATCTTTCAGGAAGTAAAGAATGATAAAGAAAAGTCATCGATCACAATAGCAATGGAATCCAGAGTATGTTAAGTGGATTCAGATCGTCCATTTTCTCGTAGCAAAATACTTGGTACTGTTTTTTATGATATTTGTGCAGTAGAGTTGTGGGATTGTTCACATCACAAAAAATTATTTGGTTTTGGAGTGCTCCGAAAAAATAAGGTTTTATTTTAAATGAGAGAGAAAAGGACTTGCCCGTTGTTATGAGGATTGACTGTTCCTAGCACCTTTACCGAGGGTAACCAATCCAATGGCTATGTTTATTCATTATGCATTTTGTTTTGGCTTAAACATCTTTTTATTCTGAATGTGGTGTAATGTTTGAAAATTGTTGAAGATTTGATGTTTCAAGATTGTAAGAAAGTTTTGAAGAATCATTTGATAATATAAAACAATTTGATTTGAGAAATTTTGAATTGAGAAATCTTCACAAATATCATTTGGAGACCTTTTGAAGATCACTTTTTAAAGTCATTTTAGTGTTCTCTCAAGACTTGAAGTAGATTTGAGATTTTGCTATAATTTGGTCACTATCTAGTTAGAGTTTCATCTCATTTTGCTTAAGTTCTTTTAGAGAGGTGTTTGTGATCATTCGTGACATTAAGTAGATGTGAATATATGGATGCATTGATCCTAGATGATTAAAAGGAATCATTCATTCCTATCATGACATTCAACTAAAAACATTCCTACCATCACATACATTTAAGTTTCTCATTTTTATTTATAAAATTGTCATAAGTATTTTTATGAAAAGAGAGAAGTTTTTGAAAATGGAATGGAGTTATAGACCATCAAGCATGATTCCAAGATTGGGTCATTACTTGAGTTTTGGTCTTGATGAAGTCAGCAAATGAAAATATCTTAGAAAAAAATATTTAAAAGAATAGAAAAGAGAAAATATTTTGATCCGAGAGGAATAGGGAAAAAGAGAGAGAGAAAGAGATTTTAAAATTACAAAATAAAATATGTTTAAAAAGTAAGAGGGAGAGATACATATACGTACTTATGTGTGTGTGTATATATATATATATACACATAGATGAAAGTTTAGGAAAAAAATGTATTAACTCAAATGTAGAGGGAGAAAAAAATTTTAGAAAAAAAAAGAAAAGGAGACTCTAGAAAGAGAGAGAGAGAGAGAGATACATATATATATATATATTCATATGCACGTGTATGAGAATTTGAAAAAATGATATATTAGAAAACATGTAAGAGAAAGAGAGATAGTTATGTGCACATATACGTATATAACATGTATATACGCATATGTCTTGATGAGAGTTGAAATCAAGAAATAATTTGAAAATATCCGACTTCAAATTTTTTATGTAAGCTGGAGAGGAACTTGGACTCATGCAAGAGCCTATGCTAAGTCCCTAAGGTCTCATTAAAGAGGGTATTTGCTTTTGAAAATCTTTTAGAAAACATGATTCCAAATGTTTTATATATTAACATAAAATATTATTATTTTGTTTGTTACAAAGGAATATATTTCTTCCACCATTGGGTATAGAAGAAAACCAAATACTCATGAAATGGGCAATAACATGACAAAGCACTCATTGGGGTTCCTAATCGGGTAATTAAAAGAAAAACTAAGTGTGATAATGATACGAATGTGCATTTTAACATGTACATATTCGTGAAGGGCTTTCTCGGGTTGGACAAATCACAACCTCAGAAAATCAACATAAGAATGTAGAAATCCCAACCCAAATACTCATTCTCGCGATACATTTACTCATCAATTAAGGAAAATTAATACATCATGCGTGGACATCATTTCAACATAAATGATTAATAAAGTGATATATCAAGTATATCTTTTGGAAATGAATGAAGAAATAGAATTTATTTTGCCTTGCTCATACTCCCGGTGCACCAAAGATGTAGTTCTCAATTCTAGATAGAAAATCATTTGAGTTTTCTTGCACGGCCATGGGGAGGTGGCAAGAGGAAATGAAAATAAAAATGAAGACTACATACCTAGAATATAGATGATATTAGGAATGAAGCCCTAACATGATGATCCTAAGGTCGCCTTGGATGAAACCTTAAGATGATGAAAGTATTCCTCTAAGAAATCTTCGCGTGCTCTCTTGAAGAGTTTGAACTTATAGAAACTTGCTTCCAAAGTTGGGAAAGAAGAAGAAGAAGATAAGATAAAAAATGGAAGTAGAGAGCTAAAGAAAACCCTAAATCTTCAAGTGAAGAAGCAATGGAAATTCCCCCAAGGGTTACCCCTTGCCTAAGAGGGAAGATTGTGGGGGTATTTATAGAGTGTTTTGGAGCCAAAAATTTTTTTAATTTAACAAGTTTTTCATGCAAATTTCAAGGATTTTTGAATAATTAAATAGCCCTACAAACACCCGTTTGGGGCATAGGTAGGGTTAATGCCCACCCAAAATGGTCAAACCTCCCCCCTCAAGGGGCAGTTTAGAACAAAAATAGGGAGCCTGCACTGGTTCGGCGCCACAGCGTGCATGTGTGGGGCCGAGATTGGCTGCGTGCGACAACGTGTTAGTGATGCGCATGGACAAGCTCGTGCAGTCGCATTCGCACAAGTGCATGCCATTGAGCGCAGCGGCCGAATTTTTTTTTAAATAAAATAAAATAAAGGATGTTTTAATAAGAAGGCATAAAACCAATTTTTTGAATGTGTAAAAATAGTTTTTATTACTAATGGGTGGTCGAGTCCGGACTCATTTTAAATCTTGATTGGGTTTAATTAGTCGCCGACACATTCTAATGAATGGTTTAACCTCAAAAACACAACTTTGGTGCAAAGAAGAGACATAAAACAAAAGGAAAGGTTTGTGTGTGCATGTGTGGCACTTGATATCATCAAATTTTGTCATTTTGATCTCAGTTTTAGATTTTGAGTTTGAAATGCTTGATGTGGATCTAGACTTGGGTTTGGATTTAACTTGGATCTAGGAGATGAATTTTGGATTTGAATCTCACATCTAAAGTCGGGTTTTGAATTTAAATTTTGTGTTTGGGTTCGGACAAAGGTTTAGAGATTCATTTTGGATCGAATAGTCACAAACTCGTTTTGGGTCTAGGATTTGGCTTTGGGCCCAAGAATTAAATCCAAATAAAATAATTGAGATTTGAGTGAAAATAAAATACACCCCTTTTGAAAAAATTTGGGTTGATAATTGGGAGATACTTGAAGACACATATTCTCAGATTTCAGAGGCATGAGTTCTACAATTAAAGCAAGAAATTTCAAAATCCCAAGAACAAATCAAAACCCATTATGGAATACTTGGCTCGAATGAAGGGGATCACAAATAATCTTGTCACGATTGGAATGCAGTTTCAGATAGTGATAAGGTTCAATCGATTTTGAGTGAGCTAGTCCTAGAGTATGATATGTTTTGTATTGCGTAAAAAGTTCTTTCTATTCTTTCTGGTTTTAAAAAACTCAAGACTAAACTTCTTCAGCATGAGTTTAGTTGAAAAAAATCTCCAAGATTAGTGATGAAGGTTCTCATAATGTGCTAGTGAATGACAATAGATGTGGATATGGTCATAGAGGTGGAGGTTACCAAGGAGGATGAGGGCATGGTCGTTTTGGTCAGGGTGGCAGAGGAATTTTACGAACTCCTAATATCCCTCAAAGAACCAAGAATCACATAAGAATTCTCACTTGTTTCTCATGCAACAAGGGAGGTCATGTAAAGGTAGATTATTGGTACAATCTACAAAATAAGGGGATGACATATAGACAAGAGAAAAAGTAGGGAGGAATGCAGACAACACAAGGTTAGCCTAAATATGTGTCGATTGATGTGTAACAAGTACTTATGATAGATCGTTCAAGGATGCATTTTAAAAAAAATGATCAAGGACAATTGTACCAACTCGAGGGCTGCTACACACACCACTGGAGATGCAGGTAAATTGTCTAACTTATTCTTTTATTTTGGAAGATGATCTATTGTCAGAGGAGATGGATCATATCATTCCATTACTCATACTGAAAATGCACAAATTCCTACATTAAATTTTTTGTTATCCTTGTTTAATGTTAACTTTCTCCAAATATAAAGAGAAATATTGTTTCTGTGTCTAAACTTGTTGATGATACATATTCTTGTAGTGAATTCACTCCCTCTTTTGTGTTTGTAAAGGACCTTGAACCGAAGAAGACGTTCGCTAAGGGAGAGCAACAAGGGAATATGTATGTTTTCAAGTAAGCTTTGGATCCTCGGCCATAGTCACTTTTTCGATTGGCTCAGCAGTTTCTTCTTGAGTCTCTAGTTGATCTTCTGAACTATAGGTTCAAAGTCCAGATGTCTTAAATTTGTTTCAATGTAATAAGCCTGATTTATGGCATGTGATTGTTTGGGTCATTGTAGTTAGAATGTTATTGAGAAACTTGTTGCAGACAATCTTATTCCATGGTCTAGTTTAGAGTGTGTCTCAGAAGTCAATAACTGTTGAAGTTGCCAACTTTGTATGAGTTGTGTCCTTCCATTTCATATTTTGAATAAGAGAGCTTCTAAACCTTTTGAGAGTATTCATTATGATTATGGGGACATGCCCCAATTTCCTTCATTCTTTGGCATATGTTGCTATGTTATTTTTCTTGATTCCTTCTCGTGTTATACTTTGATACATTTTATGAAGCATAAACTTGAAGTTTTCAAGCTTTTTCAAGACTTTCATGCTCTAATTCAAAAAGAATATTTATCTAATATTGTGCATTTTTAGTTTGATGGTGGAGGAGAATCTCTCTCCCAAGATTTAATATCTTTGAAATAATGGGATAACTATACAAATATCTTGCCCCCATACTCCTCAGCAAAATGGGATAGCCAAGCAAAAACACTGATATATTGTAGAGACAGCATTGAGCATGATGCAAGATGTCAATGTACCAACCAGCCTTTGGAAAGAGACTTTTCATTCTATTGTCTACATCATAAATCAGCTGCCCATCAGTCTACTTATTGTGTTTTTATGGTCAACACCCTGCATATAATGATCTCCACGTGTTTGGTTGTGTTTGTTATGTTCACATACATTCTTCTTTTCAAAATAATTTTCAGGATAAAGCTTTGAAGTGCAAGTTTGGATATGTCGATGATTATAAGGGATATAGATGTTATTATTCTAACAGCAAGAGAATACGAACATTATGAAATGTGGCATTTGATGAGTATGAGTTTGATAAGGACCCTATTGATTCAGTTTCGTTGCAGAAAGAAATCTACAACCCATGGTTGAATTCAGAACTCTTGTAGAATGAAAATCAGTCATGTGCATCCTCTTGTCTCCTTGTAAGTATGCAGTTAGAAATGGTTCAATCCAGTGATGCTTGTAATCAGCGGCGAAGCTATCGTGGGGCAGGCGTGGGCACCTGCCCACGCCAGCCCAAGATAGCTGCATGTGAAATGGAGCCTCACTCCCGTGTTGATACCGGGTCGCCCATGTCAGAAATGGATCGGGTCCCATGAGTGATCCAGCTCCACCAATCCACCAAGAAACTTAAAACACTCGGCCCGCCCATTACACTCAAATTCATCGACTCAGAAGGGGGAAGGCCGAGGGGGTGCGCAAAGTGCAGAACAGCAGAAGCCGCGAAACGGCGAAGGTCAAGGCCGCAACCAGCAGCCAGCAGGGCGACAAGCGGCAGGTGATTCTTCTTCTTCTTCTTGAATGATTGAATAGTTTCTTCTTTGAATATGTTGGGTTTTTTTCATTTTTCATTTTTTCATTTTCCCCCCTTTTAATTTTTGTTCTAAAGAACAGAGAAGTGCCCGGTGCCGGTGGCCGGATCTCGATTCTAATTTCTCACATGCGCAGTCGGTGGTTGCTTTGTTGAGTTGTTAACTTGTTCCAAACTGGGGGACCCCCGGTACGGTATATCTTCTCAGTTCTCCCTCTTTTTTTTTTATTTGTTACTTTGTTGCTTTTGTCTAATATGTGATATTTTGTTAGGTTGTTTTCATAATACATTGATTGTTCTCTTGGTTTAAATCAGACACTTTAATATGTTTTTGCTTTCTATAGATGGAAATGACATAGGATGAAGAAAATGACCTAGAGAAGAGTATCTTTTTTGTTGTTTTACATAGAGAAAATGTGCCTGTAGCCTGTTGAGAGGTGAGTAACTTTTGCAGTCACTGGATGATTTCCATCATTCCATGTATTATATTTGATGAACTACATATTATGTTTGTTCCTTTTTATGATCGATATTTACACAACTTGTTTCTTTATCCAATCGATATCTAGACTCTTAAACAACTATGGGACTTTGCTTGGGTATGAATGTCTTTGTGAGAAGCTAGGTTGACTTTTGAACCATATGTCATAATATTGTTACTTGATGATACTATAACTTGACTGTTGAGTTAACTCAGTTAGCTCTCTTACCCTAAAAGTGGGTTTTCTATTTTCAAGAAGAAAAACAAGAAATAATCTTGAATTTAGCTACAATGGTGATAAATTATTATCCCCATAGCTTTATCCCTCATCTTAGTCTTCAAAGAAACTTTTCCTTTACAAACAACTCCTTCTTACTTGACCCCATGTTAGAAAACAGAAACTAAACTAAACTAAACATGTTAATATTGTCTGGTCAATTTTTTTTCTATGTGCCTCAGTTCTGTTGTACAGCTATCTCTTTGTTCCCTTTTTTCATCTATCCTTTAAATGCAGAACATTGTAGATAATGTATTTTGTATTGATTCAGTATTTGTAACTTCTTTTTACTAAAGGATGAACCATACTCTCCATTTTGATAAAAATGATGTGGATGAATTGATCCTTTGTGCTGACTAGCTGTACCACACATTATATAACATCCAATGTTGGCAATTTAGATATTTTATATTACTATTTAGAAGTATACTTTCTGGTTCTAACATAATCTTTCAATGTGCATGCAATTATTAAAAGACATTTTTTATGCAAGTGGACAGGAACAAAGAGAATCTAAATCTATGAACACATGATAATAAAATCTGGCACCAATTTACAATGAGCCCATATCTGTACCCACCAAATGGCTATTTGAGTCTAGACAAGTGAAGGGATCATAAATGGTGTTGGATGTGCTCTGCATATGCCTATTTTACAATTCAATTTATAGTGAAAGTGTAGTTGAAATCAATAGAAAAAGAGATCCTTGTACCTTATTTTCAACTTAAGGCCTTCACGAAGGGCAAGAAAACAAAGGTTCATCTCCCTGCATAACATGTCAGGCTTGTAAGTTGATAAAGGAAAAGAGGATTAGTGGTTTCCTATTGTTGATGGTAGTGGATTGAAGCCCCAAGGAATGTTAGCGTCAAAGATGTGCAATATCTTCTGACGAAGTTTGAGATTTACAAGGAATTCAAGTATGTTGATATTCTCTTTTATCTAGCCCCTATTCTCTAGCATGTGTCTCTTAAACTAGTATCTTTCTTTTGAGCTGCTATTCATTTTACTGAAACTTGTATTTTTTATATGTTGCAATGTTTTCCAAAGATTTTATCAATATATGTATGCCTTGATCAATATATGTATGCTTGGTTGTGACAAGTTGGTCCCGTCTCATCCAACAGGAGTTAGCCTTCGATTTCTTCGCGTCTTTAAATCCTCTTTTCATTTTATTCTTGAGGATTCCATGAACAGATAGTTAATCTATCCTAGTTTTCATGGTTTGATGATGTCTTGCCATTCAGCATAGTGGAATGAGTGAACCCGTATACAGAATCATTGCTCTCTAATTATGAGTTCATTGTTGATTTATACATAGACCAACTTGTATGTGTTCTGTTTTTGTAATGAACAGGACAATTGATTAACAAAAGAAGGCAAAGTTGAAGACTTTCACGAGAAATTCTCCAAGATATTAAGGCATATTGAAGTTGCAAATATGATACACATTTTTTACATGCTTTATTAGAAAATATTTGTTTAGGACAGGAGATAACTGAGACACGCCAAAAGCCTGCAAATATGGTGTATTTTTTTTATATGCTTTAGTAGAAGATATTTGTTTAGGATAGGAGATAACTGAGACAAGCCAAAAACCTGCAAATATGATATATGTTTTCTTACATGCTTTAGTAGAAAATATTTGTTTAGAACAAGAGATAACTGAGACAGGCTAAAAGCCTGCAAATATAATGTATGTTTTTTTACATGCTTTAATAGAAAATATTTGTTTAGGACACGAGATAATTGAGACAGGCCAAAAGTATGCAAAAATGATGTATGTGTTTTTATCTTTTACATGCTTTAGTAGAAGATAATTAAGACAAGCCAAAAGCCTACACTGATGGTGATATTTTAACGAATGATGCAATTCCTGCAGACGTCTGTTCTTGAGAACACAGCCATAAGAAAAATTAAAGAAATAAAACTATGAAAACCACATGTTCTTTATATACTAATTTACTTTTTTATTTTATTTTTAATGAATAGACATGGATAAGTTTGTGGTGAGATTGCCTACATTTGATAAACATTCTTCAAAACGAGAAGAAATCAAATCAAGAAAAGAAGGAGAATCAAGTGATAAGCAAAATGATATAGAATTTGACGAAGCAGAGTTGCCTACACATCCTGCGCTTCGTCCTCCTTTGTCAACTTATCATCCAAATGTTTGGGAAAGTATTCATAGAGTTTATCTTCTATGAGGCCCTTGTCAGCCTCATAATTGTGAATTTCAGCCCAACCATCAAAAGCGAAAGTTTAATCCAAAATGGTTTTATGAGTATAAGAATTGGTTGGAGTACGGTCCAAGCAAACATAGAGCATATTGTCAATATTGCTACCTTTTCAGGCCAGAACATATTGACAAATTCATTATAGAGGCTTTTTTATCTGATGGGTTTAACAATTGGAAAGAGAAGAAGAGATTTGATTTAAATATTGGGGGCCCTAACAGTCATCATAATGTAGTACGAATGAAGTGTACAAGCCTAATGCGACAAAGAAAGCATATCAGTACAATACTTTAGAAGCAAAGTGACCAACAGAAGAATGAATATCAAACTCGTCTTTGGGCAACTATCAATGTAATAAGGATATTGTTAAGGCAAGGGTTACCATTTTGAGGGCATGATGAAAGTGAACCCTTTTTCAATAGAGAAAATTTCATCGAGATATTGAAATCATTTGCAAATATTAGTAGCTAAATTGATAAAGTTGTATTGAAGAATGCTCCAGAGAATAACAAGTTCACACCTCTCGATATACAAAAATATATTACAAGAGCATGTGTAATAGAAACTACAAATGCTATTATGAAGGAGCTTGGAGGTATTTTTTTCTCTATTGCTTGATGATTCTCGAAATATGTCAACTAAAGAACAAATGGCTATTGTATTACGATTTGTTAATGAAAAGAGTCATGTAGTTGAGCGATTTCTTGCCCTTATACATGTTCTTGAGACAAGTGCCATATCATTAAAAGCAGCGGTAGAAGAAACATTTTGCAAGCATGGATTGAGCATAGCTAGTTTGCGTGGACAAGGTTATGATGGAGCAAGCAATATAAAAGGTGCATTTAATGGACTAAAGACTCTTATGTTAAATGAGAATGAGTCTACATACTATATTCATTATTTTGCACATCAACTGCAATTGGCACTAGTAGTTGTTGCTGAACATCATCCGATAACTGGGTTCTTTTTTGGAATATTACCCAGATTGTCAAATTTTTTCTCTACTTCTTGTACAAGTTTTGAGCTTATTCGGGAAGCAGAATGCATGAGAATTGCTGAAGCACTTGAGTTAAGTGAACTTCAAACAAGACGAGGATTAAATCAAGAGATAAGTCTCAAACGACCTGGTTATACTCAATGGACTTCTCATTATGATGTCTCAGTCAATTTAGTCAATGTGTATTCTTTTGTGATTAGGGCATTAGATTTTATTGCAGAAAATATAAGTAAAAGAAAATGGGAGGCACTTGAATTGATACGTACCTTGCGAAATTTTGAATTTATATTTGGCTTGCATTTGATGTATAAAGTTTTGGGGATAACTGACACACTTTCACAAGCACTCTAACGGAAAGATCAAGAATATGATTACACTCTAAATCAGGCACTTGCAACAACTTTGATATATATGTGTCTGATTTAAAGGAGATCTATATACCTGAAGGACAACCCAGACGTGTACATGAAATGATTACATTTTCGCATCATTTCGTGTTGAAGTATTTTATGTCATTATTGATATACCACTTCAAGTGTTGAACAGTCGTTTCATTGAGGCAAATACAGAGCTTCTTCTTTCAGTAGAATGTTTAAGTCCAAAGAATAACTTTTCTGCTTTTGACAAACATAAGTTGATTCGTCTTGCCGAGTTCCATCCTAAAGACTTCATGGAGCAGACTTCTATAGATTTGAAAGTCAATTAGATGTATATATTGAAGACATCAAAACCACTAAAGAGTTTTCAAATTTGAGATCTTTGACTGAGCTATCTGAAATTATGGTAACAACTGAAAAGCACATAATATTTCCTCTGATGTATTTGTTGATTAAATTGGCACTAACTTGACCAGTTGCAACTGCAAGTGTTGAGAGAGCATTTTCAGCTATGAACATTATCAAAAGTAGGCTTCGTAACAAGATAGGAGATGAATGGGTTAATGATGTTTTAGTCAGTTACATTGAGAGGAACACATTTGATAGTATCAGTGACGAAGCAATCATGCATTGTTTTCATAATATGAAAAACAGACGAGGCCACATGTAATTTTGTACATGACTATAGTTTTTTTGACTTGCTTTTTGAGACCATTTGTAAATTTGTTTGTAACTAAAGTCATCTGATTTACTTTTTAATGCTAATTGTAAATTTGTTCATATTCATAGTCATCCCATTGACTATTTTGATGTCATTGACCAATTGTAATTTTGTCAATAACACTAATGATATAATTTGCTTATTGGGACCCATTGTAAGTCTATTCATAACTATGATCATTTGCTTTATTTTTAAAATAACATATATTTTAGTTTGAAAATTTTTTCACATACTATGCACTAGTGCCCCATAGTCAAAAATTTATGGCTCTGCCACTTTTCTTTTTCCTCAATGGAGTGAAAATCAATTGTAGGAGACAATCGATGGTGTTTGATGGTGGTTGCACCCTTGCAAACAATAGCTAGCTTCTTGATCAATGATGGATGAAGAATGCAGTGGTTCTGATGGACGATTTTTGTGATACACTGCTGATGGATTTGAGTGAAACAATGACAACAAGTGGAGGAAGCACAAAAACTTTGTGTGAGATCAAAGGGAGCAATGAAAAATAGAATATGAAATATATGGGAATGAAAGGTTGGCAGGTTAGGATCTCCTAACGCAAGAATGGATTTATTTAGAAAATAGAAAAATGCTAAAGGAGTAACAAAAATAGCAATGGCATGCTTTCCTGACACAACGGGGTATTTGTTAAAAGAAAGTCCATTAGGGTTTTCTCAAATGCATAAACCACATGCTTTTGGAAGGAAGTCTGGTTTTTTGAGCATAGGAACACTACTTTCATCTGTCCCCTGCATTAGGGAAAGAAGTCAATCATAATATTTATTAACGTAGTGAATGTCTTCGTTACTAAAGAGTAACCTTTTGAAGGCTTGCTTGACATATGTTTTTGCTATGTTAAAAAATGTATGTTCACTAATGCACACCAATGATGCATCAAAGAATTTCACACTTATTTCAATGCCAGCTAAAATTGTGTTAGTATAGGTTAAAATTCTTATAATGTAAGAAAATAATGCATTTCATACGTCATTGACATCCATGAGTACTAGAGAGCAACACAAGGTAAGAAACTCCAACGAAACATTGCCAATGTGTGGTGCAGCAATGAAGGTGGAGTTGCTAGCAGTCATCACTCATGAGCAATGGTAACCCGAGCAAAGCCTCTGAGTTGCATGAGAGAGAGAATTTTAGGACCACCTGCTTGTTACATTTTACAATCTTCAATAATTTTGAACATACCTAGCTTATTTTAGTTTAGGATGATTAAGATGGATTTTTCTATAGTGACTCAGTTTTATGATAGCATGATGACCATGATATGGGGAAATATAATTTACATGAATGAAAATGAGATTTCGTAGGGTAGTCCAATTTTAGTACTTATTTATGGATGTTGTATGTTCGAGGAAGTTCGATTTATGTTCTTCAGTTTGTTCATCATATTGATTCATTGGTAGAGAAGAGTGTGTGCACATGACAACCTAGCATAACACTGACAAGGATAAAAGGAAATTGCCTAAATCTAAGATATCCATTACTAAAAAATACCTTATCAAATGTAATCTAGATTTATGTCATTCAAATCTGAATTGTAAAGTGCCGCCTTCTTGATTATTTACTATAGCTTGCCTTACTTTATATGCTTGATCTTTTCTTGTAATAGAAAAGTGACATTTTACGAAGTAGAGAGGCGTACCTTAGTGATTACAAGCTTTGCTTCAGCCAAACCACATTAATTAGTTCGTATTGTCTTTGCTTTCTTTGCTCTCTCATGCTTATTTTCATGGTTTTAAACCCATCTCTCATTTCTATGGCTGATGAGCATTCATCTAATATGTCATCATCTTCAACTCCTATTATTATGCCTAATGTTCCCATGATGCAATAGAATACATCATCTCTCATTTGCTTTCTTTGCTTCAGCTCGATTGCACCATCTCCTGTGGCATTTTCAACCTGGGAGCATTATGATAAGTCAGGAGTTAATGTGATATGTTGATTGCTCATTTCTTTCTCCATCTCAATTTATTGATAGTGATTGATCCAAGTGCAATCCAGCATTCTTCAATAGAAGCACACAAACCAATTGGCTTTAAGCTGGCTAAAGGTTGTGTTCACCAAATCGATTCTTGTTCAACTCATTGACCATACTACTATACTTCTCATTTAACATGGCTAACACTTGAACAATAACACGCATCCCAGTCCAACATGTGTACTATTCAATTGAAAATAGATCTACAAAATGTCAAAATGAATGATATGTCTATCGCCAACCGTCTTCATCATGAAATTTATTAATGACTTTTTTGTATTGTAAACCATGTTATCCGGATTCAAATTTTGTTTAATATGCCCTATATGGACTCACAAATAATTACAAGTCCTTCATCACATCTAATACCATTGCAAAACAGCTTTACGTTTTTGTGAACTTTATGACATGCTTATATCTCAAGAAAAATGGCTCAACATTTTCTCTCAACACTATTATCCAGTTTGGAGATATCCTCTACAATATTTGTCGCCCAAAGAGGGCATAGGCATTGAGTTTGCCAATTCAATCGAGTCACAATTACCAAGAAACTATTGTAGATTGAATAATTGGTGTTCGGACATTTTGGAAGCTTTCATGGCAATAGCTCTATTGATTGGAAATGGTGCTACTTTAGATCATGATACACATACTACTGAAAGTGCATCTAATACTGAGTGCTACCTAGACATAGGTGTCATGTACTCATCACATGGTAAAATCTGACCAACATATGCAAGGTCAACCTGTTTATATTGGACATGACTTTATTATAGTTGGTACTGGTGAATGAATGATGATTAAACATGTTGATATTCTCTCTCTACCGTTCAGTTCCTCTTGTCTTATTCTACAATGTGATTCATGTGTCTGCAATTCAAACAAAAAAAAAGTTTATTTTGGAGCTTACCAGAGATAACTCTTGGAGGGTACAGTTTATGGCTAATGATTTTGTTGTTAAGAGTTTGTAGACGGGGAAAACTCTTCATACATGCCCCAATACAGATGGCCTCTCTGTCTGGCCCACTTCAATGCAGCTTCATGGTGGTCGACACAGTAATAGTTCTTTTCCAAGGTCTAATAATATCCATGTTTTAGATCTAATTGAGCAACTCTTTCATGTTTTTGAGTAGTCTACTTTGACATTTTTTATGTATGAAACTCTCATTTGAGACATTTTCATTCCAATTTTTATCTAAGATGCATGATGCTAAGTTGATTTATGTTCCTGACAAATGCAAACTTATGTTTTGTGTAGTTTGTATGATAGAAAAAAATGCATTGTTTTCCCTTTCCTAAATATGCTTTTAAGGTCACTAGGCCCCATGAATTTCTCCATGGTTATTTGTGGGGCTAGTCGGCATCTTGTTCTTCACATGAATGGTTTATACTATCTTCCAGTTGTTGACCATTTTAGTAGGTTCTCTTGGATTCTCCCATTGATGAAGAAATCATATATTTTGCCATGCTCCTAATTAATTTTTCAAAAAAATTATTGAAGGGAAACTAGATTGGAAAACTAAAATTTTTCACTGCGATTGTGGGGGCAACTTTTATGAGAAAAAACTCATCATCGTTTGTTGATTCTCAGAGCATTAGCTGATAGTTAACATGTCTTCGTACTTCCCAATGAAATAGGATAGCAGAGACGAAACGTCATTATGTGGTAGAAATGGGGCTGCATATAACTTTTCACGCTAGTTTACCAACTTATTTTTGCATATATGTATTTAAAATTCCTATTTATTCTATTAATAAATTGTCCTTGATTGATCTGCAACCTAAGACTCCCTATGCTTCAGATCCCAACTCCAAAACAGGTCTGGAACTGCCTGGAGGGTTGTCATGCATCCATTTGGGCTTTCACTATGGCACTATTATGATTTAAGTGAAACATGAAATAAGCACGAAATTTATCAAAATTATGAGAGTTCTTACGTGAATCTATGGTACTTTGGTCATGCATGTGGATCCTTATTTTCCAATTTATAGATGTGCTGAACCTCCTGGATTTGTATGCATGATTATCTTATGTAAATGGCATGGAAATAATGTAGACGCACTCGCACGTCGACTGGATATACCTGAATGCATGAAAAATTGGAAAAGTTGTCTAAGTTATATATGTAGATTATTATGGAAGGAGCCTGCTATCTAGTCTAATCAAAATGTCATTACCTGAACTCTTCTTTATTTGATTTGAGCTTCTAGTTCATCACGTATTATATATGATTGTCTATTTCTGTTCTTTTTGTCCTAGATTCAAATAATCCACCTGCAAGGAATTTGAAGTCAAAGTCCGATTGCCTCGAGAGTAGTGTTGATTGTGTTGTGATCTCAAAGGGCAGTAATATAGTATCTACATGCACAACTTTGTTGCTAATTTCACGTCATTAAGTCATGATGTGACCAGTGGCGGGGCTAAATTCTTCGATGGAGGGTCGATTATATAATTATTAAAATATTTACCGGGGCCAAAAGTAAAATTTTGAAATGGACAGTGATAAATTTTTTAATTTTTCGAAAGATATGGGGGCATATTGGCCTTGGACGGTCCCTGGTTTTGTCACTGGATGTGATGTTTCCATGTTTTACATCTTGATAGGCTTAATACATAATAGGGAAGTATTTGAATCAAATACTTCATCGAACCATTCTGAAACATTTGATTAAAAAATTAGATTGGATATGGATTAATTAAGAAATGACGTCTGATTATAGGTAAATATAGGTTTGAATTTGGATTTAGATATACATAAATATAAGATCAAAATCAAATGCTCAGACTTTTATTTAAACAAATATCATATATTTAATGCTTTTACGTTTGAAATTCCATCAAACAAAGTTCAAAGTTTGGATTTGGATTCGGATATAAATGTAAAAAACAGATTATGAATAGATTTAAATTGTAAAATTGGATTTTAGATTTGGATTTGACTTTTTTTTAATCATATTTGAATCCTAATTTTTTAATATCAGAAAAAAAAATAGATAAAATTAACAGTACATCTCAATTAATCTAATTTATTGACATGCTTAAATACTTGTTTGGAGTCCACCATTTCACCTTTATAAATGGTTTCTTCCAATGCTGTAAGTATCGGTGTCTTTCGTCGGAAACCTTGAGAGATGATGTGCCATGTGGCAATATGCATCGTTTCATATCGGGCAGTAATACCGACCCCTGAAGAAAAGACTTAAAAAGTTTCGAACTGACTTTATTATCTTGTTCACGTGGGAACCGACGTTAGGGACCTGAATCGGCCAGGTAATCTTTGCAGCGACATTGGAGACCTTGTGAGTGCCCAGTGGCAGCATCTTTCTCGAATCCCGCTAAAAGGCGTATCTACCGAAGTTAATTAACCTGGTAATTCTTCAGCATCACGTGATTACACCTTAACACAGATTTGTCCTCATGTTTAAAAGACCAAGTACAATTAACAATTTTGCACAGTGTTTTGGACAAATTTGAACACCTAAAAAAGGGTCCTGGAGAGAGTTGATTTATTTTGTTAAATTCGACGTTTGAATCGTGTCTGTTCGATATAAATAAAATGTAAAAAAATTGAATTTTCGTTTAAACTAGTAATGGAAAAAGAAACATGATCATGTTTGGTAGGGATCTCAATATATCCGATTTGAATTAGATATTCGATCGATTTGATCTGAAAAAATGAGTTATAAAAAAAATCTAATATCCAATTAAGAAATCGGATCAGATTCGGATTTAATAAATGGCATTCGATCGGATTCGAATTCAGATTCGGATATATACAAATATCTGATCGGATTCAGATATGGTTTCGGATCAAATTCATTTTTAGACAAATATCCTCTATTAAATTTTTGAAAATTGGTAAAATCTGGTTTAAAATTTGGATTCGGATTCAGATATAAATATAATAATTAGATTCGGATCAGATTCGGTAGAACCAGATTTTAGATTTACATTCGGATGTAACTTTTTTTTTTATTCGAATTTGAATCGAATCCGAACATGTGAATATTCAAAAAAGTGGATATGATTAAAGATATATTCTATCTAAATCCGATCCGTGACCCAGAAAAGTTACACCACGCAATCGAACGTGTTCCGCCAGTGAACTTCTATAAAAGACATAACACTTAAGAAGCAACCACGCCCATGCTTTGCCACGGACTTATCTCCTTGGTCTTGGCCGTTTAGACTTCGTTCACTAGGCAACATATGATGAAAAGAAAGCGTTGAGGAAGACGCCAACAGAAGAGAAAACCCCTTCACAGGACAAATGACATGGTAATGTTATATTTTGTCTTTCTATATATGGAATTGGTGGTGGGACAATAGTAGGTGCAGAGCTACGACCTTTTTCTTTTAACCCTTATGAGGGCTGAAATTTTTAAAGATCTTTTCCTTTAATCCTTATGATATAAAGACTGGCAATTTGGGTATTTTCGTAGATGGGCATGTGCGTGGGTTCCTGTGTGAGGGTATTTTCATTTTTTAATATTTTTTTAATTTTCATTTTCGACCTTACAAGGCTTTTTTTTGCCCAACATATAGGGCATTTCAGTTATTTTGAATGTCCGGACAAAGGCTGCATGGGGGATAGGCCCCCTTCCTTTTATTTCAACAAAATGGATAAATATTTATATCAAAAAATGGTTCTAAAGAACCTCATGTCATCGTGTTACTATCTTTAAAAGGATCCCACATGTTGTCGTGGGAGACCCATTTCCTGTACAAGCCAGTGACCAGAATAATAGTCAAAAGGTGAGTAGCTTCCGCAAGAGGCCATCCCTTGCAGATAAAAAGCCTATGAAGGTAGCTATTGACCATCGAAAAGTTGTAGGAGAGGTCTGTGCAGCAATCAATGCAGTTGTGTAAGTGTCGCTTCCAATCTCCATCATTTGCCAGAATGTAGATGCGACTAAGGTTATCATCAATGTTCGTCAAGTGCAGAAGGCATTCCATCAAAACCTCTGTCTCCTGTCATCTTGTGTTGTTCTCAAACCAACACGCCAAGCCAAAACGGAACCCGCCGGAGGCATCTCTTATAAGGCCGGCCACCCCTTTTCTGCCATCCTTGAACCATGAGGCAATGCTGATTTCGACCCATCTATCATCATATCTGACTCCATCACTCCATGGTACCCCGGAGCGAAGCCAGTTACGGATTTTGTTGGGATGGGCTCCTATCCAATGGATATTCCACCAATACTCACTGCAGTATCTCCAAAACTGAGTTGGCAAATTGCTGATAGGTATGTCACCCTTATGCTTAAAGTGGTTACGAGTTTTCCATATGAACCATATCGCCATGTGAAAGCTGTCCTTCCAGCATTTACCTAAGATTTTGTCTTTGAAGCCTTTCTTATGCCACCAGATTAGTCCTCGCATTAAATTTTGGGGGCACCTTTGCCAAGGTTTAGCCCTCCCAAATTTGCTAGTAATAGTAGTCCATATACAACGTGCTCCCTTGCAAGTGAAGAAAAGGTGTTTGACATCTTCACTCTCGCGCTTACAGATTTGGCACCTAGAGGCCAGAGACCGACCCTGCTTTTGCACAAAACCATCCATGGGAAGGCGACCAGAAACACCTAAATAAACAATCCAGGTGGCTCTAGGAAGTCCTCTTCCTGCCCATACTAGCTTATTAACATTGTTCTGAGGACCTTTTTTCCTAACCCGTTGCCAAAATTCATGACGAGTGAATTCCTGATAGTCACCATTTCTCCAAACCATAACATCTGGTTGCATAGTTTGAAGACTGGGACAAAAGAAAGGAATGTGTAAATTAGCAAGAAAATACTCATATTATATATATATATATATATATATATATATATATATAATTAATAAAAATATTTTTATTCGGCCAGTCTGGCTCGAACTTACCCGAACCCATTTTTATGACCTGAAAAGCATGAAAGCTCGATGGACTCCCAACCCGTGCCCAGCTTTATGTGTAAGAACACAACACTTGGTTGGCTGACAATTTAGATGATGGGGTTGTCCCTGAGTTCCATCTCTCAGTAGTACTTTATCGCACATTCGATTCGTTTAAGACAAATAAAATACCTCTTCGATGGTTTCTACTCCTTTCTTTTAGATCAATGTAGAGCGGATTCACCTTCAATGCCTTTCAGAGTTCTGAGATCTCAATGTGTCTTACTTTCCAACATGTCTTGAATATTCCTAGTATAAACTTTAAAAGCCAGGCCCTTCTCTTAGAATGCATATAAAAGTAAACCCTTCAAGGGGCATACTAATGAATTAAAACGGATCTTATCTATCTACCCATCAATGTTTTTTTTGTACCGTTATAAAAAAAGAAAAATCTCAGTAAAAAAAGGTGGCAAAAATCTTAAAAATAGAATGTAAAAATAAAAATCTGGTACATAAAAACTGCAAAGTACATGAAAACACATAAAAAAAGGAAAAAAAATCAAATAGAAGTGCCTTTTGTTTTTTTACATTTTATTTGGTTAATCAGTTTTTTAAGTTTTAAAGGATTTTTCTGTGGTTGTGTTACAAACTGCGTCGACTCACTAATAATAACCCTTGAATGACAAGAATCTGACGTGCATGTGAGATTTAAAGTTTTTTTTTTTTTTCAAATCAAGCTTAATAAACTATTGAAGAATTAGAAGAACTCTGCATATATATGTATGTTACAAACACTGAGTTTTAGCAGAAGTAAAGAACCAACCGGTACGTGCCTACGCCACAAGTCTTCTGGCAAATCTGTAGATGACGGGAGTCCCGATGAAATGAACAATTTAAAAAAAAAAAAAAAAGGAACAAGTTCAGGTACCGAACAAAACAAAAGCACGGACGGAATCCGCGTGCAACGGCAAACTTCGTCGCAAGGGCGAAATCGTCACACCTGACGACATATGACAATTACATACACGCCCCTTGACGTAAAAGTATTGTGCTAATGAACCCACCTCCTCAATTTCCGCATTAGTAGGGATGATGTACTTTTTACCATTATACCCTCTTTGCAAAACTCTCCCCTCATTTTGTTAGTTGGAAAAATTGAATAGTGATTCTGTTATTCAACATCATAATTGAGTACTCAGTTGACAAAGACGAATGTTTGAAAGCCCCGTTGCTTGGGAATTCATACTCATTAATACGTTACTTCAACTCATCATTCACAACTATTAATTCGCACTTTGTTTATCAACAAGCATCCATCACAATGAAACGGCCCTCATGAGTGACTTGCCACCATTCACTCACTCGTCTTAGTTGTAGTTATTATTATTACAACTAATATGTAGACTAGGTAAATTGAAGGGTAATATAAATTAATTATGAGCTATTTGATCAACCTGATTTAAAACTCACAACATATCGATCATATTTTTTAAAGTTCACAAGATATCGATCATTTTTTTTTTAGAGTGATGTGTTAAATTGCCACCTACTTTTTCAAAAACTTATTTCAAATGTGGCGTTCCCTAAAGCATCAACCAGTTTAGATGACCGATCACAATTAATTTCCATAATTTTCATACTTTACTAACAGATGTATTTCACGAACTTTATATACATAAGCTTATTATATGTGACAAGAAGAATGCCCTAAAACATGTTTGAACGTGAAATTGATATTTCTAAAACTTATACATCATCGTAATGTAAGTACTCGATTTGTCAAACTTTAAAGTTACACGTATGTTTGTCAGAATTATGCAACAGAAAGAAACGCACATCTGTATGATTTGATAAGAAGAACCGAAATAAAATTCGTCTTACATACGCGTAGGTGCATCAAGCTCTGATAGGGAGCTGAGAGAGCGCCGTTGCCGTGGGCAACAAGCTAACACCGCCAGTCATGGATAAATTCGTAATTTTGGTGTCTTATCGTTTCAACGGGAAGTGTCGGAGTCATGGGACTTCATCACAGTGGGAAAACCAAAGGGTCCCATCCTTCCCGACCAAGCCAACAAGCTAACCCAACTGCTCTTTAATTCATTTTGACGTATTTATGATATCGCGTTAAAGATGGGGACATCTCCTTCTCTCCCTCCATTTTTATTCGCACTTGTGGACCATCCATCCCTGTTGCTAATTATTATTCCGTAAAAAAGCTTCATAATCGTTTTCACTTGGTCAACATTGTTGACTCGATCTCAAAATATTCTTAAAATCATAAAATTTTAGAATAAAAATTCTTATTTTTTTAAATAACATTGTTAAATATGGTATTTTGTTTTGAAATTAATAAACTGAAACATAGAATTTTGATTTTATTTTAGTTTAAGGAGTTATTATGGATTTGAAATTTTTATTGTTGAATCAAAATTCCAACCATCAAATACCCCTTTGTTTCCGACATCAGCCTCCGTTTCAAGAAACGTTGTAGATGGTAAACTCCATTTATCGCGACATAAGAATTAGACACTTAATTCACATAAGATCAGATTGGATCAAAGCTAGGGCTGCACACGAACTGGGTGGAACTCAAGTTGGGTTAGATCATGATCGACTCGACTCAAAAAGCCCAAGCTTGAGCTTTATAGAACGAGCTCAGCTTGTTCAACTCATTTCAATTAAGTTAAATAGCCTCATTTCTTTTAACTCGGTAACTTATTTAATTGGTTTTTTTAATTAATTCAGCTAGCAACCGGCATCTAACAGAAAATATGAAGAAAAATGCACATATTCTACATCTAAAATATTCCTTTAAAAAAAAAAAAAAACTTAACAACAAAAAATGTTTCACTCAAGACACATTTATGTAGTTGAGCCAAGTTGAGTTTAAATGACCAGTTCGTACAACTTGAGCGCAACTCATTTAACAATTTGAACGTAAATTTAAACTTGAGGTCATCTTATTTATAAAACGAGTTAAGATGGAGTCAAGCTTTTCATGAGTGAGTTCGAGCCGACTCACTATGGGTGTATCGGTTTGTTGGTACTGCAATTCACAAGATTGGTATTCAACAAACATCACCGAAAAAAAAAAAACAAAATAAGTCATCGCGGCAGATATGTAACCAAATAATTAACTAGAATACACGTAAAAGGTTGACCTACAAATGAATGAAAGGTAATTCTCAAAAAACAACTCGTTCAAACTAGGATCATTAAAAGGTTTACGTTTACGTCTAAGTCAATGTCTTCCGACCCAAGAAAACGAACCTCAAACAAACAACCACCACTCTGCCCGGTCATGCTTAAGAAATAGTCAATTCAAATTTTCATAAAGTTATTTTTTAGGGGTTGATGTAATGGATGAAGAATAAGTTGATAAGTGGGATTAGCAATCCCGCTCACTCAAAATCTTGCAAAAAAAATAAATCACTAGTTCAACTTGATAATTGTTGAGACAAAAAAAGCTTACAAAGTCATTTCAAGGAAAGACATCAAGATAGACGAAAGATATCAAGGGAGAGATTAACAAAACCAAATTGTAATTTGTCAAGAGTGAGACCTCCGTGAGAGAAACCCCACCTTTCCAATTTTTATATTATTAAAAATTTGTACGACTGAGAGGAAAAGCCCTCAGCCTGCTATATTCTGAAAAAAATACTCTCCACGAGTCGCCTCACCCAAATGGAAAAAACAAATTAGTTTCGTGTTCTTAAGTCGTCTACAACTTGAAGCAGCACGAGACACGTTGCGAAGGGACCCCATCATCCCCTCTGCACCAAGCGTCCAATCGCGTCCCCCTTCTCCTATATAAACGGCACCGCCTTCTCCACAATTCCCTAAACAGAGACGCCCGACTCCTAATTTAACTCTTCCCAATAGTTTCCCCTTTTCTGCTTCCGTTCCCCCATACCACGGGACCATCTTTAATTCCTGCAAGCACTGTAGTAGAAAGGCACTTGCAGAGGTCGAAATGGCGACGTGCATCGAGTGCTCGGGGTCGGTGCTGGTAGCGAAGCGCCTGTCACTGGACGCCGACCAGGCCTTGATCTCCGATCCGGCCACCATTTACAGGTTCGTCGAGTTCTCGAGGGCTTTGCAACATGCCAAAGATATTGAAGAGAAGGATGAACTGTGGATGAAGATGAGGGAGGAGGCGAGGCGGGATGTGGAGCAAGAGCCCGTCTTGGGAAGCTTCTACGTGGCCACTATTCTTTCACACGATTCGCTCGAGAGTGCCCTCGCTACCCATCTCGGCAACAAGCTCGCCACACCCCACCTGCCGGCTTGCAGCCTCGCCGATGTCTTCCTGACCACGATTCTCGAAGACGCTGCCATCCGGACGGCGATTCGAGAGGATTTGAAGGCGGTGAAGGAGAGGGACCCGGCGTGCGTTAGTTACGTGCAGTGTCTGCTCAACTTCAAGGGGTTCTTGGCGATTCAGGCTCACCGGGTGGCTCACCGGCTGTGGAATCAGGGCCGGATTCCGTTGGCCTTGGTCATTCAGAACCGGGTGTCGGAGGTCTTTGCCGTGGACATCCACCCGGGAGCGCGGATTGGGCAGGGCATCCTGCTGGACCATGCCACCGGAGTGGTGATCGGCGAGACTGCGGTGATCGGCGACAACGTGTCGATCTTGCACAACGTAACCCTTGGAGGTACCGGCAAGGCCACCGGCGACCGGCACCCGAAAATTGCCGATGGGGTGCTGATCGGTGCGGGCACCCACGTCCTGGGTAACGTCAGGGTGGGATCCGGGGCTAAGATTGGGGCCGGCTCTGTGGTGCTGAAGGAGATTCCGGCCAAGACGACGGCGGTAGGGAATCCGGCGAGGCTGGTTGGTGGGAAGGACAATCCCATTAAGTTGACAAAGATCCCGAGCATGACGATGGACCAGACCTCTCACATATCCGATTGGTCCGACTATGTAATCTAGACTTCTTCTCTTGCTGGTGGTTTTGGCTTTTTTTTTTTTTTTTTTTTTTTTTTCATTTTGAAGGTAGGGCTTTTTCCTATACGGAAAAAAGAGGGTGGATTATGTACGTAACTTTTTCAATTACGTGCGAACCTAATTAAGTAGAACGTTCTGGACATTAGTCTGATATCTGTAGTCTCTTCTTTCTCACTCTTCCTCCCTCACCATCTTTGCTTATGATATTAGTTTTACAGCCTGTGTTTGGATGGAGGGAAAGAAAGGAAACGGAGGGGAGGATAGTCAATCCAATGTTCGGTTGGATAATTAGAAGTCCGGTGGTTAATTAAAAAGATAAAGAAAGGAAATAAAACCGTTGCAAAAGAAAAAAAAATGAAAGGAAAATAAAGAAAATAGTTGCAAATCTTCTTTTCTCCTTTCATTTGTTCTTCTTTTCTTTTTCATTTCTTTATCTTGCCTTTCCTTTTCATTCCTTTTCACCCATCGCTTTCTCTCGATCCAAACAGGTCCCTCTCTTCTTGGTAGCGATTGTGTGATGAAGGGAACAGAATGGCGTTCAGCTGCCCCGTGCTTACTTTTTTATACATCTGGAATATACTGGGCAATAAAAGTAGGAGCGCTTTATAAAAACAGAAAAAGATGGGGAAAAATTTAAAAGACAAAAAATACATTTTTTTAGAATCACCAAAATACCCTAATTCCTTTTTTTTTTTTGTTTTTTTTGTTTTCATGTGGTACGCGCCATTCACTCATGCTGTTTAGGGCTATTGCACCGGCCTCTTCCCTGATATATGTGTGACGGTGCTCATGTAAAGTTATGGACATAAAAGGACACTAGATTACATAAACAAGGAACGGAAAATTTTAATAATCAAGGGCGAGATGATGCAGTGTCAAAGATGGATTTGTACAAATGAGCATTTCTTTTATGTATGTACTCCTCATTGTACATCCTGGCAAATCATCAAGGGCGTCTGTTATGGTAGTCTTCATTTGAAGAAACGGATAAGTTTACTTATGTCTGACACTTTCACAAGGGTTTGTAATGTTATAAAAATCATTCTCCCAGATCACGCGAAAAGTTTGTGATGCAAAATTCTAACTTTAAAACTGAACATCGGATTGGACAAAAAGTTACCCATGTTTTCTGCCAAAAGCGAGGTGGTCCGCAGCATCGTATATATATGTATATATAGGACACCATGCGTGATAAATTCAAATTCTCTCTCTCATGTTCTTTTAAAAATGATATCTGGACTTTTTTAGAGTACACGATTCCTTCTTTCTCAAACATACGAAACGAAAAGATTGGACATAGAATCGCGCGATGCAATTATTTGCGTACCTCTCTCTCTCCTAGCAGGTAAATGATGTGCAGGAACAGAAGAACACTATCTGAGCATGAGAGGACGCATCATTGAGCGCTACAGAAGTCCACGGCCGGGAGAAAGCATCTTCGTAAAGCTGATAAGTATATTCCCGATGTCAATCATGCGGGCGGCACTAATAATTCAGATTGGCCGGCATGTGGGGGAGGAAGGAAAGGGGTCCTCACTCGACTCTATCTTGCACGCCAAACATTCATTTCAGCATCCTCTTCTCTGCCTTTTCAACAGTTAATCCGCAAAATGCATGCACATGGGGATTCGTGTAAGGCAATATTGCTTTGCTTCTTATTTAAAAGTATTTAACATTTAAAGCACTTTTATCAATATTATATTAACTGATATAAGGTTGCATTCTTTAAACTTGTTTGAAGGACATCACATTGGCTCCCTCCCGCGTGAACAACTTGCTGAGACATTATGAACAACCGTAGTGGTCAAAGGCTTGAAGAAGCAATCTATGGTTCTCCATCCGCAGTTGACCCTGTCACCCCCTCGCTGATTTGACAGGCCACCATGCTCTCTGATCGGGATAATCACAATTATCTCATCAGTTGAGATAATGAAAAATCATTTCATCTATGTTTTTATTTAGAATATTAGGCGGTTCTCTAAAAAAATGGCAAAAAATATTATCCTTAGAGACCAACAAGAATGCATAAACCAATGATTCAATCCTGTTTTACAATTATAACTTTCATACATTTGAGATCATTTTTCGGATCAATAAAGATCAAGAGTAATAGGTGATGATTCAGATTAATGAAAGAAATGTTGCATTGACTACTTGTCTCCTTGTAGTTGTATCCCCCAGTTTTTGGAAGGCTCCAAATTCCACCATCTAAATTTGGCTCCATACTAACAAAAACATCAATCAACAAGGCTCAAACACCATGTCAAATATGGCAAGAAAAAAAGAAAAGAAAAGCAGATGAAGCATGTCCAAAAAGTGAACCAACCCTTGCACTAGTATGAAAAACACCATTGAATTTCAAAGTAGCTTGATCCAATTCAAAAATTTCATCCAATTGGGCACATTTAGAATATTTTTTCACAGTAACAAGATCATTATAACTGACAACATTGAGTGCACCACCATAGAACTCAACAATTACACCCAATTGGGCATGTTCACTTTGTTCCACACCAAAGATGTTGACCCATTATTTTGGATATCCTGACCTTGTTAGATCCATGTCTTATTATGAAACTAAAGATATATCCTAAGTTTACTGCCATATTGTATCCCACCCATGTCCTATGCAACAATGATCCTCAAACAAAGAGAATGGGGGGAGCTTCTTTTCTGAACTGTGGGTTGTTAACCTCTTCTCACTAAAAGTATACTTATTTTTTAATCATTTTGTAGTGAAGAAAGAGAGGTCACTATGAATTCTTATCGATGTGGATAAGTGGCACAGCCGCCAGGTGTGGACATGTATAAGCAGCTGCCCACACCGCTCCACTCATTTTCAAGAGTGAGCGAGGACCACCTATAATGAACCTGACCCAAAACCTCATATAATTGCTCTTGGGCCAAAAATCTCTGACTTCTTATCCTTGTTTGTTTCCTTGTCGTTTCTTACCTCTCCCATATAATGTGAAAACGTTTTGACACTACTCCTTTTTTATCACTAAAAAAGATTGTTTGTGGGTTCCGCATAAGGACAGCTATCATGTGAAAACAACAATAGCTCGTGAGAGAAGGAGACACTTGTCTCATATTATCACTGGAAAGATTGGGTACGTGACAGACGCAGAGCCATGTCTAGGCCACAAGAAGGGATAACTCAAAGCTTCAAAGAATATGGTGGTGATCTCTTCAATTTGCAACTTCGATTGTTGCTGAATTGTGGAGTCTGGTTCGGCCAAATGCAACTTTTACTCTGCTTTGTTCGCTTTCCTCTGACTTACCAATTGCAAAACTGCTGCCCAAAGTTAATTTCAAACTCCGTTGTTGTTTGCGGGCCCATAAAATACTCCTAACCAATTCCAAGAATTCCAGATGGGAGAGGAGTTAAATTCTTATTGCTATGTGACATCTTCCTTTGTTGTGCATACCTCATTGATTCTTCAACATGTACAGCTTAAAAGGGGGTGGTGTGGTGGGATACCTTTTCTTTCGAGCATTAACTACGAGCTCAACAACCTGAACGAAACTTGCTCACACTACAAAAAAAAAAAAACTGAGGTGAAAGTCAAATTTTACTGATCTCCAAAGCGGTCGAAGTCGATTTTTACTGACCTCCAAACTTAGGTGTTGGTGAAGATGGACTTTCATCAACGTTCAGATAACAGCGTTGATAACATCGGCCTTGAGCGATGCATAGAGACTACATGTCGCAGAAAGTTTATTTTTACAAACGTCTCAAAACTGGTCGTCCGTGAAAATAAATATTTTACTAACACGTAAGATCCCTCTTGTCGGTGAAGGTTTTTTTTTTTTCGTGGAATATTAACAACGTCTAAGGTTGCGTTGGTATAACTTATGCCTTTATCGACACCTTGTGCACGGACATAGGTGAAAAAGGCATTTCACAACATTCTCTTTTTGGTGAAAATTCCGCATCACTTAATTGGGTTCTATTTTTTCATTAGGTATAGCATCATGACTCATGAGCTTCACTCTCATGTTTGTTACCAGTCAAGCCTTGGCCAACCTACCAATGAGCGTGGCTTACGGGCGCTTGTTTGGTAAATTACTTCGTTAAATATAATATAACAGGTTGAGCATAAATTGTTGTCGTTGTGAGTGTGATTTGATGAGAACGAAACCTTAGGCAGTTTTTCATTAATGATGAAATTTATATGAGTTATCACACATTTAAAAATAAAATGAAATAAGAAACAGACTTACTTAATAAGGGTGGATATTTGTAGGCAACACGTTATCAGAATAGAATTGAGGTGAATTAGGTTTGGTGTTCAAATCCTCAACGCACACCAAGTATATTTTGGGTTCCTGAAAGGACTTCTGTGACTAAAACGACTACAAAATGCTAAAAAAAGGTGGCAAGCAAAAGAAAGTCCATTAAAAAAAAAATGTCATGGGCCTATTAACGTAACAAGGCTTCTTGTTAGGGATGATTGAATAATGGCTATATTGCTGATTTTTTCACTGGAAAGATATGTTATTACATTATCATTTAAGGACTTCCTTTCTGCCAGTGCATCAACGTTTGACAAGATTCTTGGATCTTGAGGGTCGTCGCCATCAGGCATGCAATCATCACTACAAGAAACAAGGGATTTGTAGCGCTACTTGGACAATATTTATAGCGCCATTGTAGGCGAGGAACCTATGACGCTGCATGGACTTGCACTACTTACATGCTTTTAGCGCTGGTTTAAAACATTGTCACAAAAAACGGAGACGGGTGGTATTAAACGACGAAGAAAAAAGCGGGTATAATACGGCAAAGTTTTATATCTCGAGAATAAAACGAGAAAAGTTCGGTAAATTTAAAAAAAAAAATTAAACATTTAATATATCTTAAAAATTATAAAAAATTATAATTAATAAAAAAACATCCAAAAACGGGAAAATAACGTATAATACGGGTATTAAACGGGTATTATACATGTTTTTTGTTTTTTGACATTTTTTTAAAAAATGAGAATAATACGGGTATTATACGGCACAACTGTTTTTGGCATTAAATACACATTTAAAAAAAAAATTGCTTTTTTTGTGGACGGCTCATAAACCATTGGCAAGGATTCTGTAGGGACAGGTATCCAGACACCTTTCAAGCACTCAACAAATGCTACATCTATGTTGCCGACACTTCAAGCCATTATGGATTGATTATTCATTCCCGGATGGCTTTTGACAATGGGGAAGTCGGAATTCAGTTTGATGTGTTTCATGTCCTAACACCACTAACCTTAGCAAAAAATGTTGGCATCCTAATGCCTTTTACGTCTATTGGGAAATGCCATCCTTCTGCCTCTAGGGCTGCACAACGAGTCGAGCCAGCTCGGGCTCGACTCGAACTCGCCCGGTTAAACTCGGCTCGAGCTCGACTCGTTTATAAACGAGTCGAGTTCAAGCTTACAATGAAACTCGAATGAGTACACGAGTCGAGTTCGAGTTTTAAGAACTCGACTCGTTTATACTCGACTCGACTCGTTTATGTAGAACGATTTAAAATTTGAAAACCGATACACACTTTTATAAAAACCGGTTCACCGGTTTAGGGTAAGAAGTCATCCGTTATAAGTTAAAATGTTTCTTTTCCCCCTTTCTCTCTCTTCCGTCGACTATCCAGTCCTCTTCCTCTCCTCTCCTCTCCGATACTCCGCCAGACCGCCACCGCCTGTCCGCCGCACACCATCTCCAAACTCCACCGGACCACCGTCCGACAATGCTTGTTGTGTGAGCACCGGCCACCAGGTATGTTCCCCTCTTTTTCATGTGCTCTTTCTTTGCCTCTCTCTCTCTTAAACTCTCGTGAGTCCGTGGCACCTCATCCTCACAGGCTCACCTTCGCAGGGTCTGCACAAGCACGGGAGGGGGTGGAACCGTGGAAGGAGGGAGACACAAGGAGCTCTGCTTCATTCAGTAAGCTTCTTTCTTTTCTAATTTCTGTTTCCAGTCATTTATCCTTGTTAAAATGGTCTATCCCTCCTCTTCAAATCTGATCGGCTGTTTGGCGGATAGATTTGTTCATTTCTTTGGGTATTTTGAGAAGCATCGGTGTATGCCTTTTTCGAGCGCCTAGGGTTTTCTTTTTCTATGCACCCATTTCGTCTCCTTGCCTCGTTATTACGTTTTAATGTTGATTTTGGGGGCCATAGTTACTGTTGTTTTTGCGGTACCGACTCTTGCTTTGTTGTTATTTTCATGCTTTTGTGTGTGTGTTAAGCTAAAAAATTACTTTGTTGCTTGGGTTTGTTAAGAATCAAATTGTGTTTCTGTTATAGCGATTTGCAATCATCTCTTGCTTTTATGCAGATTAATTTGGATGAATTTTACGATCTCTACCTTGCAATATCCCTACAGTTTCAGAAGGAGGCTTCGGTACGTTACATTGGTCAATTTGTATTATATAGCTTTTGTTTATCTGGACGCTTAGATATTTTATCTGCTTTGCAGCCTTCCTGGTTCGAGAAATATCCTTCATTTTATCACTCTGCTTTGTGCAAATACTTGAAAGGATTTGTGAGGAGCTCAATATTTGGATACATAATTTTTTCCATATTAGCACTTAATTTGGTCACTGTTATCATATTTAGACGAGCTAATCGAGTTAATCGAGTCGAGCTCGAGCTCGACTTTGTTTAATCGAGTCGAGCTCGAGCTTGTGTTATATAGCTCGACTCGAGTTCGAGTCGAGTTCGAGCTCGAGCTCGTTGAGTCGAGTCGAGCTCGAGCTGGCCAAGCTCGGCTCGAACTCGGCTCGTGTGCAGCCCTAGTTGCCTCTAATGGTAGTGTGTATATATATATATATATATATATATATATATATATATATGTATGTGTGTGTGTGTAGGGAGAGAGAGAAACAATTGACAAAGAAAAATTTGTATTATAAAAAAACTAAAAATTATATATCATTTTGCATTTATAAAGAAATTGAAAATTACATATAATCACATATCAGTCCTCAATAATACACTTCCAGTTAGTAACACATTGATCTGTACATTCTGATCCAAGTTACATTGGTGAATCATCTGACTTCTTGAGTTTGTTGACTTTGTTCCCTCGTATTTGTGCTTGCTGTAGATTGAGTCTCATATTTCTAGCATCTAGTATCATTCATACCTTTGGCTGGTCCTTAAGAGGTCGTTTGATGACCATAGGACACGCAGAACAGAACACGCGTGTCCTGTTTAGTAAATTTCATTATCAAACGTCAGACAGAGAACAGGGTGGACAGGACGGACGACTGAAGATGGGTATAAATGAATTTTTTGTTCCTGTCTGTTCCGAGCTAACCCTTGGAACAGACAGGACAGCCCGCCCCCGACGACCCCGAGCCCTCGACGCATCTCCTTCTCCTCCACCTCCGCCCCCATCTCCTTCTTCTCCACCTCCGCCCCCATCTCCCCTGCTTTTCTCCTGTTCTCCGCCCTCGACTGACTTTCTCCTCCATCTCTGCCCTCGTCTATGCCCCCGAGCTGCCTGATTCCTGTTTCTCTCATTCTCCTCCGTCGCCCGAGCTGCCCTAGCCCTCACCTTGTAGCCCCTTCGGTTGCATCTCAGCAGCTCCTCAGCTTCCTCTTCTCCTCTCCTTAGTAGGAACGACAGCTCTCTGCAGCAGCGACTCATCCGACTCATTTCCGGCATTCCTGAAGAGCATCTCCGGAGAAGGGTAAATCCCCAACAATTACTTCATTATGGTTCTCATCTTTTGTTTCCCCTTTTCCTCTGATTATTGGGCAACCTTATCCTCTGTTCCTCTGTTCTGTTTCTCCTTTTCCACTGTTTGTATTTTCTTTGGATGCATGAGGTTCTTTTAGGCCTTTAAAGGTTGCAGGCCATCAAGTAACTCCAAATCTCAAATTTTTATATATTTTTCCCGGTCTTGTGTTCTACTGTTCGGTTTGATTTCTGCTAGCCATGCATTTTTCGGAAGTTAAAAGGTTTCGCTTATGCACCAAGATTAAAAAGCCCATTTTCTTCTTTGCATGAGGAGTGCGTTTGTGATGGGTTTGCGACTATTGTAGTAATGGTCCTTTATTAGTGAAAATGGAGTTGTCCATCGATCCTTGTAGCAATTTAGGATGTTTAGATCAAGCTGCAGTATTTGTGCTGCCGATCGGTGAAATCAAAGAAGAAATGACGCGTTTTGAGGATGTTTGGTGCTCTGATCGAACTCCACTTCCTTTTCTTCTTTGCCAGAAAGGTTGATTTTAACCTTCATATTTGATGTTCCTGTGGAACCTGATGAGTCAATTTTTTGTTTTTGTGTCGATATTGGTTTCTCTTGTCACACGCTTGTGGCTGGGTTATTTTTCATTTTTATGTTTTGAGGATAAAAGTGTCTATGCAGCTGCATGGCTGCTTGTTTTAAAGAACTTGGCTTTCCTGCTGTTGGGCTTGCCTAGTCTCCGAAATGTTGCAAGTGAAAATGTTGAGCCTTGGGAGGGTATCTTGAGCTAGAAATGGGACTCATGTTTAATATCATGTCACTATAGAGCCTGATCTATGAAGATAGAACTAGTACAAATCCGTTTCTAGTCTTTGTGTTGATGGTGTTTCTGGTCAACATCTTGTGATTGTATCCAATGTCAAAGACTTCAGATGAGGATGCTTGCTTCTCCGTGTGTGTCTCAACCATATTCCGTTAATTGGGATTTCTGAAATTGTGTTTACATGAGCATACTTCTGTCATTCGGTTTTGTGAAATTGTGTTGTTTACTTCATATGATTGTGTTGTTTGATTTCTACTGTCACTATCAATTGTTTTGGATCTGGAAGTCCAAGTGTGATCAGAATCTATTTGTACAGCTTAGAAATAGTTAAATGTCCATTGTTAGGTTGGGCATCTTCTGCTAAATATTCTTATTAACTTTGTGCTGTGACTAGAGTAGTATACTACATAGGATACAGGAAACGTAGGCTATATGACCAACAACAGATTATCTGTGTTCCATTGCGTAAAATAGTGTATGACTGCACATGCAGTGGACAACATTACTAATTGTCCCCAGTCTTCAATAAGCCCCAGCAACACCTTTTTTTGAGCTTTGATCATTTTATTTGTTCAATCAAGAACATATAACATGTGCTATATGTGGGACCGACACACCACAAAGTGCACAGATTTTACTTCTGCTGTCATCAGGGCAGCTCTCTAGAAGCTTAAATCAGATGGCGTGGTTGCCAATTCTGATTGTTTATCAATGAAATGATTTTTTTGGACAAGTATATCTTTTTGATTTGCAGCTATTGAACTCTACTAGTTTGTGCTATTGACAAAGGGGAGTGATTTCATATAAGTTGTACTAAACACAACAAACCCATATTGGGGAACCACTGTACTGCTATATAGCTATTTCAATTCAAATTGGATGACTGTCCAATTCCGAAAGCATGTCCTGACAAAATTAATTTAATCAGCCTATCCCCACTATCTGAACTATGTATAGTTGGTCCCAAAACCTCCTTTACCAGTGATGAATATACCCTTGTAAAAGGCACAAACTAATGAAGACAATAGCAAAAAGAAAAGTTCCAGGGAGCAGTCGAGAGTGAAGAATTTATACATGAAGAAGAGATACCTGGGGTTGGTAATCCTCTGTTAGCAAGATATTAGATGCTTTGATGTCCCTGTGAATTATACGCCGTTGGCATCCCTCATGCAGGTATGTCAGTCCCTCTGCAATCCCCAACGCAATCTTGTACCTGATTCCCCACTCCATTTTTCGCTTTGATCCTGCAACAACAAAAAAAAAAAAGAAAAAGCTTGGTCTCAGTATGACAGATTATATGATACAAAAGGGAAAATATCATGTTTGATTGCATGGAATGTCATATATATATGTCTACCACAGCATATACCAATGCTCATATAAGCATATGAGACTGACATGAGAAGATGGTAGTTAGTGCATCAGTCATACCTTGAAGCATTGATGCTAAGCTGCCATGAGGGGAGAACTGCAGAACCAGATGAAGACCTCCTTCAATTCCAAACCCAATCAAGCGAGCAGCATTTGGGTGGTCTATATGTGCAATGATCCCTAGTTCAGATAAGAAATCCCCAACTCTCTCCTCCTCTGAGCTCCCCTTTGTCAATCTCTTCATGGGTTACAGTGTGGGCAGACCTTATCTAAGCTAGTTTATTGGTCAAAGCAATCAAGCTATATCTAAGTCAATTAGGATATTGATTGCGTAACATTCTCATTATAATATTTGTCATTGTTTTAATTATGCTTGATTATTTTAATACTTTATGGTGATAACCTAATTACTTGTTTGTCTTTTTAATTTCTGAAATGTAGGAACCAGACGGTGATGCATCTTCTCAAGTATTGCATGACTTCGATGGGAAGAGTAGTGTGCAGGACAGAAGACTGGTTATCTAGCAAGTTCTCATAGTTGTTTTTGTTTTATGGCTTACAACAATTGAATATTTTAAACAATTTGTACGGGACCATGGTGTTTTAGTTCATCAGTGGTGGTGATACAGGCGAATATGTCAATGTTGTACTTTGCTTTTACAGTCGATGTAATAATTCTTGCTTCATCTATCAGATGCTTTTGTAATTGTTCGATACTTGTTAACAATGATATGTCAATGTTGTACATTGCTTTTACAGTCAATGTAATAATTCTTGCATCATCTATCAGATGCTTTTGTAATTGTTCGATACTTGTTAATACTTGTTAACATTGATAGGGAAAATTGTGAGATGTCTTGTTTTTCTTGTTAACATTGATTAAATGTATGTTTTTACTCTTTACAAAAACAAACGTCAGACGGGACAGACAGAACAGACACACACGAAACAAACGCTGGACAAGAAGAACATAGCGTTCTGTTCTTAAAACTGTCAAACGATGGACAAGGAACACCATTGACAGGATGGACAGAACAGCAGTGTAATGGACAGGACGTCCTGTCTGTTCTGTCCCATGGTACAGCCATCAAACGACCTCTTAATGTCCATTGTACGCAAAGATGTTAAGTGATCCTGAACTTTAGGCAGCATCTACTGGTAGATCCCTTTTCTGCTAATAGATCCCTTTTGCAGCCTCATAGATCCCTGTATGGGCAAGGGTATCAAGGCCCTGTAACAGCCTTTTGCATGTAAACACCACATACAAGCATTTTGACTATAGAAAAAGGTCTAAGAAAAGATAACCAATGTTAGATTGTTATGAGCAAAAAGAAAGATTCACTATCATAAGCGTACAGATAACCTTCAGGGTCAGGAATAAAAGGCAGAACTTTAGCCCTTTACGTTTGCACATTCCATAGATATGCAAAGGGGGGAAAAAACAAGAAGGTGCAGATCTATCAACTTACATTGTCATTGATGTTGCTGCATCAAAACTATAAATTTCTCCCTGCCATCAAAGTAAGTAAATATCTGATCCATTGTCTTTTATTACTTTAAAAGACGCTACAGATGAGTTGTAATGGCGGTCGACACCATCTGAGGGTTTATTGACATATTCTTTCAGCGCCAGTAAATCCTTTCTGGCGGTCTTCAGAACAGTAGCGCTACTACAAGGGGTCCAGCGCCTCTTCACCTAGCGCCAGAAAGCCCCTTTCCCGCGAAACCACAAAACTAATTTGGTGGCTGATGTCTTCGTACCCGATTTCTTCTGCCCGACGATATCCCTTCCTCTGCGTTTGTCATTGATGTTCGGAGCTTGTACACCGGAAGTCAGCGGATTGCATCGGCAAATTGGCACTTGATCATCGGAAATCAGCAGATTCCATTGGCGTCTATCACCTGTTTTTTTTGCATCTCTGATCCTTCTCTATCACACCTTTTTTTTTTTCCCCTCTTTTCATCTGCAGCCCTAGATAATTTTTGTCTTCTGCTGCTCACAGGTGAATATCTCTTTTTCTCTATCGTTTGCTTATTGTTCTTCTGCTGCTCACAGGTGAACATTATGTGCTGCTGTATTATGTTTAGCTCTCATTCATAAATAAACGATCAAAATTGGTCGGATATGATCGTTTTTTTTTGCTTTTCTTTCGAGGAAACATGAGTTTCGCTCTGTATGTTTGCAATTCTTGGAAACAAGAGTTGCTTTTTTGTGTACCGTGTAGTAGGTTCTCTCTGTTTCTATCTGTGTATTATATCCTTCTCTACAAGGGTTAGAAAAAAAGGGTGAATCATGGCCACGTAAATTGTTTGGGTGAGGGGTTCATATCTATGTGCAGAGTATCATCTAAGCGTTCTTCTAGTTGTCACTTAATCCTACTGTTTCCCTTGTAATTAGTATTAGACTGATCGAGGAGAAAACTGTATCGAGACAACATGATCCATTTATGTATTAAAAGTGGTTTGATGTTAGGTAAGTGTTTTACCCTACTATTTTGTAGATGACGTGCTTTGGATTTAAAAGGTATTGGGATCTCTGTCCACTTCTTGCAACTATATGTCTGCACCAGCTGCAAGAAGTGATTTCAGCTGAGAACATATGGCCTAAAATGGTAATTAGGTTGGATTGCCTAATATCATTTCATTCATCATATTTAGATTACAGAAATATGTCCCTTCCCTCCATAGTAACGCTGAGTAAGGTGAAACCGCCACTGTTCATGGCAGTGTTATCCATAATGCACCATACGGGCTTGTATCATATGAGATGGGCCCACATCGTGCGATACGTATCGTCTTGCTTTATCTTTTTAAACATGTCTAAAAGTTGTGAGAGGGGAAAGTTTTACTAGTTTTTCTACAAAAATTGCCTATTTATGTGATAAATCATTGATTTAGGGGAGAACTCCATGGTGGAGAAGAAGGTTTACTCATGGCCCCGTGGGGACGATGAGACATTGAGTGATGATAATCATGATCTATTTATATGTTGTGAACTTGTAATGTAATCTAAAACACTTTAAAGTTTAAACATTAAAGTTGTGATAGGCGCTTATTATGTTATTATGAATTTCTTATTTCTAAATTCTAAATGTGTTGTTAATATATTATGGCTTATGATTGTGATGAGTTTTTTTTTTTTTATATAGAACACATTTTTTCCGAAACTTTCTTTGTTTTTCCTGACTTTACCAATTTTTTCTAATTTTATCCCTATTTTTTAAAATTTTTATGAATTAAAAAATTAATTTATGATATGCTACGATATGTTTACGATACATTATACAGTGTGTAGGTCAGCCTGACCGCTACATGTTACGATACACCTTTTACAACATTGGTTCATGGGGTTCTATTTCCTGTTTCGAAATCTTGATTTGGTTGAGCAGAAGAATATATTAATTCTGCAATGAAAGTGAATCATCCGGTTTCACCATTACTGAACATTGGACGCCTTTGTTGTTCTTCAAGAACTATTTGTCTACTATTATTCAGTATCCTTTTTCACTTAAACTGTGGCATCTTTAGTTTCCTTTTCATTGGTTGAATCCAATATTCAGTACTAATTAGCAGATAAAAGAAGTCTTTTCTCATCTTATAAGAGCTAAATGTAGATAGATGGCCTTCTTGAGTAGATGGGACCTTTTAGTTGTATAATTATGATCAATATTGGAATGTAGTTTGCTTCAAGTGCTATTTACTGCATGGCATTAAATTATTTGCTGAGAAGGAGAATACCATTTTATCTATGCTCGGGTGGACTGCGGCGCTGTGGACTAGGGCTTTCATAGAAAGTTTCATAACTATGTCAAATAAAGTGAAAGGACAGGTTCTGATCGAGAAGATGCTATGCAATGCAGAAGGAACCTCAACCATGAATTTTGCTGTCAACAGAAGGACAATTACAACATTCATATTGGGTCTAAGGGTCATGCATTACAGGCGATATATATTCCCTCATATATTACATATTGGCTCTAAATTACTAGCAGATTCTGAATAGATACTCTTTGTTATGATGCTTTTGGCAAAATGGTACTTTCGGCCAAAAAAGAAAAGGAAGTCATATCTGCAGTTTAAGCTATTATATGGAGGGAACACTTGTCTTTGTTGAATATCCCATTGCTAGTGATGTCACATTGGATGGTATCCACTTCTTTTATTTGTTGGGTAACTTAAAACAACCAGCTTATTCATTGTGGATTGAACAAGTTTACCTTAATATAACTGAAGATTCTGAAGCCCATGATAAAGTGACATATATAGTTGAAGTAATACTATTTTGGTTGATGTTTAGGTAAACTTCCACCAGGAATCTATTGGGGGACTAACTTCAGGTGTACCATCACCATATGAATGCAAAATTCTTGTATGTTCATTTTTTTAAATTTTAATGTGATCTTAGTTTTTCTTTTTTAAAAAAAAAAAATTTAATGTGATTTTAGTTAGTGGTTTATGAATTTAGTTGTATTTTTTCAGCATGAGTGCTAAGGACCTGAGATCTTCAAGTTAAAGGAGGTCAAGAGTTCAACAATCAAACTTGATCGCTTTGTCTAATGAGAGGCTGCGGTTCTTTCTCTTCATTGCCATTGTGGATGGGCTCCAAGGAATAATTTTTTCTTTCTTTAGGGTGAGAGGAGGGGGAATCCACTTTGGTGATCATAATTACATATCGGCTTTAAGGGTCCAGCATCATAATTATTAGCAATCTTCTTCTCGACATTCCCTCATATATTACATATTCATTTCTAGCCACTCACATGGAGAGGAATTGACTGTCTCAACCTTGTCTACTTGTCAATAAGAGCAGCCTTTATTTTTGAAAGCAACACCTCTTTGAACTTCATGATAACTTGTTTGCCTTTTTCATATGTTCATTATTTACTTTTAACTCAAAGTGATTCCCTTTTCCTTTCATATATTCCATACAGCTATGTGGAAGCATGTAGTTCAGTACATCTCTTGTATGACTTCAGGTATGGGCTAAATAGCTTCTACCTTTTTGTATGGGCAATCAAACATACTGCTCTAATTTGGATAGAGTAGACCATTGTTGATGTAATTTGGTCTATAGCACCATTTTTGCTTCTTTGATTTATGTGTTTTTTCATCTATTGTAGCACTGTGTTGGCAACTTGATATATGTTAACACCCCAAATTTTTTTCCACATCAAGACTGAACCACTGTCAAAAAAATTTACAAAATAATTTCCACTAAAAATTTGAAAAATTACAATTTTAAAACCAATTTCGAATCAAAAGCCAACTCAGGCTCGACTTGAACTCGTCCATATAAACTCGACTCGAGCTCGACTCGTTTATAGACGAGTCGAGTTCTAGCTCAAACTTAAGCTCGAGCCATTAAATGAGTCGAGTTTGAGTTGAAGGCACTCAACTCGTTTAAGCTCGACTCGACTCGTTATGTACAACTGAATCGATTAAAAGTTAAAAAAAAGTCAAGCAAAATTCAGGGTCCGAATCTTTCAAAAACCTAATATCCCTCTCTCTCTCTCTCTCTCTCTCTCTCTCTCTCTCTCTCTCTCTCTCTCTCTCTCTCTCTCTCTCTCTCTCTCTCAGGGCTAGCAGGTTAGAATTTCTCTTTTGTTCATCCACTGGGGTTAAGGTTTTCTCCTTCATTCTCCTCACGAAGAGATCACGAGAGAGACCTTGGGCTTCAAAGCACGGAGGGCTCTAGGACTTGTCAGCGGCAACGAGGTTCTTCCTTCAACCTATGAAACGTTAGCTCCTTCAACAAAAATGTCTACTTGCAGCAATGTCTTGAAGCTTCAAATCAAGGTCAATAAGCAGTCCAAGAAGATAGTTGATGCCTACTTCAATACATTTGGATATGAATCTACCATTACGTCATTCTCCCTCTAGTATATCTGCTCTTCTATCGACTTTTTCCTTTCGATTAAGATTGTTGATGTTTGCGTCAAGACATTTGGACACATTTGGGCATGAATCTGCCATCGCCTCATCCTTGCTCACTATGGCTGCTCTTCTATCAAAATCTGGAGATCGTTGATGCTGCGTCAAAACATTTGGGCATGAATCTACCATCGCCTTTTGTCCTAGAGTAGTATGGATTCTGTTATATCAACCTTTTTTTTTTTTTGCTAATCTTTGCATTTGCTATTTCAATTTTTGAATCGATTAAGTCATCGAGGGCGATTTCAACTGCCTCATTATGTCCCTTTTCTTTTCACTTGTTGTTACGTGATATCAACCATGAATAAGTATCTCCCTTCACTCTCTGCTTTTCAATGACCATACAGGTCCATAAACGAGTTTTAACGAGCTGACGAATCAAGCTCGAGCTCAAATACAGTTTCTCGAGTCGAGCTCGAGCTGACTAGACATGAGTCGAGCCGAGCTCGAGCTGACCAAGCTTGAGCTCGACTCGGCTCATGTGCAGTCCTAGCAATAACTAGGCTGACCAAACCTTCTTAATTCAAGTGGACTGGACCCTAGTGCACCCAAAGGTGGCACCAAATTCAGTTGTTCTCAGTCAACATGAGCTCAGCTTGGTCAAAAGGGTAGGTGTTTCTCATGACTCAATTAGTTGACAAAAATAGACCTTGACCAGATTGAATTAACTTTGACTAAACTCAATCAAAGTACAATTTAACTTAATTAACAGCTTTCTTAGCCCAAATTCATCAAATTATGTCAATCAAATCAATATCAGCTCGCAAATGACCTTTGACTTTGGTCAATTGGTCAAATTTGACCAATTTGAATGATTTTTCCCTTCAATGATCGAATATAGATTACATAACCTAAATTGGGATTTTAGAAAGGCAAATATACAATTGGATTTGTCAAATGCATAAATCAAATATCAAATTGAAATTCAATATTTCAAACCAAAGTTTGATGTAATTGAAGTCCATCTTCAATCAAGTTATGGATGAATATACCCTTTTCAAGCCAAATTTGATAGAATTTTCAAAAATTTATTCAAATTTTAATTGAATTGTCATAATTCAATAACATTTAAAGCTTAGTAACTAAATTTGAACCTAACTAGCTCAATTTCAAACAAAAATATAAATAAATTTAATAAAATAAGGTAAAACCTTGTGCAAGGCCATTTTTATCCAAAATTTTGGTCAAAGTTGGACAGCTAGGTCTAAACCAAGCTTAACAACGACTAACTCAGCTAACATAGCTCGTGTAAATGAGTTAGGTGTGGTCAATTAGAGCCACTAAAAACTATTTAATTTATTTTACAACTTCCTAAGCCTTGAATAAACTTTCAAGGCAAATTAAAGAAGGTGGTTGAACTCATCTCCTCATTTATATAAACCCCCTGGCAACCAAGGAGGGGGACCGATTTTTGATGCCTTCATCAAATTGATGCAGCCAAGGAGCTAGGAGGGAGAAGCCATGGAAGAGATGACTCTCTCATTTCCTTCTTCACTTTTGCCCTATTATCTCTAGATTTTGCTAAGTTAGGGCGCTTCAGTGAAACCTTACTTAGGAATTTCATGGTGAGAAGCTCTCTCTTCCCCACTGCAGATTCCAGTAAGTAAGTCATTCTTCTTCTTTATTTGCTAAGCACAAATCTAAGCTTGGATTCTTACTTATGATTGCTTGAATTAGAAAACAAGCAAGGAAGAAGATCAAACATCAAGACTGACCAAAGGTAGGAGACTCTAATCAAATTTTCATCTATTTCAGATTCTTGCTATTGTTTTAATTTAAGCACGTGTGAGAAGGGTTTATTTTAAATTATTTTCTGGCAGGAAATAATTTCCAGCTAGGGGAAAAGCCATGATCAAATGTACATGATAATGCATGATGCATGCATGAGTCGATTTTTTCAAAAATAAACCTATGAATCAATTTTTGAAAAGTGCCCGAAGGCCACGACCCTTTCAAAATCAATCAGCCTAAACCCATGTTTGAACTCCCTAGGTGAATCCCACGGTGGGAGAGAGGTTTGCTGCAATATATGTAATGTAAATATCTATTAGGGACAGACACATTCTTATGAATGTGATCCACCCTTGCATCACAAAATTAAGGATGAACCGGCTTGAGTGTTCTCTTGTTTTTTTTCATTTAAAGTAATTTTATTTTATGTTTATTTTATTTCAATTGATCAAGGGTGGTAGAAAGGATAGAAACCAGTTTTCAATCTTCTTACATAAAAAAAAACCCAGCCTTGAATCATCATGATTCATAGGCTATGTGGTTCCTCATCAAAATTTTTATTTGGAGGGTAACGTGTACATATGTATATTGTTATATATATGCACGTGCGACCTCTTGTTAAGAGTCATCTTTCTCTTTTAAAATCAGGTTGGAACATGTTTCCAAGTTGGTTTTAAGAAAAGGAGATCAATTTGTTGATTTTCATGGTGCAAAGTTATGAAATCGATGTCATTGCATCTCAAAGTTTGCTTAATTCCAGCAACTCATACATAAAGTGTATGCAAGTTGCTGAAATTAGATCATACTTTACAAAAACTAGTTTAAGGAATTCAATGTTTACATGCTTGAAATACCAATGTTCAGCCACAAAGTGGCTATGTCTTGTAGAACAATAAAAAGTTCTAATCCTACCTAATCGGCTCCCAAAAAAAGCTTTTTAAGAATTGCTGATTGCATTCATCAATGTCTAGACTTACATGTGATCGATTAAGTTTCAAAAACAATGTAAGATCATACTTAAGACCTTAATCATTGTATCCTCTAAATAACAAGATCAAAAGTGTTTCAGTAGTCCAAGAAATAGATGGATTTTTTAGCACAAGAATCTGAAATTTAGTTTGATTTTGGAGAGAAAGAAATGTTCTTAGAACTCCACGACATGAAGGAGAGCATATATCACATGCTTTTTGTCAACTTGGATGTTTAGTTCATATAGAGTCAAACCGAATTTCATCATTTTCTAAGAATCAAACATTCTTAGAATCAACATTTTAATATTAAACCATTTAAAGTATAATAAAATCTGATTTTATGGCAATTTTGAGGAAAATGGATGACATCCACGATTTCTCTATGTTTTAAAGATTGATGTCTTCTTCATTTGCAGTTTCAAAAACAATGTAAGATTATACTTAAGACCTTAATCATTACATCGACTAAATAACAAAATCAAAAGTGTTTCAGTAGTCCAAGAAATAGATGGATTTTTTAGCACAAGAATCTGAAATTTAGTTTGATTTTGGAGAGAAAGAAAGGTTCTTAGAACTCCACGACATGAATGAGAACATATATCACATGCTTTTTGTCAACTTGGATGTTTAGTTCATATAGAGTCGAACCGAATTTCATCATTTTCTAAGAATCAAACATTCTTAGAATCAACATTTTAATTTTAAACCATTTAAATCAGAATAAAATCTCATTTTATGGCAATTTTGAGGAAAATGGATGACATCCACGATTTCCCTATGTTTCTAAGGAAGCATGAGAGTTCCAAATGAATGATCTCTAAAAGATAATGAGAGAGTGAAGAATGTATGTCTCATATAGTTTCCCTTCCTATTTTACTTGTTCACATTCACTCAAAGTCAATAGCACTACATACACATTCTCAAGAAAAAAAGTGATCCAAAGAAAACATAAGCAATATATTCATAATATTGGCCAAAAATATGTTTAGAGAACAACACGTTTTTTAACAATTTGGAACCTATATTTCATCAAAAGAATGAACTCTACCAGACTAAAACTCAAGTTTCTAATATCTTAGACCAAATCAGACGATTTGGTAAAAGAGAATTCAAAATTAATTAAAAAACAATTTCAACACAAAAATCAAGTTCACAACAAAGAACTCAATTTCAATCTTCAAAATCCCCAATTAAAACTACTTTCAAGAATTGTGGATTTCAAAACAAATGACAAAACAAAGGTTTTTAAATCAATTTGAAAACTCTCCATGAACCCCCTTTTGCTTCAATTTATCCTAGCCCTCCTCAATTTCGGAGTTTTATGAAGCCCATGTGTGCTCTCAAATTTTCAAATCTATCTCTTAGGAATGTATGCAATAGAGCCATCTATTTTGCATTTTCTCATGAGTTTTGAAAAATAAATCCTTTCCTATATCATATCCCAGTCATCATGTTGCAAGGATATTTCTAAGACATTGGCCTTACAATTGGAACACCCAATTGGACTGAAAAGTCTCCCCATTAGTACCGAAACAGACAATAGTCCTGATTTATCGATGGGTGAACAAGGAGAATTAGAGAGCCCAAATCTAGAAAACCCTTGAAGGAGTCTATGCTAGAACCATATATTTGGTATATAAACATGCCTTAAACTTTGGATAAATCAAGAACAATTTATTCATTTATTTCTCTAAAGACTCCAAGACCAATTTTCAAAACAATGCATACAGGCAAAGGTCGTAGCAAATGCATTATCAATTTTTCCATTAATTGCTTGTTTGGATGCATGAGATGTGATGTTTTACCTTGTCTCCAACTAATGTCCAAACCCAATGCCAAAACTCTTTCCTGAGAAAACATTTTCCCATATGACCACATCTTATTCGAGTCGTGTCAAGGTCGATCTTGACTTCGCAACAACCCAAGTTGAGTCTACCTACTTCAGTGGTATCTTTCATGGTACCCAACTTTTCGGTGTACGTTCTCGGACCACTTAGAAGATTGCGGTCTCGAATGAGTAGTCAGTCTTGCCATGCAATCTATCTAAGTCTAATCCATGCAATTGCCGAAAGATGGAACCCAAAGACCAGTACATTCTGGTTCCCATCGGGTGAAATGACAATTACTCTAGATGAGTTTTCCAGCATTATGGATTTGCTAGAGCCAAAAGGTGACCCAAGAGGACTTATTGAAGGCCAGTTCCTTGTGAATCTACGTCAAGTCAAATAGAAGTAATTCAAGTAATTCATAAACTCACGGGAAAACAGAGTTGGCCCTTTCTAGAGAAAGGTGAACATCAATACCTCCAACTAAAAGAACTTGGTGAAACATATTCCCAATATGTCAACCTTTCTTTACTATCTAGAAATGTCGTAAAAAAGTACAAAAACTCCATGGTGACTTGTATTGCGGGTCTCATCTTCTTCAACAATGAAAAACACATAATGAATTTTTGCATATTCAAAAATTGGGGGCATGTCAAAGTCTATCACATACCAATAGCAATGACAGCCTTGGCATCCCTTTACCAAGGGCTGACCAATTTCTCAATTGGGGACGCAATTTTGATAGAAGGATGCATCTTCGCATTACAAGCATGGTTCTACAAACACTTGGGGCTACAATCATGCCATTTTCAAAACACCGATGACCAATTATCCAATATAGAGTACTACCGTAGGAAGATGGAGGAAGTGGATGACTTTGCCATCATTTATGATTTCTTTGATCGAGAAGTCATCAAGTCAAGATACACCTGCAACCTAGTCAAAGGAAGTCTTCTATGGGACCATTTTACACAATTGAATACCATCCAGAGCATTGCCTCAGATAATTCTCATTGCGTCAAAGGAAAACATATCCAATTGAGTCAAAGGAAGCCATCGTAGAGTGTAAACTAGATACCAAAGAGTGGTCTGAGATATATGCCTATGCCCAACAACGTTGGGAATTATTTGGTCACTTGTACCTTATCCTTGGTCTAGGAACGGGTCCTGAATATGTAAATTGGTGGAATGAAGTCATCGATCTATCATTTGTTCCTAGATCATGATGTCTAGTTCATTATGGTTAATCAAGCCAAATTTTGTCAAGTTTTGTTAAGTTGTGTTGAACATTGTCAAATCTTGTCAATCTCATTGTCCTTTCAATATGCAATCAAAATTTGCCATTTTGTCATTTGTACAAATTATCTCTCATCAATTCAAATCTTGACATTTATTTTTTTCTTCTTACAAGGTGAACATCTGCTTTATAGTCGAGACTAGAGACCAATAAACAAGGAGGATCAAAATGGAACTAGAACAAGCTTTCATGGGAGACAAGGGAGAAAAATCCTCCTCAGCAACACCTCCCAAGAAAGAAGCAAATGATCCGAAATATTAAGAATACACGAAATTTCAGAGATACATGATTATATTCAATGAAGAACAAGCCCAAACAGAGAGAGCCAAGAAAAATGGAAAGAAAATGAAGAAATCTTTGTTGAGCAGTTTTCCAATTATTTTAAAGATGCTACCACAAAATCCAGTAGTAAGGAAGAACCAAAGACCCCAAGAAAAAGAAGAAAGGGGAATCCTGAAAAGTAAAAATTCAAGAAGTTGAACGCAGTTCAACTCAAAGGCAAGAACAAAGAAATTTTACCTGCAAAAATTTCTATGAAAGTTTTGAAAACGACAAGCACATGAATAACTTACCTTAATTTATCAAATTTGATGGCCATAGAGACCCAAAGGCACATTTGGACATGTTCTTTGTGTAATTGTAGTGCATGGAGCACATCAATCCAGTTGAATTAAAAAATTTTGACAAACTAATCAACCATTTCATTGAAAGGTTCATTCAAAATGTCGAAACTATACCAACGATCACCACACTGTGTTATCTAAAATAGAGGCTAGGTGAGAAGGTCAGGAACTTTATTCAAAGATGGAGGTCTTGCAATAAGATGAGAAACCCAATTTCCCAATGCTATGCATCAGAACTAATTACTAACAATTTGACACAACAATTGAGGCGCCTCATTTCTAATGCTCCAATCAAATCTTTCATTGATATTACCAGAAGAGTAGAATGCATCGAAGCAGGAGTTGAAAATGGAGCTTTTGATGCCATCATATCAGTAAAGGTTAGAGAAGATACAAACAAAAACAAGATGAGTCAAAATGCTCCGGCCAACATCATAGCTAAGCCGCCGCCTTCTAAAAAAGAAAGGGTAGACTATCCCAATAATAAAGCCAGTAGTAGACAAAGCTAGCAACAACAACAGTGACACTAAAAACAAACATCCTGGATGGGGATACGACAAAAAATTCACCTTGTTAAAATAGAGTTACAAAGAAGTCATGCACATGATGATTGAAAGAGGCACTTTGTTCATTTCAAAAGTTTCCAATCCTCCACCAATGATGGGAAAAAACAAAGAATAGTTTTGCAAATTTCATCGTGCTCCAGGACACGATACAAAAGATTGTTTTGTACTAAAAAATATTGTGCAAGATGCAGTCGACAAAGAAATCATCAAGGAGGTCAGTAAACAACCGAACTTCTTCAAAAACTGTTTTCCTAAACATGGAAAATGAACAATTGCAATGGTCAGGTTTTCAAAAAATCTTCAAGCCAAAGTGGCAAACAAAAGGGATAAAGCATCTCTGCATTTCTTTGGGTTATTTTCCAAACATGTGCAAAGGATCCGTCAATGCACAAAGCAGACCAGACAAACAAAACAGTCGAACAACGATTGATTAAAAGTCACAAAGATGAAATCCTGAACATTTGAAGGCATTTTCAAGGAATAAGACCCCTTACCTCAAAGTCAAGAAGTAAGAATTTAGCCCTAATAGGAGAAATGAATGAGCTTTTGGACAATACAAAAATGGTTTGATCACATTTTCTGATAAAGATCTATGAAATGGAGGCACATCGCATAATGATGTCTTGCACATATTGGTAGAAACAAGTGGCACCAGAGTCTTCCATGTCTTAATCTTTGGATGAGCAAACCTGAACATTTGTCCACAACAGACAACTTGTATATTAGTCATAAAACAAGCAGACTATACCCCGTCATCAAATTTCATTCATGGATATGATGAAATGGGATAACCTTGCATAATATAGATCTAAATATCTTTGAGACATATCATCAGGTTCTATTTTATATGGTGGATATGGAACCCTCAATAAACCTATTGCTTGGCAGACCATCCATGCTACTAATGTGGTTCCTTACACTCTAAGACAGTGTATCAAGTGGACTCACAATATCAACACTATAACAATCTACACAAAGGACAAACATAATTGTGTTGTGCATTCAATGATTCTGGTACCAACATGTACAATTGAAGTACCTAGTATTCAAGTCTATAAAGAAGAAGAAATATCTCAAGGTCTTAACAAATTGACTATTCAGAAGCCAAAAAAACATATTCGGGTGAAAAAAGGATGACAACTCAGGATCAAACATCAAAAGCCTTTAAGGAGGTAAATCCATAACTCATAGAGGTAGAGTATCCAGAGTTCATCCAAATAAAAAGACAAGATCAACCAGCACCTTTGATTAATGACTCGATTGAGGAAATTAACATTGACACAAAAGAGACTCCAAAGATTTTGAAAATTAGAACAAGTCTCTCGGCAGAAGAAAGAGAAAAGTTGATAGACTTCTCGAAAATCATCAAGAAGTCTTTGCGTGGACTTATGAAGACATGCCAGGACTTGATACAAAATTAGTTGAGCATCGATTGCCATTGCAACCAGAATGCAAGCCAATCAGACAAAAGTTGAGAAAACTAGACCCTTGTCTTAGGGGAAAGTTAAGAAAGGCCTAGAAGACCTACTAAAAGCAGGGTTTATCCGAACAATTGACTATCCTGAATGGTTAGCAAACATCATGGTAGTCCCAATGAAAAAATGGCCAAATTCGACTCTGCATCGATTTCAAAAATTTGAATAAAGCCACACTAAAATATGACTATCCACTTCCAAACATATACTTGTTAGTAGATAGTACCGCATGCCATATTATGTCCTCCCTCATGGATGGATATTCTCGCTATAACCAAATTAGGTTGGCTACTCAAGACCAAGCCAAAACATCATTTACAACCCCATGGGGTACTTTCTACTATACAGTAACGCCATTTGGTTTGAACAACGCTGGGGAAACATATCAAAGGGCTATGACAGCTATTTTTCATGATCAAATGCATCAAATTATAGATGCGCTATGTGGACAATATGCTAATTAAGTAAAAAAAACAAGAGAAAATCACGAGACTCTTGCAATATAAGCTTAAATTGAATCCATAGATGTGTGTATTTGGAGTGAAATCTAATAAGCTTTTGGGATTTATGGTAAGCAAAAAGGAAATCAAGATGGATACCTCTAAAGCAATGGCAATTATTGAAATGTCACCACCAACAAATCCAAAAGAGTTACACAGCCTAGAAGGCAAAATTGAATCAATCAGAATGTTTATATCCAATCTTGCTATGAGGTGTGAACCCTTCAACCATTTATTGTGGAAATGAGTCAAGTTTGAACTTGGACATAAATGTTAGGTCTCATTCAAAAAGATAAAGGAATATCTCCTTTATCCACCAATTTTAAAACCCCAAATTCTTACATCGTAGTTAACAATTCAGCCTGTGGTGGATTTGAGGTACTACCTATTGTCATGCGAGGTCAAAATTTTATCCACACTTAATCCACTCAAATATATCCTTGAGTAGCCATTTCTGAATAGAAGGATAGTAAAGTGGCAGGTTTTGTTGATGCAATATAATTTGGAATATGTGTCACAGAAATCAATCAAGAGTCAAGTCCTTGCAGAATTGGCTAATTTTCCTCTATTTGAAGAAATTAGAATAAATGATGATTATTCATATGAGCAAATCCTAACGACCGAACCAGAGCCAATGTGGGAGACGCATTTCGATGGATCTAAAAGCACGATTGGAGTAGGCATTGGGATACTTTTCATTACACCATAAAAGCAAATGATTCCTTATTCTCTCAAATTGAACTTCTCTTGCACACATAATACGACAAAATAGGAGGCCTTAATACAAGTACTCAAAATGCTTCTCAAATTTAAAGTGTAGAGAATTCACATTTTTGGGGATTCTCTTTTAGTTTTTAGTCAAGTCAATATAGATTGGCAAGTCAAAGATCAGAAATTGATCCCATATCAAGAATTAGCAACTTCCCTCATAAAACAATTCGAGGAATGTCAACTCTTACACGTCAAAAGAATTGAACCCAATTGCAGATGGTTTGGCCAGTTTAAGCTCTACCATCACCTTCAAACCTGAAGAATATATCATATCTTTTGTAGTCGGAAGACTCAAATAACCATCTTTTGTCATATCAGAATAGGTGTTATAAACAGAAAGCAGAGAAACACCATGGTATCAAAACATCAAAGATTTTCTACAAACAGGAACACTTCCACCTGAAATATCTCGAAAAGAGCAAAGAGCTCTGAGGCACATGTCCTCAAGATATTTCATTTTGTACAGAAGAGGATTCAATATAAAATATGCTAGATGTCTCGATGCAAATGAGACACTAGAAGTCATGCAAGAAGCTCATGAAGATCTATGAGATCTTTTAAAGACGAAAGACTCAAATAACCATCTTTTGTCATATCAGAATAGGTGTTATAAACAAAAAGTAGAGAAACACCATAGTATTAGAACATCAAAGATTTTCTACAAACAAGAACACTTCCACCTGAAATATCTCGAAAAGAGCAAAGAGCTCTAAGGCACTTGTTATCAAGATATTTCATTTTGTATAGAAGAGGATTCAGTACAAAATATGTTAGATGTCTCGATGCAAATGAGACACTAGAAGTCATTCAAGAAGCTCATGAAAGAATTTGCAAGAGACATGCAGGGTATCAGACCCTCATCAAATAGATAGTCAAAGCAGGGTACTATTGGCCCACAATGAAGAGAGACTGTCACCAATTTGTTAAAAAGTGTATCAAATGTTAGTTGCACACACTATCAATTCATGGTCCAGCATCATACCTTCATTTGCTCAGCTCACCCTAGCCGTTCTCAATGTGGGCCTTTGATGTGATCGGTCCAATCAATCCACCTACCTCAAATGGATAAAAGAATTTTCTTGCGGCTATAGATTACTTCACCAAATTGGTGGAAGCAATCACATTAAAAATAGTCGAAGGACATGTGGTGTTCTTCATTCTCAAAAAACTTTTGTGTAGATTTGGAATCCCAGACGATGTCGTTTCTGACAGCGGTGCTCATTTAAAAAATGAGAAAATGCATAATCTTTGTCACAAACACAAAATATAACATCACTTTTCTGCCCCATATTACCCTCAAGATAATAGTTAGGCAAAAGCAACCAACAAGATTTTGATTCATGTCATAGAAAAGACTATTAAAACAAGCCGAGATTGGCATGAAAAAATACATAATGCACTTTGGGCGTATCAAACCACAATTCGAACAGTCACCAATACTACACCAGCAGACTTAGTATATGGAATGGAAATCGTCCTTCCATTACATGTCCAAAAACCAGCAATGAAATTTGCTGCACTCATTGAACTCCCAATTAGCGAGAAAAAAAAAAACTTGCTCAATTAGACCTCTTAGACGAGAAAAGGTTACAAGCAGCAAAGCATGCTGAAGTCTATCACAAGAGAGTCGCCCGACATTATGCCAAATTAGTCATTGAAATCCAGGCAAATGATCTTGTACTAATATCTATAGTTCCACTCAGGAGCAGACCTAAAGGGAAATGGGCACCGAATTGGGAAGGACCATATGTCGTCAAAGAGGTTCTACCTCACAATTCTTATCGGCTGATTGACGCTAATGGGGTCGAAATCCCTGATCCAATTAATGCTTTGCATCTCAAGAAATTCTATACTTGAATTTGCAATTCAAAAATTTCAAAACAATTGTGCTTTGATAAGTACATTCTTAGTAATTTTCAAACCAACTAAAGGGCATAGTATCCCTTAGAGAAAGTTTCAAAATTATATCAAAATTTTCAAAATTTTGAGACTCAGCCCATGTCTTGAGGACAACCGCAATGGCAAGATGCAAGAAAAATCTATTAAACAAAATGAGTTGAGCGATGAGCTCGGGGTGAGTGTAGCTGTTCCTCTGGTTCAAAACTCTACAGACACGAGTGGGCATACGACCTATGCTTATGCCATGATGCTAAAGGAAATCCATGAACATTTTGCTTATATTAAGTCTCCTAAAGTCTTCAGAATTCGAGTAAGTAAGTCCGAAGAGTGTTTCACACTTGGTATCCTAAGGCCAACTGGTTTGGGAGTTACCAGCCCAAACCTCACTACAAGGGTTCATAAGAAAGCCTGATAGACTTGATATTGCACAAAGCAAACTACATAAGACCACCAAAGCAGTGGAACTTTGTAGTAGCTTTTGAAGTGGTGAGGAATTTTTTCCAAGAATGAAGGATAGCTCAAAAAGACAATCAAAAGGTGAAAAATGAAGCCAAAAGGAGAGAAAATGTACTTGCCAATGGTCAAGAAGGCGTCAAGGGTTAGGGTCTCTAAACATCAAATACAAAAACTTTCACAATTGTAAAATTTTCTAACCAACATTGATTCCTCTACAGGATCTCATGTAAAATAGAAGAAAATCTTCTTATTTCAGGTCTATGCCTAGCATTTCCCTTCAAGTAAGGATGGCTCAACATTATTTGAAAAGCATATTTTCTAAACATGTGCAAAATTTTGGTGTGTGAATCCTTGCTATTAAGCAAAGTCTTCAACTTAACAACAAAAAGGGGCATCTGTTAACACCCCAAATATTTTCACATCAAAATTGAAGCACTGTCAAAAAATTTTACAAAAGAATTTTCACAAAAGATTTGAAAAATTACAATTTTAAAATCAATTTCGAATCTAAGCTCAATTTAGATTCAATTCATGAATTTAACTCGTGACGCAAATCCCAAAGCAGGATCATGAGTTCAAACCAGATCCAAATTAACATTTGAAATCCAAATCCAATTACAAATGTCATTTGAAATCCATATCCAATTGCAAAATTTAAATTTTGAATTAAATGCAAGAATTGGATCTAATTCGGTCTAGAATGTTACGTGAGACCCACCTAGCTCGTGTGGTCAAGAGCCCCCCCCAAGCAGTCAAGCACCTCTCCTTTTCAAAATATCTCTTCTCAATTACTTTAAAAAATCATTTTCAAGGAGAAATGAATGGTGTAATAACTAAAAACCAAGGAAAAGAGAGACATTTATGCCTCACTATCTTCCTTAACTAGCCTCTTTAAAAAGGGGTCAACCTCCAAGAAGCAATAACTAGGCTGACCAAACCAACTTAATTCAAGTAGACTCGACCCTAGTGCACCCATAGGTGGCACCAAATTCAGCTGGGCTCTGTCAATACAAGCTCAGCTTGGCCAAAAGGGTAGGTCTATCCCATGACTCAATTAGTGGACATAAAGAGACCTTGACTGGATCAAATCTACTTTGACTAAACTCAGTCAAAGTACAATTTACCTCAATTAAGAGCTTTATTAGCTCAAATTCATCAAATTATCTCAATCAAATCAATATCAGCTCGCAAATGAGCTTTGACTTTGGTCAATTGAGCAAATTTGACCAACCTGGATGATTTTGCCCTTCTATGATCAAATTGAGATTACAAAACCTAAATTATGATTTTATGATCAAATTTATTCAAATTTTAATTGCATTATTATAATTCAATAATATTTGAAGCTTAGTAACTAGGTTTGAATCTAACTAGCTCAATTCCAAAGAAAGAAAAAAATAAATAAAATAAAATAAGGGAAAACCATGTGTGAGGACATTTTTCTCCAAAATTTTGGTCAAAGTTAGGCATCTACATCTAAACCATGGTTGGCCATGCGTAGCCCAGGCCACCTAGCTCAAATGAGTTGGGTGTGGTCAATTAGAGCCATTAAAAACCATTCAATCCATTTTACAACCTCCTAAGCCTTCAATAAACTTCCAAGGCAAATTAGAGAAGGTGATTGAACCCATCTCCTCCCCTATATGAACACCCCTCCTCAAGATGAACTTTGATTCTTGAATCCAAATCCTCAATGGACAAGCATATAGGATTTGCATTAATAACTCGTACATGATCCAAATGATCCTTAGTCCTTGGTCCAATTGCCTTTGTTAAAGGCGACATAAATGGTTGGACCTCATACCGACGGCCGGATCCCTTTCTCTTGAAAATTTTCCTCAAAATCAATTTAAAAAAAAAAATTTGCTGATTCGCATTCGATGCCCCCCAAGGATGAGGTGGGGTGAGAACAATACAATAAGTTATATTTTGTAATTTTCAGAGGTGAAATTAGTTAGGCCCCTTCTTGACTATAAACCTTTAGACTTGTCCTTCAAGAGAGCCTTTTCAATATCATGGAGGATAGAAGTTGGATTAGCAAAGATAGGCAAATTATTGAGAACACTTTTTTTCTTCATGTTTATGCTCTAACATGGACTGATCCCTTGGTAACATAACTTGGATGTGTTGTAGACTATGTCACAATGGTAGGGGTACGGGTTCGGGTACGTGTACGGCATTTTTTAAAATCATGGTACGGGTACGGCGACTATTATATATAATTAATTCAAAAAAATAGTTATTATATATAATTAAACCATAATTATTATATATAATTAAACCACAAGTAACTTAAAATCATGATTTTTTTTAAGTTATAATGAGACTTCTTATGTTAAAGTAAAAAAAAATAAAAAAAAATAAAAAACAAGTAAATTTTTTGAGTTTTTTGTGTTATTATGATGTTTGGATCTGGATCCAACCCGGATCCAGATCCAGGCCGAACCCAAACGTACCACCATACCGGTACCTGTACCCCCGTACCGGTACGTGGTACGCCACCAAAATGGCGTACCACTGTGACTTAGGTTGTAGAGGACAAATATTGAGTATTTGCAAGTCATTGCTGTTTTTATCTCTATGAAGAGCAATAATGTGACAATCAATAGAAAAATCAGATGTCTTTGTCGAAAGTGTATCAATTCTTTTTGGGAGACAATGGAGAATGTCTTTTATCATTTGTTATGGTGTAGAATTATACTCTGGTTGTCTTCACTTTTCAAAGTTGCCTTTTCTTTTTATTTCACTTCAAATGCCTCAACAGTTTGAGCAACAAGGATTTGAAAAGTTACTTGAATGATTGATTGAAACATTTTCACATCCTATTGAGCTACTAAATCATACTATGAAGCCAAAAAAATAATATCAGATTTGAGACTTGATTATAAGAAGATTAATGTTTGCCAAAATAATTGTATGTTGTATTGAAAATACACCATACAAAAGGAAAAATGTGATTTTTGCACTTTGTCAAGATGGAAGGAGAATAAATATCATACAACCAATGCTACAAGTTCTACCAAACTGCAAAAAATTTTAGCAAATATTTTATGGAACTTTCCACTTGTACCTTGACTAAAAAGATTATTTTTGTCTAGAAAGACATAATCAGAGATGAGATGACATGATGGGGGTCATACTAAGGATGGAGTTATTAGTCATCCTATTGATACACATGCTTGGAAATCTTTTGATGAGTTGCATCCAACATTTGCATCAGACAACCACAATGTCAGGTGGGTCTGGTCAGTGTTGTTAGTTGCATATAATTTTCCTCCATAGATTTGTATGAAGCAGACATCAACAATATTGACATTGTTAATTTCTAATCCAACAACACCTGGAAGTAAAGTGGGTGTCTTGTTCCAACCAAAGATTGGGGAGCTAAAATTGCTATGGAAAGAAGGTGTTAAAACATACAATGCATCAACAGAGCAATATTTCCAATTACGAGTTGTATTATTTCATACAATAAATGACTTTCCAGATTAAGTGAACTTATTAGGTTGGAGCACAAAATAAAAACTAGCATGTCCTATATGCAACATCACTGGTTTTTGCCTACAGATCATAAATTTAGGTTTAATAAATTTTCATTCAATGATGATGTTGATGAAGGAGTTGCTTCTACCCCATTATCTGGTATATATGAATTGGAACAATTAAATCAGGTAGACAGTGGATTACCCTATAATTGGAAAGAGAAAAGCATATTCTTTACTTTACCTTATTGAGAACATAATATGTTGCGCCACAATTTGAATGTAGTGCACATTGAGAAAAATATATGTGACAACATTGTCAACACACTGTTAGATACAAAAGGAAAGACACAATGTCATTTAAATGCATGTTTAGACTTATAAGCGATTGCACATAAAAATGCAATAGTTCTAAGGAGGAGAAATTATTTTACCAACTGTATGCTCCTATATGAGCAAAGAAGAAAAAGAGTTTTTTTTGTGATTTGTTGAAAGGTATAAATGTTTCTGATAACTATGCAGCCAGCATATTACTACATCTAAGCATGAAGGAAAGAAGAATTGCAGGCCTAAAAACATGATTGTCATATGTTGTTACATCAATTTATTCCTTTGGTTGTGAGAAGAATATTACCAGGCAAAGTTAGTTTAGTTCTTATTAACTTATGCATGTTTTTTTCAGAAAAATATGTTCAAAGACATTGTGGGAGACTGATTTAAACCAGTTACAAGAACGTGTAACAAACATATTATATCATATGAAAATGATCTTCCCGCCATCTTTCTTCGACATCATGGTACATTTAATGATTCATCTTGTTGAGGAATATTGGGAAGACCAGTTCCATATCACTAGAGGTACCCAATTTAAAGGTATGTTGCATCAAGTATTCATCTTGTACATCTTATAGTATCTCCTATTTCAATTTTATGTTCATTGTATTATGTAACATGTACTTATCTAGACTAACAAGTTATATGCATAATCAAAGCCAAGTGGAAGGGCCCATTGCTGAGGGTTACATTGCAGATAAGTGTCTTCAATTTTGTTCTAGATATTTGCATAGTGTGGAGACTAGGTCAAGTATAACTATGAGTAATAATGACGATATTGAAGGAGCTTTACCAAATATGATTTGTTTCCCCCAAGGCACTGTGTACTTGGTGGAGCAGAAATCACCAGTTTAGATAACACAACATATCTAAAGTAAGCTATGAGCAAGACAACATATACTTTATACATGTAAGCTAACATTATTGTTGTTGTGATAGGGAACATTTGTCTTTGGTGAAAAGACAAAATCGAAAAAGACCTCATCAAGTAGAGTGCATACATAAGACAAAATTTCTTGAGTAGTTTTATAGTCGTGTGATGCATGCAAAAGCATCAAATAAAATCATCAATGATGAACTTGTATACCTTTTACAATATCATCAACTTATTTTCATAAATGGGTATCGGTTTCATACTAAAAGTACAGAGGAAAGAAGACGAACACAAAACAATGGTGTGGTGGTAACTTTGCAAACATTGAACTTCTCAAGTGCTAAAGATAAAAGTCCAGTAATTGGTGACATGATGTATTATGGTTTCATGAAGTTCAATATCATCCGAGCTTGAAATTCATCTTGTTCAGATGTCAGTGGTATGATATTCGTAGCCCACACGAATAAAACTGATTGATTTGAATTTACTCGAACTCCAAATACTCTTGCATGACCAATGAGCCATTTATTTTTGCAAGTCAAGTTGAACAAATGTTTTATGTTGAGGATCCTATTGAACCAGAATGGCAAGTTGTCCTTCAAAGAAAACCTTGTGATTTTTATGATATACTAGTACACCTACTGAAGATGAAAATGAGGAGCTTGAAGATATCAATAACTCAGAGTTGAGATGCATTCAACGTGACAGAGCACTATTAGCTTCAAATGATGAAGGTAATGAAGTATGTATTGTTAGAAATGATGTTATAGGGGTTGCTATTCATCATGGCACTGATACTATAATTAACATAATGGAACAAAATGAGCAATGGATGTAGTTATAGGTAATTCATGATGACACATTTTTATGATATATTTTGTCATATTCTTCTCATATTAATTGATAGTTTGTTAAATTGAACTTGATATGCTAGTACATACAACTTGAATTTTTTTATAGAAGTTTGCAACCATTAGTTTGGTTAGACATTATGGTTAATCACAATTTCAATTAAAGTATATGTTAAACAATGTATTGTTGATGTCACATATTTGAGATCTGCATCCTTGTTATATCTTAGACGAGACTCAACAAGAAGAAGGTGTCGTCACAGGTTCTTTAAATTTTTTATGCTAACAATGTATGTCATATCTTTAAATTGCATTGATGACACTAAAGCTTTTTTCCTTGGCTTGCATAGGTCTTAACTTATGTATAAGGAAATGAGGAGTGTCACATGCTTTAACAACCATTAATTGGTCATTAAGAGATAAACTAACAGTTACATACCATTCATATTATCAACCTATAAGTGACACAACACAAAAGCTGCACACATTTATCTAGACAGTAGCTCAAGATACTCACAAGATACCCTTAAACTACTTTGAGTTCAAAAAAACTTCCTATTACTTACAAGGAAGCTTTATGAGATCATATAAAGGTATAACATTCATATATACATTTTACTTTGATTTTTTATTTATTTAACTTTACTTTCCTTCAATGCAGCAATCTTACAACATTGATGAGAAGATGAAGAAATGAGTGTTCATTTAATATGTTAGGTTGTGGAGAAATTGGATGCATAGTCTTACATGTACGTACAAGAAGTTCAATAATTTGCAAGACTGACTGAATAATTGTCTAGAGGGTATCCCATTAGAGCAATGGAAGGCCTTATGGAACACTGTGATATTCAAAAATTAAAGGTAAAGATAGTAAGCATTTCATCAATATCAACATATTTGATAACTTAACAAATATTTACTTTATATCTATTATTTCAAACAGCAGGCCTTGAGTAAAAAGAATAGTGAGAATCCTTCCAAGCAGAAGTTTATACATACTATTGGAACTAAAAATTTTGCTAGGTTTAAAAATGAAGTTGTAAGTACAAAGTACAATGTAATGTTATTTTATTTTACTCATTTTACACTAACACATCATGAGATTTTTTTTTGTTTTTTTAATAATTAGGTCCCAGCAGGTGTACCTCTAGAGCTCAATTCTGGATAAGGACATATACATCATGTAATGTGCATTACTGTAATGCAGAGACACAAGCAATGATTGTCAATTTACTTTCTTTTATCATAATTTTAGAAAAAAAAATTCGTACACATTTTGTTTTGAATTGTCTCTATCACTTTCAACGCTATGTTATTTTAAGAAATTTTCAGTTAATTGCAAATATTCAACACTACTTATACACATTTACTATATATAGGACAAGATTAGAGAAATTATCACTGCAAGGCCAGAAGGTGAATCAGATCCGTGCTCTCGCACTGATGTATTGTCCCAAGCACTTGGTGAAGATAGATATGGATGTGTGCACACATGTGATATTGTCATGAAGACATCTGAATTATTGGGTGAAATGCCTATTCATCCGGACATGATGACACAAAGCATGGTTTTACATGCAGAAGTAATAAGACAAAAAGGTCAAATTGAATCTCTTGAGGGAGAGATTGCCAAGATTCCAGTTTTAGAAGAAAAAATTAAAAGACTTCCTGCAATAGAGGCGAGCATCAATAAGCTCTTCTCACTTAGGGTTGAAAGCCAACCATTCTGTACACAGGTAAACATACTTCCTTTTCGTAATATACTTAACACATTTCACTTCCATGTTATTTTGCAACAATATTGACATTACTCATGTGCCATAGGATAATTGACGCAGTCTGCATTGTTAAGTTACATGTCCAATGTTCACCAAAGCTGATGCATTATGGAGCTGCTAGTAGAGATCGACATGTGGCTGATTTTTGAAGTGAACTATACATTTTATTCTAGAAAATTTTTGTAAATACGTATATATATATATATATATATATATATATATATATATATATATATATATATATATATTTAATGTACATATCCGCAGATGGTTTTTTGGGACATGGTTGTACATGGTGTAATCATGTTTTCTTTTGACTTGATACATAGTTCATATATCAGTAGTTTTCTTTCGAACTTCTAACCGTGTAGATACATGCTTTAGAGTATATTGGCCGAGGTCCGATGTCATTCTTTCTAGAAATGTTTGGGATGCAACCGCTCCATGACTACTCAAGTCTGCGCAGAATTTTGGATCATTTTATCGTATTACCAGAGTTTGAATTGATCTTTCAGCATGTGTTTCACGCACTTGCTCGTGGTTGCCAAACGGCACCTCTAGTGTTGATGGATTGTCCTTATTCCAAGCCATCCCCTTACTTGCATTGGCTTCTCAACTTTTGAGGCAAAAAGAACTGATGATGCATCGATGGAAGTCTCCAGATTTTGAGTTCCTTTTGGAAGAATTACTTTCAAGAAAAGGCCCAAACAAACATAATTTGCAGTGCTTTATGTCAGCTATTTGGTGGCCTGGATCTTGCGAGGATGTATCATCAAAGTCTAGTATGACATTGACACACATCATTGCCAAAGGCAATCAGTAAGGTACTTTCTTGGCTATGATCCATGGATTTTATCAATATGATTCAGGGTACTTTCTTGCACATTTTAGGTGTCCTCCCATTTTATCAGATGAGTTTTCTTTTCTCTTCCTGTAGTGTTGTCTTTTGTGAAAGAGATAGATGAAGGTATTGAAGGCATGTTTGTCTTTAAAATTTAAATGAATCCATATAATGTTGTGCATAATGGGGGGTTTTAGAAAGCTTCTATATGTGCAAAATTTGTGTATTAGTGTTACTTGTGCTTCATGTTACAATGTTTTCTTGTTACATTTGTAGGTTGAGGAGATAGAATAGGAAGTTTGCAGCTTGGTCATACAACTTTTACCTCCATCATCACCATCCCAGTCACCAAGATCAGTTTTTAGAGATTTCTTGCAGAACCTTATATCGTATATATACGTGTTAAATTTTTAAGTTTTAGTAATTATATTTTTTTTATGTGCATCTGACAAATTTTTTTGTGAAGCCCGACCAACATTCCCATAAGTCGCAGCAAGCTGCTCTGAGCCACACACATTATCATTAGGTGAGTCATTCAATTGAGCATGGTCTGTCTTTTGATGTGCATATCACAAAAGGGCATTTGAAACCAGTGTTGATTCACCACATCATGATATTGTTTAGAATCTCAGAAGCAGAAATAATTACCTTCTCTAGCAGACCTTCAAGCATTGCCGATTGGGTATGCTCTGCTTCATGCCTTGACATATGTCTCAACTTTGATTTCTCATTGCCAGATCCACTGTTTCATAGTATTGTGGCCACTGGCTTCTAATAGTCAGTGAACCAATATTTATTGATACTACACAGGCTTTGATAGAGCCAAACTATGGGAGTGATGCGAGTTCCGGTTTGAGAGTAAAATTCTAGAAATATGGGATAGATTTATTTTAGGCAAGGAATATCGCGGGGTAATGATTCATTGATTTCTTGGGATGAAAAACAAAGATCTATCTCCACAATACCTAAACCGTTATTTATATGCCAAATACATGTGGGGAATTGTAAAGAGCTTAAGGGCAATACTATGAAATGATTGCTGGGTGAAAAGGGTGCTAACTATTGTATGGGAGAATTTGCCTCACCAAACATGCCATAACCCAATTGTGGTTTAGTATGCACTGGGCATGACATTTAAATTTCAAATTTAGTTGGAAATTTTATTGAAAAAACTGCAACAAGTTTCTTTTGGGTGAGGGAGAGTCAATAAGACAATATGAAGTTGCATTTAATAATCAGTTGGAACGCCTTAAGCCATTCAGTAGATGAAGGAGATAAGGGGGGTCCTAGACTTGATGGTGAAGTACTCATTTGGCACTGAGGTCATGATTATCAAGTTCATTATTTGGTGTTGAGAGAAAGGTTATCAAGTTAAAGGTGGGCTGCATTTATGCGAAGAAATATCTCGGGCTATAGCCATTGGATGTGTAAAATGAAAACTAGGAATCCTAGGCTTGGAAAGAGATGATTTGGTGCTGGTAGGAGATCAACCACATGCTATGTCACAATGGTACGGGTACGGGTACGGCATTTTTTAAAATCATGGTACGGGTACGGCGACTATTATATATAAAAAATAATTATTTTATATAATTAAACCACAAGTTGTAACAAAAATGTCAATAAAAAGAGGCTCATAATGAATAAATTATCATTTTTTCATTTTGTTAATGAAACTTCTTATGTTAAAGTAAAACAAAAAACAAAAAAAAATAAAGAATAAGTAATTTTTTTTTATTTTTTTAAGTTATAATGTAGTTTGGATCTGGATCTGACCTGGATCCAGATCCAAACGTACCCAGCCGTACCGGCGTACCGGTATGCTGTACCGCCATACCGGTACGTGGTACGCCACTAAAGTGGCGTACCACTGTGACTTAGACCACATGGTTGGATATCTGGTGGGGAATATAATGTAGATACATATTTGGACAAAAAAATTGGATGGGATATGTTATCCTATCTATTTGATGTGCCAGATTATCAGAGATGTAAGAATCTGATTGGGTTGTTGATGAACTAGGTTTCAACTTCTTGTCAAGAAAACTGGATTATAAAATTACAATTTCCATGGTTCAGCATGTGAAAATCCAAGGTTACGATCAATACAGGCACTTTGCAAGCAATTTCCAAAATCCCTAATCATAGAAAAAGACAAATGCATAAGAAAAACAGGGCTGCCATGGCATGCAGACATGCACCACTTTCTCTTGCACATCAAGAGAGACCAATCTTTCTCTCATAGTGTAAGAACGACGGAGCCTGTCTCGATCACTGAACAAGAAAAAAGGGGCTGCTGCAGCAGGCAGTCCCTTTATCTTGCACAATGAAAGAGACAAGGCTTTCTCTTGCTATGTGAGAGAGGGAGCCCTTTTCAATCACATAATGGGAGAGGGTGAAGCTGCCACCAAATCCAACCAAGAGAAATACGGAGAGAGAGAGAGAGATGTCAATAGGAGTGCAAACATGATAGTAGCAACTAGAAATGTCATCCAACCTGTGACTCTTTTTTGTGGTAATAGCTGATTGTATTCAATATGACCCGCAGTTAAAAAATATTCTACCTCACAAACTCTTCATTTGACTACTGTAAATGACAAATGAGTTACATCTTCAATAGTTTGTAGACATTTTTTAATCAAGAATAGGTTGACCTTCAAATGCTTTTTAGAGTTTGAAATAGCAATAAACTTTAAAAAATTTTAATTCCTATATTTGAATGTACCAGATTTAAATCCAAAAGTGAGATTGTTACCTAATTATAGTTTATATAACCAACAATATGAATAAGATATTAGTTACTTATTCACCATTATTATATCATCAAAGATCTTGGACACCATAAACATTCTTAAGTTTGTCTTCTTATTTCAAATTTTTGAAAAAGTTATGGCTCCTTTCAACATATCTCTGCTCAAACATAAACCCAGCCCAGTGCATATATATATATATGTGTGTGTGTGTGTGTGTGCGCGCATGTGTGCATAAAGATGTTCTCGTTAACTCCCACTCACTTAAATGTTACCTATATATATGTATTCACCAAAAATTTGGACTCCACCATTGACTAAATATCTCATTAATTAATGCTTGGCCTAAGTGGTGGTCCTTTTTACAAATGCTTCAAAGTGATAAATAATGGACTATATATCATACATTTTATCTAAAAACAATATCTTAAACTTTTAAACAAACTTACTAATAATACCCAGAAGAACTGACATGCAAAGGAGATTTTTGTAAAATATTTTTACATGGCTTAGGTTATGTTTATATGACACTATCGAGCACCATTGGAGGTTTCTCCCAATAAGGCTTTTAAGATGTATTTGACCAATAATACAAACCAAGTTCATTAAATACATCTTCGACATTTACAAAAGGATGTTAATAACTTGGCCCTCCCTTGCCCTTTCTAGTTTTTCACAAAATTGTTGTTTTTGTGTAGTCACCAAATACACAATTCAGTTTCAAAAATTGATTAAAGAAATAATGTTGCAGACAACATAATGTTTGCAGATTTTTTTAGTAGAATTTCAATTCCATCTATCAGTAACATTAAGAGCTTTTTTAATAAGCTTGAAAGAAGAGCAGAGTGGTTCTTATTTATGTGGTGAAGGAGAGGAGATAGAATGATGAGAATTTTCGTTGGGAAACATTGACAAAGGTACCTATATTATATCTAGAGCTACCCATGTGTGCAATAAATTTGATGGAGAGTATGTCCAAACCATTGATGGATAAAATGGATAAGAAGCTGTGTAACTGGAAAGTAAATTAACTTTCGTATGCAAGGCACTTTTGTTTAATAAAGCATAACCTAGCATCTCTTGTAGCGTACTGCCATTTAGGATTCTTGTAGCAACTCTAAATGAATGAAGCATAGCACAATGCAATTAATTCTGAGCAGAAAGAGGAACCAGTAGTAGGAAAATGTTGGAAAATTCAACTAGTTGTTGAAGATGTAAAAAGAATAAATGAAGGAGCTGGGAGCATGGAATCAAGTCCTGCTGGCAAGCATGTTATATGATGAAAAACAACATGTGCCTGAGTATGTAAGCTTGAGGCAACCAGTGCTAGGGTCCCTGAACTTGCGGCTAAATGTGCAAGGTAGATATGCTCGAAGGTCATACAAATTAAATCAAGGTTTAAATTAAATCAAGGTTTGCTTTTAGGATAATTTAGTTAAGTCTTATGTGTATTCTATGTTAAACTTTTCATACGATTTCTTGTAACATATTTTACTTCTTATATATAGGTCTACCGACATCTCCACATTTTGACAATTGATATACATGTAGACCAACTTTGAAGCCTAATTCTTGGACTTGTTATGATGTATTGAATAAGATGTACAAGCATCATCTTAATATTGAAGATGGGCTACATATATCAAAAAGTTTCTTGGGCTTATTTTATTGTTAAGATACTTGTCATCATTGTGTATTGTATATGTTATTGAAGATATTTTCTAAAGTAGAAGAGACCTTGTATTTTCATTTATATTTTGTGATAATATGTTTCACATTTCATTAATTGTATTATATTATTTGGGTTATCAAAATATAAATTAATATAAAAATATATAGCATGTTTTTGCTAAGTGACTGACATCAGTAAAACTCTCATTTACCGAATGGTACTGGATATCGATGAAGTTCGCTAAGCATTATAGATGCATTGAACTCATTAGTAAAATGGTTGGTTGTACTGAAGCACTCAAGTTTGTCAACAAATTATTGTTGTTTACTATTCTATTGGTGCATCGGTATTTCAAAAAAGTACATTGATGGAAGAGGCCATCTATAACAGTTAGAGATGATACTGATGGTCAACAACATTGGCAAACTAGCGATAGACATTGATGGTCATTTGCGTTAGCAAAAGTCAACATATACTAACGATCCTTCCTATTCGTCAATGAAAACTTTAGTGACAATATCTATGTTGAAGGATTTATAAACGTCAATAAAACATTTATTGACATTTTTGTTAGTTTTACTGATGTTTTTTGAACATCAATAAAACTCTTTTTTGGGTATAATTATAGCATATCATTAATCATAAACCAACAATAGAATGGTGGATAAAAAAGTAGATATTTAAGAAAAAGTTGAAGCTAATGGGGCTTGAAGAAGGCATGGAAGGGTTCCTAGGGAGGGAAACTCTTAGACTAAGGGTACAGATTGATTGAGGAAGCTTAGTGTTGGAAAGTTGACCGTATAGAATCGATTAAATTTCAGGTTGGCAGGTGGTGTTGTGCCTAAATTTGTAAATGATTTGAATGTGGCTGATTATGGAAGGACACACACTCTGTAGATATGGTGGAGGTGATGGGTTTAGACAAAAGGAGGTTGAGTAGACGTGAACCCTGGTGTTCAGTAGGGAGAAAGATTGTTTGATATGAAGGGACAAAGGAACAAAAGAATTAACGGTTTGGAGATTCTTGAAGACCTTAAACAATGGGGACATTGGTTTGTATGCCTTGCCTATGCAGGAAGACTCTCCATGCATGACCATATCAAAGAGATGAGAATAAGTTTGTTCAATAGATGTATGTTGTATAGGAGACTAGGAGAAAGCAATCACCACTTATTCATCGATTGTAAGAAGGCAAGGGAGGTATTGAGGAAATTGTTTTGCTATTTTGGCATAAAAAGATTTCCATGGCTGGCTATCAATATGGAATTTAAACTATATAGAAAATGGCGTGAAGTATAAGTAGAAATGGCATCCATGGTGTTGGAAAATGAATTTTTAATGATTTGGTGAGCTAGGGACATGCTGGTCCCACTGCACTAAATTAGTCTCATATTGATGGGAGGTAGCACATTGGGAGAGTTGTGAGGAACCTTTGATGGCAAACACAGTTGGCCAAAAACTTCCACATATCTACTAGAGCATTGGCACATGATGGTGAGGCCATCAACGATATCAATGGTTTCCGAATTGCACAATCCATCAGAGGTAAAAGCATAATAGCCCTAGTTTCCCTAATTTTAGAACATCATGTGCACAACAAAACATGTTGTGTGGACTTAAACTAGAAATAAACTTTTTCTTTTGAACTATAGTGACTCTCCCTTTCTAGCCCTAGAGAGGGCAATAGTGGACCTCTATTCCTAGGAAGTTTCACAATTGTGGTTCAAATGTAGAAGGCCAATGATTCCATCTCATGGTGAGAGAAATATCCCCTCAGGTCATCATCCCATGTATCCCTTGGAAAGGGGTGATAGAGCAGTTTGTGCTTAAAGCAAGAATGCCTTCTTTAGGGGTTGGAGGGGATGGAAGGAGAAATGGCCAACCCATTTGATCAATGGCAGAAGGACACATCTAACATAGGAAGAAAATGAAAATGCATAGGGCTAGTGAGTTGCTTTTGGGTCTCTCTCTCTCTCTTTCGATGGTGGCTAAATGAATTGCTTTGTTTCTCCTTGGTTTAAATATGCCAAGTGATAAAAAGTAAATAGAGAGAGAATGTGGAAGATCTCTTCGAATGAATGCCATTCATTCATTTATTTTTTGTTTGTAAAGCAGCAGTCTAATGGAATTGCTTCTTCATAGGAAGTTATTGCCATTGGATTCATATTACTCAATCAGGTTCTTTTGTTGCAATACTGACGGAGATGCACAACCTAAATGTGTGCCTATTCTATTGATCAAGGTAATCTGCTTAAAAAAGGTAAAATACTAGTGTTTCCTCAGATAAAAGTAGTGATAAGAAATAGATAACTTCTAATTAGTTTCTTGATTGTGCACCTACATTTTCTATTTCCACATACAAAGGTGCTTTATGTTGAGGAAATGTAACGACTATATAGTTTCATATCCCACAAATAAATTCTGTAAACTCTTATTCTTTGTGGCCCTATACATAAGAGAATATATATAGTTATGAAGCTGCTTGTTATTAGCTACTTAATGGATGCATCTTTCTGTATTACAACTAATACAAAATATTAGTTAATATATGCAGTCATATAATATATGAAAAAGTATAACATGTAGCTCCATCTTGAAATGTGCAAAGCTCCATGTGCTAGTTTTTCACAAGTACTTCTATTTATCACGCACATGTGCATTTTTTTCGAATGTAATGTACATACCTTTGACTTTTCTTCAGCAAAATACTTGGCAATGGATTTCCATTGATCTTGTGGGATGTTATACTTGCTCCTAAATTTTGCTACTTTCGCATCAGAAAGAAGACCTACAGGTTCTTTGAATAATTTCCTACACTCATGCCTCTAATACCTGCACAATCATGCTATTTAAGCATAACTCACTTTTGTGGAGGTGCACTTTCACATTATTTGTCTCTTTTGCACTACATGTGAAAAGCTATTAAGTTGCATGAGAAGGACCTGTAATTTTTACTTGTTCTGATTGCTAATTTTAGTTAAAGATGCTTATCATTTTTCATGATGAGTATGACAATAAAATGAAGGTTTCATTTTCTCAAGAAGAAGCATTGTCAAGATGCTTTATGTTAGTAGTTGTTTATGTGCCTTATGGCACTAAACATGCAGATAACGTCATGACATACTATACTACAACAATAACTAATGTGTTTAAAGTGCAGTAGATGCTAGATTTTTCATGACACATGCTACTCAAGTTCTGTATGTTATCACCCCAAATTTTTTAAAAAATGGGGCTATTAAAATTTTGGGTCTATTATTTTTAAAATAAATTTTAAATCCAAGTTTAGATCCAAATATAGCATTTCAAACTCAAAATCCAATTATCAAATTCAAATTAGATCCAAAATTCGACTTTCAGATCCAAATTAGAACAAAACTCATTTGCCCCTCATTTTGACAAAAAAACCTCCTTTTAGAAAGCAATTTTGGTCTTTTTGGTGGGCAAGATCTATTTGCCCCTCCTTTTGACAAAAAACCTCCTTTTAGAGGGCGATTTTACTTTTTTTGGTGGGCAAGACTAATTTACCCCTCCTTTTGACAAAAAACCTCATTTTATAGGGCGATTTTGGTCTTTTTGGTGGGCAAGACCCATTTGCCCCTCCTTTTGACAAAAAACTTCCTTTTAGAAGGTGATTTTGGTCTTTTTGGCGGACAAGACTCATTTGCCCTTCATTTTGACAAAAAAACCTCCTTTTAGAGGGCAATTTTGGTCTTTTGGGTGGACAAAGGCCCAACCCATTTTAAAAAGATATATATTTTTATAAGCCTAATGGCCAATCATACCCATTTTCAAACCATTTTATTTTCCAAAATAATTCAAAATTATGTGAAATTCGGATGAAAAATGGATGGAATTCAAAAAAATTCAAATTTAGGGTTTTGGCTCCAAAATCTTTTATAAATAGTTCCCACTCCCCCCCCCTCTTAGGCAAGAGTGGTCCTTGGGAGAAACCCTAGAGTATTCTCACTTGAAGACTTAGGGTTCCTCTTGAGCTCTTTCTCTCTCCCTCTTCCTCTTTCCATTTCTTTCCAACTTGGAGCTAGCTACAACTTTTCAATGGAGCACCAAAGATCCATTGGAGGACTCATCTTCATCATCTTGGAGCTTCATTAAAGGTGAGTTCAAGTTTATTTCAAGCATGATTGTTCATTTTCTCATTTAGAGGCATGAGAAGATGAGATGATCTTTCATTTCCATGCTTGAGTCATGTTATCTCATTTCTTGAATACATTCTTGCTGTTTTTGTGTTTCCTTCTATTTTTCTCTCTTTTTCATTTCTCCATGACCATAATAGATAGCTCTCAACTATATTTTAGAGTCAAGAGGCTATGCTCAAGTGCACCAGGAACATGAAAAAATGAGATTTCATTCCATAGTTGAATCATGCTCTCTTTCTTTTCTTAAATATTGTTTTTTGATACTATCAATGCATAGTTATTTGATTTTTCATTTATATGTAAATGCACTGTGAGAATGAGAGTATGGTTTGGGATTCTTTTGTTTTATTCATGTATTCTTGAGGTTGGGGCTTGTCCAACCCAAGAAGAACCTTCATGAATTTGTACATGTTAAAGTGCATTTTCATATCATTTCGCGTTATAATCATCCAATTAGGAAACCTAATGAGCACCTTATCGTGTGGTTTGAGTTTCTTCCATACCCAACGGTGGAAGGAACATATTTCCTTGCAACCAATGGAATAACAATATTTTATGTTTATATAAATCATATTTTCCAAAACATTTTCGAAAGAAACCTTCTAATATGGCCTTGGAGACTTAACTTAGCTTCTTGCATAAGCCCAAGTTCCCCTCCGGCCTACATAAAAAAAATTGAAGTCGGCTATTTTCAATTCATTTCTTGATTTTAATACTCATGAAGAGATATGCATATATACATGTTATATACATATGTGTGCACATGAATATCTTTCTTTGTCGTTATCTCTTTATGATTTAACATATCCTTTTACAAACTCTCATATACGTATATATATATATATATATATATATATATATATATATATATGTATTCCATTTTAAATCTCTCTCTCTTTCTAAAATGATATTCTTTTCTCTATTTGATTTAAACTTCATTTCACAAGGTTTCATATACATATCTATTTATATATACATATGTATATAAATATGTATATGAATACGTATCTCTCTTCCTTTTAAATATTTGATTTTATGATTTTCAAGATCTCTTTCTTGCTCTCTTTCTCTATATCTCTCTTGGGATCAAGTCTTTTATCTTTTCCATTCTTTCAATATTTTCTCTTATCATTTAAGATTTTAATTTTTTATTTACAGACTTCACTAAGACCAAAATCAAGTAATAACCCAATATTGGAATCATGTTTTAGGGTCTATAACTCCATTCCATTTTCAAAAACTTTTCTCTTTTTATCAAAAATATTTATTATAAAAATCTTAGATGTATGTTGTGGTAGGAATGAATTTAGATGAATGTTGTGGTAGGAATGTTTTTGTAACCTTCCAATCATATAGGATGAATGCATTCATGCATCCACATTCACTTAATGTCACTTGTGAGCACAAACACATCTCCAAAAGAACTTAAGCAAGATGAGATGAAACTCTAACTAGGTGGTAACCGAGTTAGACCAAAATCTCAAACCTACTTAAAGTTTTAAGAGAACACTAAAATGATTTTCAAGTTTTTCAAATGATATTTACAAAGATTTCTCAATTCTAGTTTTTCCCAAAATATTTCACATTCTCAAGCAATTCTTCAAGAATCTTTTCAAAAGTTTGAAACATCAAACTTTCAATATTTTTCTACACCGCATATAGAATTAAAAAGATGTTTAAGTTAAAACGAATGCATCAATGATAAACATAGCCATTGGGTTGATTACCCCCGGTAAAGGTGCCAGGAACGGTCGATCCTCGTACCGACGGGTGAATCCCTTTCTTTCCTATTTTAAAACAAAACCTTATTTTTTTGGAGCACTCCAAAACCAATGAAAATTTTGGGAATGCAAACACATTACCACATGACAATCTAATGATGATACCATGGTAATGTCAAGTAGTGCCATGGCAGATGTTCCAAAAGATTTAACATCTTAGCTTTTGCTTTCATGTTCTATGATAGAGTTACTAGTGAATGACATCTTTGTAGGGAAATACTGGCAGAAAGTTGTTCACAAGTGAAGGAAAAAGTCATTAATTGCTTTAAAAGGATTAAATGAAGAAGTTTGATGGCAGGAAGAAATTTATAGTTTTGATGCAGCAACATCAATGACAATGTAAGTTGATAGATCTGCACCTTCTTGTTTTTTCCCCCCTTTGCATATCTATGGAATGTGCAAACGTAAAGGGCTAAAGTTCTGCCTTTTATTCCTGACCCTGAAGGTTATCTGTACGCTTATGATAGTGAATCTTTCTTTTTGCTCATAACAATCTAACATTGGTTATCTTTTCTTAGACCTTTTTCTATAGTCAAAATGCTTGTCTGTGGTGTTTACATGCAAAAGGTTGTTACAAGGCATTGATACCCTTGCCCGTAGAGGGATCTATGAGGCTGCAAAAGGGATCTATTAGCAGAAAAGGGATCTACCAGTAGATGCTGCCTAAAGTTCAGGATCACATTAAAGGGCCAGCCAAAGGTATGAATGATACTAGATGCTAGAAATATGAGACTCAATCTACAACAAGCACAAATACGAGGGAACAAAGTCAACAAACTCAAGAAGTCAGATGATTCACCAATGTAACTTGGATCAGAATGTACAGATCAATGTGTTACTAACTGGAAGTGTATTATTGAGGACTGATATGTGATTATATGTAATTTTCAATTTCTTTATGAATGCAAAATGATATATAATTTTTAGTTTTTTTATAATACAAATTTTTCTTTGTCAATTGTTTCTCTCTCTCCCTCCGTCTCTCTCTCCCTACACACACACACACACACATATATATATATATATACACACACACACACACACACACACACACATATATATATATATATATATATATATATATATATATATATATATATATATATATATATATATATATATATATATATATATATGTATATATATACACACACACACACTACCATTAGAGGCAACAGAAGGATGGCATTTCCCAATAGACGTAAAAGGCGTTAGGATGCCAACATTTTTTGCTAAGCTTAGTGGTGTTAGGACATGAAACACATCAAACTGAATTCCGACTTCCCCATTGTCAAAAGCCATCCGGGAATGAATAATCAACCCATAATGGCTTGAAGTGTCGGCAACATAGATGCAACATTTGTTGAGTGCTTGAAAGGTGTCTGGATACCTGTCCCTACAGAATCCTTGCCAATGGTCTATGAGCCGTCGACAAAGGCTTTCCTGATGGGATTGTTTTTTTTTTTTTTGACAGACCTAATCAAATATGTTGTAGTGTCCATGGAAGGCATGTTAGGATTCTGCTTCGATGCCTTGAAATGAGGAGAGACAAGTTTCTAGTTTGGTTTCCATTATTTCCATGCCCTTGTGTCTTATGCCTTAAGTGATGGGGCATGGTACATAAGTTGAAAGGTGCACTGCTGTTAGGGGTGGGGGGGTGGTGGTGTGGGTTGTGGGGGTTGGGATTTGGAGCATGTTTTTTAAATAGTGAGTTGTTAACCTCTGGCTCACCCAAAAATGAGAGCAAGGTAGATTGATAAAGAGGAAAACAACAAATGGGCACTTAACTTTTCAAACACATGTCAAAGTCACCTAACTTTTTTCAACAACACCGCGTGCAATAGAAAATGTTAGAAATGATCATTCAGTGTTCGTTCTACATTCTCAAACTCAGCACAAGCTCAGCTGGAGTCACATATCACTCCAATAGTGACTTGAGCTTTATGAGGCGAGCTTGATCTGACTTTGTAAACCGAGTCTGGGCTCGAGCTCCACTCGGTTAAGCTCAAGTCACTTTATCCATATTCTTTTTTTCCTTAATTGAAAATGAAAACGACAAAAATGGTGTTACAATTCATCAAAATTTACTGACATACCCTTAAGGATTAACAAATAAGGAAGACAAGAGCCAAATCAAGTTTAAAATTTTAAATGAGTCAATCTCATGTAACTCGAACTCAGTTTGTTTATAGAGTTTTAACTCAAGCTTAAGCTTGACTCATTTATTAAATGAGTCGAGTTCAAATTGTATTGACTCGTTGTACGTCAAACTTGAGGGTCAACATCCCCTTTCGACTCTCTATCGATGATAGCAAATTTTATCTATTTTTTTTTTAATTTTTTCTTAAAAAATTTGGTTGAGCAATTTCGTTTTTATTCTTATTTATTTTAAATATGTTTATGCATCAGTTATTTGGCAATACCTGGAAAAATGGTAGTCCTTGATGAGCTTCACAAGTTACGTTGTTGTTTGATATTCGCCTAATTACAAGTTAGATGCCTATTTTGTAATTTTCTTAAAAGAAGCATGTTCAGGTCTTGGAAAGAACAAAAGCGCAACGGTGGACTTTGTGGAATGATTTGGTCTAATCGTCACACCCGACGTCATTCTGAGGCTATACTTTTCGATTTTGACAGTATTATACAGACACTTCTAACATAAAAATATGGCCATAAGGCTGCGCTTGGTCAACTTAGTGGAATCGCAATGCCTTTCTGTTGTCATACCTTTCAAAATTATCGGCACTGTCTTGCCTTTATTATTATTTTTATTGTAGTTCACATAATATTCAAAGTTCAAACTAAGTTAATTGAAGAACCACGTAAATTACAATTATGCACCATTTTATCAACCTAATCATAGTTCACAAAGTGTTACAATATTGCCACAAGGCTCTATCTCGCTTTCTCTTTTCCCCTCTCTCTCTTGCGCTTTGAATCCATTCATCGGATTAAAATTTGGTATTGTTCGAATAAAATATGATTTGGCAAATAGAAATACCGACACTAAGCTTGGTCTGGCAGGTAAAACATGTTTTATGATAAGGGAACTGAACCCTACGTACGCGAGCAATATTGGTGTTCTCACCTATTGACTGGGATTAGCTGTCCGGCCTTTAACTTCTGTGATATATATGAACCCAACATGAAGTATTTCATTTTATTTTCCATGTGATGCATTATTCAATTAATCAGCAATTAATCCAGCTTCTGTTTGACTACATCTTCTGATCATATAGGCTGGTTTGGAATAGTTAGTCCTGATTAAGTCCACCTAGAATTTGTATTCTATCTGGTTTGATATTGTAAAAATATTGGATTTGTTAAAGGACCTGTTTATGTTTCCCACTGCATTGAAGAAAAACAATTTTTTGGTTTCTTTCAAATGGGAAGAGAATATACAGTAAGGATGTCAATGGATCAGGTTCGAAATGGATGAAATTTGGCGTACCTGAAATTTCAGATATTCACATGTTCATAATCAAATGCAAAAAAAAGAATAGTCTAAATATCATATCAGAATTCAACTTATTTCAAATTGACAAACATATTGAATCAGAATCCAGTTTTCAAATTTTATTTGAATCTGATCCAAAATCCAAAATCCCTAGCTGTTGACCCGAGCTCCTGGCCCAGGACTGGGTCCTCTCTCTCTCTCTCTCTATAAATAATATATATATATATATATATATATATATATATATATATATATATATATATATATATATATATATATATATATATATATATATATATAATATATAACCCGTCCCCATATGTTGTTACTAACGTCAATCGATCTAATAATTTGTAGTCACTTGACCACATAAAAAATTAATAACTATGCTTTCTTATGTATCCCCTCAATATCCCTTCTTATAACTCCTCTAAATCTCCTCACTTCTTACTCTTCAACACGGAACTAAATATGAACAATTACACATCATCCTTCATAGTTTTCAAAAGAAAGAAAGAGTGAGAGCAGTGAAGGGGTTATAGAAAGTGACGAGGGAGCCCTCAAATCTTTTCCTTGAAGGACTAACAAGTATCGGTCAGTTCCTTGGGACCTGGCCATATCCAATCAGACTTCTATCTGAAACCAAATCCGAATCTGATTGGATGTTATTTCTTAAAACCAAATCAAATCTTATTTTTTAATGGGATGCTAAGTTTCCTTTCTTCATATTCGACTTACTTAAAGCTGTTCAATCTGAGTCTGAATCCGATTCATTGGCATCTCTAGAGAATAGTGTAAGACAACGTTGTTCAAGTCTATCCTTTTCAGCCCATATCAGCTGGCACACATGGGATCGTTTGTTTGCTTATACGATACAGGGTCAATCATATGATTTTGTATTCTTTTTACATTTTATAGGTCTTAAATTAGTTTAAAATTACTTTTAAATTCAAAAATTGGGAAAAGTTAACAAATCTGCCGATATGGTGTATCACTGATCAAACTAATAAAATGCTGACGACGATGTTTACAAGATCGGCGTTTCAGAACAAAATAACCAACCATAGACTTGAGATCAATTAAAGAAGTCAGTCCTCGCAAGAATTTCAAAAGACATTTGGCTACAAATTTGTATTTAAAAGTAAGAGATTGGCCTACAAAAGAAAGTCAATAGAAACAATCGATAATCGATCATACCTGAAACAATCCAGAGTGACAACAAATATGCACCCAAAAAAGAAAAAATGGGAGTAGAATATTTTGATGATTTTAGAAAAGATTTTTTTAACTTTTTCATTACTCTTTTTTTTTTTTAATTTACAAAAGATTCTCCTTTTTACATATCAAGGGCTTTTTAGTTATCATGCACTCTGGTGCACAATTTTTTATAACCTGCTTAGGAAACAATCAACCAAGGCCCATTCATGGTTTCGAAGATGCCCAATCCAAAATTCCACATAAACCAGACGTGTAGTTCGATAGTCTAAAAGAAAGAAAAAAACAGCAAAACTAGTCATATATAACAAAAACCAAATTCTAGTTCATCAAGAGGGACACCGTGAGAGAGTCAGACGGAGACCTTCCAAATTTTATGTGATAAAAAAAAAAAACGGATTGTAGGGTTTAGGGAAAAACCATCCGCTAGCCCGCGGTTTTTAGAAAGATTAATAGGCTTTGCAGGTCACCTCTTGCAAGGAAGAAAAATAAAATAATTTAAGGTTGATCACAATTCACAAGTCATAAAAGTTGAAGAAGTTGCTACACGTTAGGGGGAGACTTTATGTCCGGTGCACTAAGCCTCAATTCCGTCCTGGTTCTCATATGGCGGAGGGGACCCAATACGTTCTTTGCACTAAACACCAAATTGCGTCCCCCTTCTTAGAAGCCGTTATGTCCATTGAACTGAGCATCAAATTCCGTCCCCCTTTTCCTATATAAACTCCATAGCCCACTCCACAATTCCTCAAAAGGCTACTACTCCAGATTCATCAACTCTTCCCCGGTACCCTTCTGCTGCTTCTGTTCTTCCCATATATTCTTATATTTATACTACAGGATCATCATCCTCGAAGCTGTGTAAGTAGCCAAAAGGTTGCAATAGCGCCAGGCGTCAAGGACTCAGGCTCGGTATTGATGGCAGTGCAACGTGCGAATGACATAAATGAGACTGATGACCTGTGGATAGAGATGAGGGAGGAGGCCAGGCAGGATGTGGAGCAAGAGCCACTCTTGGGCAGCTTCTACATGGCCGCCATACTTTCGCACGGCTCGCTCGAGAGTGCCCTCGCTACCCATCTCGGCAACAAGCTGTCCACGCTTTACCTGCCGGAGTCCAGCCTTGCATTGGTCTTCTGCACCAAGTTCCTCGAAGACGGTGCAATCAGGACGGCGGTTCGAGAAGATTTGAAGGCGATTAAGGAGAGAGACCCAGCATGGGTTAGTTACGTGCAGTGCTTGCTCAACCTCAAGGGGTTCTTGGCAATTCAGGCTCACCGGGTGGCTCACAGGCTGTGGAACCAAGGCCGGGTTCCATTAGCCTTGATCATTCAGAACCGGGTGTCGGAGGTTTTTGCTGTGGACATACACCCAGCAGCCAGGATCGGCCAAGGCGTGCTGCTGGACCATGCTACCGGAGTGGTGATTGGCGAGACTGCGGTCATCGGCGACAAAGTGTCGATCTTGCACAGCGTGACCCTTGGAGGTACAGGCAAGGACACCGGCGATCGCCACCCGAAAATTGCCGATGGTGTGCTGATCGGTGCGGGCAGCTATGTTCTGGGTAACGTCAAGGTCGGATCTGGGGCCAAGATTGGGGCCGGCTCCGTGGTGCTGAAAGAGATACCCGCCAGGACGACGGCGGTAGGGAATCCGGCGAGGTTGGTTGGTGGGAACGTCAATCCCCTCCTGTCGACAGATATCCCCAGCATGACGATGGACTTGACATCTTACATATCCTATTGGATAGAATATGAAATCTAGTCTAAAGAATCTTTCCTATATGTAAAATACTCTCTGTAATCTCTCTTTCTTGTTAAGAGTCATCACCGACTCTCTTGAAAGAGTCGAGATGACTCAAGAGGCCCTCTCATAATTCGGTGGCTAAATGTAATGATTACAAAAAGTAAAAAAACTAATAAAAAAACAAAAATGTGGAAATCGGTGGAAGCTTCATCCACCGACTTCCTCTCCCTATAAAAAGGGATGATGAGCATGTGAGTTAAGTGTGTTAAAAAAAATTAAGTTGAATTCTTTTGGTTGTGGGTTGAGTGTGCTCTATTTGTGAGCTTGGGAGTGTTAGCTTGTGTGAGCTTGTGAGTGTGTGTTCATTTGGTGAGTTCGAGTATTGCAATGTGCTGTAAGGGCATTGGGGTTTTAGTGAGGCATTGGGGTTTTAGCTCACTGCCAGCTGATGTGAGTTTTCTTGAACCTCTTTCTGTATTGTTTATTTCTATGAATAAATAAAGAATATTTTGTCAAAGTTATTATTGAGAATTATTCTGGTTGTCGAAAGTTATTATTGAGAATTATTCTGGTCATCGAGATTCTGCTAGTTTTTTTTCACATAAATTTGAGATTGGATCTAAGTCATATTTAGAGCCCACTGGCATTACGTTTTCCTACATTTGTTTCACTCTTCAATCTCTCCCCGCACATGTTTACTTGGGTGATCCTGTGTCAAGAGCGGAACCTTAAGGTCTTCAGGGATGAGGCGTCGGTCTTCCCTCCTCCCTGTGCCGGAGCTGCTGGCCATGTTCATCTTGTTCTCTGCATGATCGCTCGGCTCAGCCACCTGCAAATTGCTGGATTGATATCCTTAGCTAATTATTCAGGTTCTCTGACAGGCCGAACCTTTTATTTCTTGCAGGGCCTCTGCCTCTTCTTTTTTTCCCCCTTATACCCGTTTTCCTGCAGACATTTGTGTTTTTTTATTAACCTTCTTCTAGAAATTATCTGTGTGTGTGGGGGAAATTTGTGATTAATTTTACAACATATATTTTAAATATTTTTGAAAATAATACGCAATTGTGCCTATCTGAAAACGTAAAATCACATACAGATTATGTTTTTAAAATATGTAAAATGAGTTTTAAAGGGAAACACTCGCGTCCCTTTGGTTATAAAATAAAAAAAAGGTTGCACACTTTAAAAATCTCATTCGCTTTGTTCATTGAATAATGATTTGCATACTAAAAAGATAGATTAGAGAAACAAAAAATAAAACCTTAAAAATAAAGTGTGCTAATGGAAGTTGGTTAGGCTCATTTCTTTTATATACATATTCCTTTATCTTATGTACAGGCAAATCAACAAAGTGTGAACATTATGCTCTCCTTTTCTCTCTCTCTCTCTCTCTCTCTCTCTCTCTCTTTTGCTCTTTCTCTCTCTCTCTCTCTCTCTCTCTCTCTCTCTCTTTTGCTCTTTCTCTCTCTCTCTCTCTCTCTCTCATGGATGCACAACTAGAAAAACACACGCCATCAATCACGACACACAAACATGGAGGAAAATACATAATCAATACTTGAACGCATTGCGCTTTAATTGATCAACTATGATCCAGTTTATCTTCTATAAATTCCAACAGCATGCATTAGATCACCATTCAGATTAGAAAACCTAGCAGTCAACAAAAAGTTCATAAAGCGATATCTAAACTTTCTCAGTTCAGAAGATTCGTGCAAGTAAATGATTATCTATGAAGAGAAAGTTATTGACCAGAAGTTGGGACGGTGGATTTTTAGGGTCGTAAAAGCCTCTTAAACAGGGCTAAACGCTCGTATAATTGGCTCTCAACTAAAAGCCTTCGGTACTCCTCAACTAGAAGATTGATCAAAGCTTCCACGGTTCCACCTAAGGACCGGAATGCGTGAAAACAGCAGTATATAGTTAGAGTCTGAGGGAGTTGTCTCATATTATTAGGATTTGGTTCATTAGTTGGTGAATGATGGCTGACATGCAACAGGCCAAAGGAAGCGATGAAGCAAATATACCAAGAATATGGTGATGTTCTCTTAAATTTGCTGCTTTTATTGTTGCAGACGAATGCCACTTTTACTATGCATTCTTCTCTTTCTTCTGGCACGGCAGAGCTGTCCAAAGCCAATGCAAGTACGGTGTATGCCTCTGTTTTCGAATTTTTTATTGCTGTTGACATCTTTAGCTTCGTGTGCCTACCTCATTCAGCATGAAACTTGCAAGAGGACAGCTTCCCACCCTTTTATTGACTCAAATTTACAGTTCAACAAAATCTACATAAAATATTGCCACCACCAAGAGGCAACAAGTGCTACCTGTGAAAAAACAAACATTGTCTGCTGTGTTAAAGTAGAAGAAACGAAAATGCAAAACATAACTTTTAGAGTGGTTCGGTCAATTCTGACTAGGCCCACCATCTCTCAACTTGAATCAACCTTGACAAGAGAGGTTTCATTAAAGCTGCGTGGAGATGGTTAGTAGATTTGGAAATTTTTTTAATTTGAGAAATTTTCTATAATTTCAATTATATCTCTTTCCACATTTGATGGTTATAGACACACGAACTTTTGACAAGTCAAAATGACTATTTTATCGCTCATAAATGAGATTTAAATTGTTTTTCTAAAAGAATTACAACTGTAGAGGCTATGAACTACGCCAAATCAAACCACATGCTCTAGGTATCAGACACTAGGATCCATATCACCCAAGTTGTTGCCGCCTAAAAATGACAATTTCACCCCTAATCACCCCATTTTGTCACATATGTTTCTTCAGTGTTTCAAGAACAGTCCCAGAAATCATGAGAATTGTTTCACCCAAGGTCAATTAGACTGATTTCTATCTCTACAAGTGACTAGAAATCCTTCAAACAAATTTACTAGCTTACATTTGATCGACAATGGTCCAGAAATGACCTATTTCCCTAGTTTTTCTGTCATTTCTTATCATCAGAGCACTTGCAGGCTGATCAAACCCACAGTAGGTTCTCTCCAGTATTTCCAGCTCCATTACCAGCTTTCAGACTTAAATTCCAGTGTTATAACAACCATTTGTAAGAAATGGTGTCCCACAATTTCCTCATTTTTTGCATGCCTGGTCTGCATTTCTGCCTTATCTAAACATGTCAGTTCGAATCGAGTTAGGATGACATTCTTCAGTACTAGATTTCACTATTCTTAACTTAATTTCAAATAACTGTATCTCATATGAGTATAATTGCATTTTTTCAGTCGGTCCTGAAGTTTCCGTGTTTAGACATTGTCACTAGTGACTTCTAAACAAATTTTTGAGAGATCTGGAATGTCAATTGTCCATCTTAACACATAGATAGATTCACAATTTTAGACCTCTCATAGCCAAGGTCTAAATCCCTGTTTCCTATTTTACCATTCACATTTGTATTTCTAAGGTCAATTTCAGCTTGGTCAATTTTGAATAATATAAGTTTCCAAGGGCAAATAGACTAATTTTTCAATCAAGCCTGACATGCTCCCTAGATTGAACCCAGTCTACCGAGTCATATAGTCATGTTTTCTAGAAAGCCAAATTTTCATATTTCAACTTGTTAGCCTAATGTCAATCCAAGTTTTATTGTTTAACATTGATTTCTTTCGTGTTTTAAACATATTAGGGTTCTTTAATGTGTCCTAACTCTAGTCTACAGAGTGCAGACTTGCAAATCACTAACATGTTAATTTAGATTCTTGTCATTATGCATATCCAAATTTGCATTTAAATTTACTAAGAAATTCATGCTAGTTCAACATGTGCCTCGATACAATAGTCCTTGCACTGTATTCATGATCTAGCTTTGCTCCCATGTGGGTTCAATTTCCAAAATCATGCATATTATAATTAGATATTCTCTTATTATTCTATAATGTTTGATGTGCATTGATATAGTTTGCTCCTCTTTTGCATCATGCCTTTAATTTGAAACTGTGCACTTAAAATTAGGTCCATATGAGAATCAGGTTAGGTTATTGTATACACACATGCAATAATATTCCTTGCATGCAATCGATCCAAACTGACTTTTTCAAGGATGCATGTTTTGAAAAAGTCTTAAGTGCACAATTTCAAAATTGAACATGTTATGCAACTCATTTTTCCAAATTATAGGTTTAGACATGGTTGAGATCTAACCCTAAATTTAACTTATCTACAACCACATTAGGTTTACTTCATGCCTTAACGTAGATTAGACATCGAACTGGCTACAATAAACCTGATCCTAACCCACCTTGGAATTTAGTTAAAACCCTAACCCTAGCTAGGGTTATCTAAATCAACCACTTAGATTCAATGTAAATTTAGTGTGTGAATGCAGAATGGATCTAGACCTTGTAAATTAGACTTTGATTTTTGAATTTGAATTTGGATGCAATGAAATATGGATTTAGAAAATTAGATCTTAATTTGGATATTATATTTGGAGGATCATATCTAGTTTTCAAGTAACTTGGGTCATGACTTTGGATCTTACACAGAATTGGTTCCAAGTCAGATTTTGGATATCATATCTAACACTTTGGATATCATATATTAAAATTTGTATCACAATTTTAGACCTTATATGATTAGATCTTAAGTTGAATTTTGGATTACAAATGTTCATGATATCAGGATCAATAATTCAAATAATACAAGTCTTCTTTTTTAGAATTGAACTCAGATCTCAACCATAGTTGACTCCTTAGATCCAAACACTAATTTCAAGCCTTCAAACTGGTCACTGAATTAGCTCATATTAGTATAGACTTGGATCATTCTTGAATCAGATTTAGGATTCAGATTTGGATATTAAATAACGTAAAGTTGAGATCACAGATCTCTTTAGGTCCATGCCCCAAAAACTTAGAAACTAGATCTCAATCATGTTTGGATCTAGTATGCATGCATTCATATTAGATATAAGATTCATTGTATAGATAAATGATGATACAAATAATGAATTTTGTCCTTGGGTTTCAAATATATTTTTCTTCACTTCGTGCACACGGATTTCTAAAGGTCCACTAAATTTTCTAAAATCTCATTTTTACAAATATAGAGAAGTTAGGATCTTAACAACAATAATAACTCAGAATTTGGAATACTTAGTCTAGTCCTTGATATAAATACCCCTGGTTAAGGTGCTGGGAATAATAAGATCTTGTACCGATAGGTCGCGTTCTATCTCATATCACGTCCTATCTCATAATCTCTCGAAAGAGATAAGGAGACAAGTACATTTTTTTGAAATTTTTCTATATGAATAGTCATATGAAAGATTGTAAATTTTGCATGTAAACAAAAGTGACGACCATGGTGGGTCCTATTTCTGATCCAAATTACTATGTTCTGGTTGTCACTTAAGCCATAGAGGCATCTGGTTGTCCATATGTGATGTGTGCATTCCTTGTTTGCATCAGGACTTATAATTGAGAGAAATTTTACATATGCACATAGATATAGGATCAAATATTGTTCCTCTAAATTTAGATTGTTTGTCTTTAATAATTTAAAACTCCTTCTTAGGATCTGCACTGTAGCTCTCAGCTGCGCATCTGCTCATGGTTTTGAACTTTCCAGGAACGAATATAAGTCTTAGTCATCATGTCATAGGATTTCCCCTCTTAAGCAATAGCTTTAGCAGGATTCAATGGCTGGACTAACCTATTGGAGGTGGGTACTGGTACTCCCCTTACCACGTACTGAGACCATAGTCTCATATATCAGTAACCTCTAAGGAGAATTGAGAACCCTAAACTATAGAAGCTAATGAGGAAGTCTATGTCTTGTATATTGGATATTATACAATTATATGGCCATAACTTGATATTGAACTGCTATTGATCTTGACCTTCATGAGATCTAGTTTAGGAGCTTAAGCCATTTTCAAATATGTATCATAGAGTTGTGTCTTCTAGAGTGTGTTGTGTGTGCATCTTTGTGTCGTCTTATTTTTCATGTCTTCATAAACTTCATTTCAAAAACTAGATGTGAATTCATAACAGTGTCGTCCTTTTTTCTTTGTCAAAATTATCTAGGAGTCCAAAATCCTATCTTGTGCTGTCAATCTACCTCTTGGGATATCTCTTTTCACCTATTCTGGTTCAAAACATGTCCATCATATTGTTAGTCTTTCCTTAATTGGGTTGGCCCATTTAGGTAGAGTCCCTTTACTAGGTCTGGCTATCTTCTATTTTATCCAGTCATTTTGTCCTAATCCCACCTAGTCCGTACAATTATATTTTTCAAAGCCATATTTATTTCATATGGACCAAATAATAACATGAAAGTATGGACTTTGGAACCAGATCAAGAAAGAATGCTAAGGTAGAAGAAGGTGAGACAAAGCTATAGTACAATGAAAGGTCCACCAGCTCCAAAGATGGACAACTTTAACAAAGAATGATGACAATATTGAGAAGCCTCCATCTAGTTTCAGAAAAAGTTCCAGAAAGTGATGAAGAACAGCGAAAGACTCGGTCATCAATAAATAGGAACATGGGAGCTTCAATCAACGGAGACTCTGCAAATCAATTGAGCCCATGCAATCTCGCATACAGTAGATGGAGCAAGCTAAGTTGTGCTTGGAGAAGAAAGGCAAGCTAAATCTTTCTAGAAATGACTTTTGTAAGGGTTTGGATGATGAAGATCTAGTGAGACTTTTGAGGCAGTTTAGCAAATTCAAAGGGACTAAGAACCCACAGTGCAACAAATTTTAAGACAATGACAAAGCTCTATTTATTTGTTTCCCAAGGAGCTTAGATGGGAAGCATCACAATGGTATATGGAGCACATCGTTCCAACCAAAATGAAGGATTTTCATGAGGTTGCAAAGGCGTTCATTGACAAGTATAGTTCAATTGTTCTAAAGTCCTCATTTTTTATACTCTCACGGAGATACACCAACAAACCAAAGAGTCAACTCAAGAACATATTTAGTGTTGGAAATCTATAAGCAATAAATGTAAATTTTGATGGCATAGAATCATGCTGTTACTATGATTCATGGCAATTTTTAAAAGCACCAATACCACCTCAAAAAACAAGAGTACAAATCATTTTACGATCTTTCCAATAAAGCAAAGCAAATAGAAAGAGCCTTCAAAGGTTGTCTATCTCAAAGCAGGAACTGGTCAGAGTTACTACAAGAAGGATGATGTCAAGAAGTAGGCTAGATCTCAAGTCGATGCACTATCTTCGGCTCAGGCCAACACAACACGAAGCAAAGATCAGAGCAATCTATTGGAAGAATAAAAGCACAATGAGAAGGAAAACAAAAATAGCAATATACAGTCATCTAAAGGGAATAACCTATGATACCTAGGGTGGACCAGAGACATGAAATTTACTTCTATAGAACAATTCAAAGAAAAGATTGTGTTGTCCTAGAACCTTTGCAAACTCCAAAGGTGGCAGATCATCCTGAAGTGAAAGGAAAATACAAGGATCAATTCTGCAAATTTCACAGGAATTTTCGCCATAGTACAAATGACTGTATTCCTTTCAACCACATTCTACAAGACTGCATAGGCATAGAGCTTCTGGTGGAAGGGTTGATACGTGACAGAACACTAGAATCTAAGTTGAACTTGTTATTGTTTTGTTTTTTTATGCATCGTAGGGACACTAGGGTCCCTTCCTCAGTTGTTTGATCAATAAAGTTGTCTTTCTTTGAATCAAATATGTCTCTCTTGCATTTATGTCCTAGCATCTATATTTTGGTGGATAGACATATTCATTCTCATGATTCCAACATTCCCCACTGCAACCCTATAATGAGTTATCTTTTTAGGTTAAGATAAACTATCGCATATTTTTAAAGGGATTTTTGAGACATTTATCTACAAGTTCATTCAAGCAGGAAAATTTTGCAAAATAAAATATCAAGCATTTTATGAAGCTTTAAACCTTCAAGTAAAAATTTCATGAAATTCTGAATTGAAAATTTTTGTCAGGATATTTCACAACTTTACAATTACTCAAATGCAAATTGTACAAGCATTCACCATAATTTACAAGCACCACATAAACATTCACAAGTATCTTAGCACACAGGCATTAGTACATGAATTTGCACTTGTACTTTCATACAAAACACACTTGCACACTAGCACTCATACTTTTGAATGTGGCCCACATGCACTCGTGCATTGGTATGTGAATTTCACAAGCAAACAAGCACTCGTCCTCTCATATGAGAACCTCAAGCATACAAGCACTCATACTCTCGTACAAGAACCACAAGCATATAAGTACTCAAATTGAAGTTAAGAATAGTCAGATCCAACATTGAAGAATGTAATACTTGCTCAATGTAGACTAACTTTCTTGAATCGGGCATAAATGGTTACCAAACATGCAAAGATGGGGAAATAGAACACCATTTCTTAGGAATAGTTGCTCTAGCACTAGAATTTGAGCTAAGAAGCTAAAAATGAAGTTGAAATACTCTAATAATAATAAGAAACAATAGAAAGCTAGAGAAATTAACAATTTCTAACCAAATATAAGCTGATAAACTTGTTTTGACGACACTTGATAACCCATAGAGATGAAAATCATTCTAATTGTTCTTGAGTAAAATATTTCTTAAGATTTTCATGATTGTTCATGGAAAATTGGGTGAAAATGGGACAACATCGGATGATCATGGACAAAATGGCTATTTTTTTTAAGTGGTGACAACTTGGGTGATTTGGGTCCTAATGGCTGATGCCTAGAGCATATGACTTGATCTAGTGTAGTTCGCAGTCCCTATATTTGGAATTCTTTTGAACGACCAGTTCAAGATCCTATTTATGAGCAGTAAAGTGGTTATTTTGATTTATAAAAATTTTGGGTGCCTAAAGTGGTGTCGTAAAATTTTAGGTTTCTACTTCCCCATATTTCATTAAATGGTTCTCATTTTGCATAAGAATATGTCCATTGTGATTTGGTAAAACTATCTTTCCAAGCCTGCTCAAGCAATCTTGGTGATATTGAGTTTGCTCATGAGATATTCGAATTTTGGACCTAGTAGTCATTTGGTAAATATGCCTGCAAGCTGCTTAACTTTCATAACAAACTTGAATTCAGTCTCCTTGTTTGCAACACATTCATGAACAAAGTGATAGTCTATCTCATTAACATGCTTTGTACAAGTGGGATTTGATGCTAGAATATTGTCACACCACAACACATATTTAGATTTTTCTTCTATTTGGAGTTGAAAAAGCAGAATTCTTAATCGTAATAGTTCTTATGTAACTCTTCCTAGGGTTATACATGGGCCTCTGTCAAAGATCGAGCTACAGTTTATTGATTGTTTTATGACAAAGTAATGTTTGTGCCCAAATACATGAAATATTCATTGGTAGACTTACAGTCATCTGGATAACTTTTATAGACTGTGTTTGTAAAAGCTGATAACGACAAGGAACCAAACGAAGAATGCAACCCATAACCAATTGTCCCTAAGTTACCTCAATATAGGCTTTATATAAACCTAGTGATCCTTGCATGGTTAATGCATGAATTAACATGTCATACTAACTAAAAAGCCTATATCTGATCAGGATAATGTGGTGGATCAAAGTCCATGAACAATTTGATGATAAAGAGATGCATTATGCTCGTTGAGAGGCTCTCTATAATGCTTTGAGCTACAGACTGACATTTGTTGTTGTCTATGTCACCTGAGTGCGTGGTGCGGGTGCCGGTGCGGGTGCTGGTGCGGGTGCCGGTGCGGCACATCTCAAAAAATTTAGGTGCGGCGGTGCGGTGAGAGTATTTTATTATTTTTAAAATATAATAATATAAAAGATTAATAAAATAACTAAGAACAAAAAGATTAATAAGAAAACGATGAATTTAATCTAATCTTTTCAAATTGGATTATAATTAAGCCTCCCACTGCAAGGGATTTAAGACGATGCCTTCCTTGGTGATCTCCCCGGTACTTCTTTACACACCAGCCTTGTTTCTGCTGCTGTGGAGTTGAGCTCAGAGCGACTCTCCTCCGGCGAGCCAGTTGCAGCAATGGCGAGCCATGCTGATCCGCTCAATACTNCCTCTCCCATCTGTTTCCCCCTTTCCTCCCGTCCTCACCTCTCTTCCTCCCTCTCCCATCTGTTTCCCCCTTTTCCTCCCGTCATCACCTCTCTTCCTCCTTTGCTCTCCCTTTCCCTTTCCCCCAAATCGTCCCTTTCTCCCTCGGGTGCGGTTTGGGTGCGAGCTCCTCATCGGGTGCTGATTGGGTGCGCACCTAGAGCGCACCCGAAGTGCACCAGCACCCGAAGCGCACCCGACGCGGGTGCGGGCCCAAATTGGAAGCACCCAGGTGACATAGGTTGTTGTAGAAGTCATTACCAATATGCAATGCTCCATTTATATTGCCTTAGACAATAACTGAAAAAGATGCTTCTGTTGCATAAGAAAAACTCCATCATCTTGCTTGATAACTTCCATGCCAAGAAAATAATTAAACTCTCCAAAGTCCATAACTAAGAACTTATGGTTGATATAGTCTGTACCTTTCTTGATACACAATACTGAACTTCCCATAATAGTAATATCTTCAACATAAGTATATAGATCATACCTCCTTTAGCCCTATAGATGAAGCGGAAAGAGTGTGATTTTAATTCCATAAAAATTTTTTGAACCAATTAGACTTTAGCTTCTTGAACTATGCTCTCAGTTTTTTGTTTTAGGCTATAAATTCCTTTTGAATGTTGTAGGTGTGAACCAAGAATCTACTATCTTCAAATGCCATGTTTTCTCTATGTAAACTTGCTCCTTCAGCTCACTATGGAAGAATGCCTGCCAACATCTAGCTGATGCATGACCCATCCTCCTGAAATGGCTAGAAAGAAAACAACATGATGGTAGTTGGCTTCACAACCAGGTTATAACCTTTGCGCCACAATTCTGGCCTGGAAACAGGCAACAATATCATTTGAGTTTTTTAACTCTAAAAACCCTTTTGCAACCAACAATTTGTTTACATCCAATGTTGGAACAAGCATCCACATGTTGTTTTTTGTGGAGAGCTTTGATTTCTTCATCCATTGCAATCCTCCACTTATTGCTTCTTAGATCTCAACACTGTTTGGTTCTTGTTCCTCTTTGTTGCCCATGCATGTTAGATATGTCTTTGCAATTCAAGTTCCATCCGTTGAGTGAGTTATCACACAATGGACTTACTCGATGGGGAGGTTGACAACTAGTTCAATTCTTGGTGATAACAACATGTCATGATCTTCAACCTTAGCCTCTTCAATATTGCTCTCAATCATCATTGAGGAACTATTTTCTCCTTGATCGCCATCTTGAAGGTCAAGTAGCTGATTTTGCAATTTTGGGAGCACTGTCAAGATATGACTCACAATTTGATCTTCTTTGAGTGTCACTTTCTGTGGACCGTGCACTTGTTTGTTTCAATGCTACTTCTTAATGTCTTCTATGAGAGAATTGTCACTTCCTTCAAATGAGAAATTTTCTTCATTGGATGTCACATGCTTGGAAACATAAACATGGTTCAGAACAGGAACATAACACATGAAACATTGTTTGGATAGATCCATAACCAAGGTGAAATTTAGTTATAGCTTGTTCAACCTATATGTTGTAAGCAATGCGTAGCATGTGCAGTCACAAATTCAAAGATGATCATAACTCAAAGCTTGATTCAGTATTCATCTCTATGGAGTCTCTCCAAGGAGCCACTTTGACGGTAGCTGAACAAGATAGACACTAATTCTAAAGGCATTGGTCCAAAACTTTGGAGGCCGTCCAGCATAGGAAAGAATACTCATTCCCAATTTAGTTACAACTCGAGTTTTCATGAAATGATTCCGTTTGGCATGGGAAATGAGGGACACAATAATCATCATTTTATGCCATTTCACTCTAAAGACTCATTAAAATAATGATCAAAACGAAATCACTACATCTATTTCTATGAAACACTTTAATGGAACGCCTAATTTGCTTTTCAATCTCAATTTTAAATCATGGAAAACAATTGAAAGCTTTAGATTTTACTTGGAGAGAAAATATCCATATAAAGTGAGTGAGACTGTCTACTATAAAAAGTAATGTCAATCATTTTCCCATGGTTTAGGGGCCAACCCCCATAAATCAGCATGCACAATTTCAAGAGGAGCATTGGAACAACTATCAAAGATATGAAAAAGAGAATTGATGAGATTTACTAATAAAGCAATCGAGTTTTATCAACATCAGAAAAGTCAATATTGCTTTTATTCAAACCATCTAAAGCATAATCTCCTTGTTGTCCTAATTGGTATTGCTAGACTTCAATGACTTATTCTTATCTATACTAGCAGCAGTTTCAAATCTTTACACTCACCATCGGTCGAGTATATTATGAGGCTCCCCATGATGGAGCACCTTCTTTATGTGATTGTGTTTAACAACAAATTTGGAATGATTCAAGATAACAATCATTCTCCTTAGTGAATTTTTGCAACTGATAATAATTTTTTTGTGTATGCTAGGAACACGTGACACATTTCATAAGATGAATGGACAGGGCCTAAGATGAACATTATCATTGTCAACAATAGAGAAATAGGCTCCATTCGACATGGTCAGTTTTTCATAGTCCATGTAGTTGGTTTAATCTTCCATGGCATTGACTACATATGATGAGATGCACCTATATCAAGCTACCACACATGATGATGCAAAGAATCAAGTCACCATGAAATAGAGGAGTTTGAAATATGTAACGTTGATGCACAGTATGACTTTTACACCCATAGAATTGACACAAAACCATGTGAGGAGAAGATTCTTTGGCATTAGGCTTTTAGAAGATTTGGCATTGAAATGCCAAGGACTACCTCCATAGTTGGGCTGGTTATTGCCAAACCATTGCAGCCTATACCATGGTAATTGTTGTTCTAGCATCCATGGCCAGCTTGAGGAACAAAAAAGGCTGTTGCCATCTCAAAGAGTGCTTCTTGCTGGGTAACAGTATTATGAATGACTCTTTTTCTTGATTCAATTGTAAATCATAAATTCCCTAAAAGGAAGGAAGCACTTTAAATGCAATGACAGTAGTAACAAAACATTCTTACTAGTAGGTAATACATTTAATGTGAAAGGTACTAAATGTATGTCATAAACCTATTCACCAATCAGTACACCAATCTAGCTTTCCAAGACATATAGTTCCCAACATTTGAAGGACCATATGTTTGTGTTGATCACTTGGCCATAGCAAATATCGCCTAAAGTGGTTAGCACTTAATATGGATGAGTCACTTCGACATCCCACTCCCATAAATAAAAATCAGGCCTGCCACAAGAGGTCTGAATTTATTTTCTTAAACCATTAAATGGCTCCAGTGAACAGTTGCCATGGTCTCCCCGACACTTCACTTATAGCAGCCACAGTAAATGCAGCTCCCTTGCCTCCAACTACTTTCGCATTTCTTGCAGCAGGCCTTCAAGTTGCAGCGACTATTGAGTTTGCTTTTCTTCCTCTCTCTCTCTCTCTCTTGTGTCATGAGTACTATTGTTTTAGTATATGGTTTTCAGCATTGCTATTGAAACAGTGATAGCCACAGAATTGGCTATTCCATTTTAGAAGAAGGAGTATCAGATTGGAAACATCGCTATCGTAGTCCTCACCTTCTTCGCCACTAGGCATCTAATCCCATACTCCATCTTTTGCTTTATTTAATCTTCTTCTCGCTTCTTGTGGTCATCATCCTCTTTGATGACATCCGATTCTGTGGGGAAGAATGATTTTAGATGGTGTTTAGCTTAGGAGGTACAATTTGCTGGAAAAGGGGTGTGGCGCTTAGCTTCTTTTCCAAAACTATGAGAGGGAAGAGTCAGAGAGCGATGGCTTGATGAAATTGATGCATGAGAGGGAAGATAATATCATCAGGATATGTATGTTAAAGGTCAATGGGGAACTCAAATGAAGTTTCCTTTAATTTCTTTGGTTTATTCCTTTTGTATAAGAAAGTATTGATATTTGACAATGTTTGAAGGTGTTCAAGATTTCATTAGTAGAAAATATTGTTTGTCTTGCTGAAATCCTAATTTTTTTATCTTTGGTCGTTTAGAAATGAAAAATTCATTTACCTGAATAAAGTTCCTAGAGCGTGAAACAATTGGGTTCCACTTTCATGATGAACAAGCTATCTTAATTTATTTGCTTTGATGATGGAGAACCTACTTATATTTATTCACTCAATAAAATGTTATGTCTTTATTTTTCATTTTTATAACATTTTTCTTGGGCCCTGCAAGTATATTTTGCATTCTTGATCGGTATTTCATGAGGTTAGACAATTTCTGACCGGCTTCTTCTGTATATTACATTAATACTAAGATATTTCTCTGAGCATTTGTTTTTTTTTTCTCGTAGACTATTGCAGAACCATTTTTTAGAAATTGTGATCATGAAAGCAAACATATTGTTTAGCGAATATATAACTTCTCATCCTTATAACTGATTATCTCAAGAAAGAAAGAAAAAAACATTAATCTTTAGGTCATTATTTTGTATATTTTTTTCCATTAATCATCTGGCTTTATTTTCTGGTTTCACCTTGAAAGCAAATTATAGAGAGACAGAGACTAAAAATTCTACAGCTAATTGAAATCTACTCTTAGTTTCACTTTGAAAATAAATTCTAGAGAGGCTGTTATTAGTAGCACTGAGGGTGTTTTGTTGAAGTAATTGGTAATATCAACACTTTTGCAAGTACTTAGTATTGTGCTTTCATGCATGTGATTGTTTCAAAATTGCATAGGTTCTTGAAATTTCTTCTTTTTGTTTATTTTCAGTGGTATTGGTGAAAGATTGCAATGAGGCAAAGGAATATATAGAAGTCATGGGAGATGCTTATGATGATTTTTATTGTCCTTACCAACAAAATCTTCCAGCAAGTACAAGCAAAGGACGATAATTTGTGTCCTTTCAGCATTCCTGGGCATCTAGCTCATTTATGATAATGTTTCCAGCAATATTTTGTTATTCCTGAGTGTTGAAGCAAACAAGTATGCATATGATCATTAGGGTTCACTCCAGCAAATACTGATGGAATCCTTGGGCCTAGTAATGCTAAAGTGAATCTAACCCTACTTGTTTTGTTTTTCTTTAGATTTCTTGGTACTAGAAATTGAGCTGGTTGCCAAGGAATTGCAAATAATGTGGTGGGCCATTCTGCATCATAATATTGAATGACTTGTAAATGATGTGTGTGTGTGTGTGTGTATATATATATATATATATATATATATATTCAGCACAGGCAACCCGCATCTTTGGGGAAATGTTGGGAATAATTTCTCACAACAATTCACAAATGCCAGGAGAAGCCATTTATGGAGTTCTCAATAGCATATAGGGAATTAGCTATAAACATTATCTTATTTGGTCATACAACCATTAGCATACCTTTCTTCTTAATGTTTTGAAGATCTTGATCGATTTTCATGATAACAAAGGTTAGATGACAATGCATATCCAAATCTGAAATCCCATTTCACAATCTGAATATGATCCATATATGAATTTTAAATTCACATCTGAATCCGAATTTTGAACCAAATTTGGCAAACTTTCCAAATGTAAGGGTGGTCGATCCAAGATATTTGTTTGAATCTATGTCTGATCCAAATCTGTTTGATATTTATGCATATTGAATCCGAATCTAAATCCAAGGAAATGTCATTTCCTATGTCCAAATCTGAACTAATTTCTTAATTGGATGTTAAATTTTCTTTCATTATCCAATTCTTTTTGGATTAGTCTGATATCCCTAAGCGACACCAAGGTCATGAAAACTTTGAACCTTTCTATATAATGTAAGTGTAGATTTTAACCAAGTCTTAGTGGAAAACATTGTCACATTAGTTGTAGTAAAATCTTTAGCAGTAACTAATTTTCTCGCAAAAAAAATCAACTACGGTTTTAGCCATGGCTAATTAGCCATTTTTGTTTCCATCTTAATTATTCCAACTTCCACAGAAGTCATCGATGTAGTGAACAAACTTGATATTTAGATATAGATTTCATGTTTAAATGTGTCAATTATGTGCTTCCTTGTTTATAATTAGGCATGGAATCAATGGAAGTCATATCATGAAATGCTTGTTCATATGCTTACAACCAATAGTAATCCTCTAGACCAACATTGATGGTTGTCAAACTCTGCCAAAATCATGATATGCATATCATAAAGAACCAATATGAATTTGATTATTGGATTACATGTCAGTTTAAAGGAATCTCCAAACCATCCCAGTAATCCATTAGAAATTAAGAATACCAAAGCCTGCATTTGCAAAGGATGAAGGTACCCCTTTATTGTTAGAGTGTGTGTTAAATTGCTTACTCAAAGCCCCATAAAAGTTCTTCAATGAAAAATTTTATCCCTCTCACAACCTTTCTGTGAATGAAACTATCTTGTCCGCACAAGTGTATTGAGTCCACCATTTCAACGTTTGTAAATGGGTTTGTCCTTTTGTTAATCATACAAACTAATCCCATCAATATTAAAATTATCAGTTCTTATCAGTCCTATGGCTTTTTCAAACATCATAAACATTGGATTCCAACATGTATCGATGGTGTTGAAAAACATTGTGCATCAGCAATATTCATGTGCACGTATATGTATATAACATGTATATACACATATGTCTTCATGAGTATTAAAATAAAGAAATGACTTGAAAATAGTCGACTTCAATTTTTGATATAGGCCGAAGGGGAAATTAGGCTCATGCAAGAACCTAAGTTAAGTATCCAATGCTGCATTAGAGAGGGTATTTGGTTTTGAAAATCTTTTGAAAAACATGCTTCCAATTATGAACATAAAATCATAATTATTTGTTTTAAGAAGATACATTTCTTCCTCCATTGGGTATGAAAGAAAATTGAATATTTATGAAATGAAAAGCAACGTAGGAAAGCACTAATTGGGGTCCATAATCGGGTGATTAAGAAATAAACTAAGCATAAAATGACATGAAAATGCACTTTAACATGTACAAATTCGTGAATGGCTTTCCTGGGTTGGACAAGTACCAATCTCAAAAATCAACACAAGAATGATGAAATCTCAAGCCCAAACACTCATTCTCACCATGCATTTGCTCATTAATTAAGGAAAAATTAGAATATCATGTATGAATATCATTTCAAGCATATATGAGGAGTAGGACAATATAACAAGCATTTTTTTTGTAGATAAAATGAAGAAGTGGAATTTATTCTGCCTTGCTTGTACTGTCGGTGCACTCAAGATATAGCTCTTGATTCCGGAGAAGAAATCATTTGAGATTTCTTGCACGGCCATGGGGAGGTGGCAAGAGGAAAAGAGGAAATTAAAATGGAGGATTACATACCTCGGATATGGATGAACCTCCTCCTTTGAATTATTCAAGGATCACTTCGGATGAAGCTTCCAAAATAATGAAATGATTCCTCTAAGAGGTCTTCTTGTGCTCCCTTGAAGAGTTTGAACTTGGAGATGCTTACTCCCAAGGTAGGAAAAGAAGAGGGAAATAGAGAGAGAGGCAAATCTTCAAGTGATGGTGCATTAGAAATCCCCCAAGGGTTAGCATATGCTCAAGAGAGAGGATTGTGGGGGTATTTATAGAAATTTTTGAGGTCAAAATTCAAAATTTGAATTTCACAATATTTTCATCCGAATTTCAAATAATTTTCAATTTTTTTCAATTTTTTTTGGTTTTGACTAAGAGGGATTGGCTATTAGCCCTGCAAACACCCTTTTGAGGTGTGGGCAGGGCTATTGCCCACCCAAAGAAACCAAAACTGCCCCCTAAGGGGTGGTTTTTGCAAGAAAAGGGGTGGGAGGCCTGCATTGTTGCAGGCCCGTGCCCGGGCGCAACAACGCCCTGGCACCTTGGTAAAACGCGCGCGGTAGTGAGCGATGCGCTGCCACGCACAGTAGCGATCACGTAAAGCGATCACTACTATGATTGCATAACGTGACGCGATCACGTCACACGATTGCTCGCATGCACAAGGTGGTGCAGTGAGCTCGCACGCACCGGCATGCGATCCCCATGCGACTACGCTTTGCGGGAGCTCTAAGAAAACGTTGTTTGAAAATTTAAATAAAATGAAATGAAAGTGAATAAAATAAGATAAAATCACCATAAAACCCCTTTTTCTACTTAAAATATGTAGAAAACTGATTTTTTTGTTATAAAAGAGTGGTCGGCTTCATTTTGAGCTTCAAAAACATATTTTGGTGCGAGGACGAAGCATAAAATAAGGGAGAGGTCTGCACACACATGCGCAGCACTTATAGCACTTGATTTTTCCGTTTTGAACTCGATTTTGCATTTTGAGTTTGAAATGCTTGATTTGGATATAACCTGGGGTTTAAAAATTCATTTTAGATCGAATAGTTGCAAATTTGTTTTGGGTCTAGGATCAAATCCAAATACAGTATTTTTTGAGAAATTTGGGCTGATAACGATGAAGCAGCATCGGCTTAAAAAAAATGATTTCAAACTTTTCATGAAATAACTATGAATTGATTTTTTGTTAGTACATTGGCTTGCATGAGCCTATATAGGCTTATTTTTTAAATGAGCCCCATCGACAAGGTGCTGACATGATGAATTCTTGGTGATGTCTTTAAATAATATGCCTAACATATATCAGTCTATGAGCCAATAAAGTGGTATTTCTAACTCCATGATGTTAGATCGAACTTTTGCATTCAAAAATAAAAAAAGTAAGATAATCCTGGAGCTGAATAGGCTTATTGAGTCTCCAACACCTTTCCTTGCTCCCGCCACAAAGGTTCAGATTGGCCCTTAAACCTGGGGTTAAGGAGAAGAAAGTGTTTTGCCTCCTTGGGGTAGTTCTCCCTCCTTCATGTGGTTGAACCTGCAAGGTCATGTCCAACATAGATGGTCTATTTGTGCTATGTTTTATGTGGTCAAATTTTCAAGTGCGTCTTAGATAGTGGATCTTTTAAAATAGACCTTTTAATTGTCTTCATTTGATATTAAAAAAAAGAGGAGAAGAAGAAGGTTCTTAATCACTGAAGATCTTACCATTTGCTTGGCCATTGGTATGGTCTAAAGTATTACCAATGCCTATAGGTCCAAAGCTGCTTTTTATTCAAACCAGTAATCCAAACAAAAATTCACATTGCCACATCTCAAGAAAAGTGACTAAAAATGTTGAATTTTTAGGAGGTGTTTGACAATAAAACACATTAATAAAGTGTCCCATGAATCTACCCTTATCTTTGGGATAGATTCATAGAACACAAGAATGTAGTGTTCCATGAATTTAGGGATGAATTTATGGAACATTCTGTTAGTATTCCTATTGCCAAATGTCCTTTACACTACTAAAAGACATTGGAAATAAATGTATATGTACTCAGCTTAAGCCCAATTTCATAGGCAAAACAGATGGTAGAAAAAGCTCTTGTGACCCACACTCTAAAAAATGCTCTATGTCACAAACTCTTCATCTGAATACTCTAAATGAGAAATGAGATACTTCTTAAATGGTTCGTAGTCCTTTTTTACATTAATGAAGGAAACATTACCCTTCAAATGCTTTCTAGAGTCTTGAAATAGCAATGACCCATCAACTTTATAAAATTTTTGGTTAAAGAAACCAAGTTGCAAACAACATAATATTTGTAGAAGATGTAATGTTATTTAGTAAAACTTCTACTCTATCCATGTGTAACATGAAGAGCTTTTTTAATGAGAGTGAAAGAAGGGAAAACCTGAAAGTATATGATGATAGTAAGTGAATCTTATTTAGGTGGTGATGGAGTGAAAAGCTAGAATAATGGCCATCTTGGAGTGAAATATTGATGAGTTACAATTCTAACATTGACAAGCTACCCATCTCATATATGGTGCTACACCTGCTTGAATGAAATTTGGTGGCGAGTATATCCAAACCATTGATAGATTAAATGAATAAGAAGTTGCGTAGTTGGAAGGCAAATTATCTTTCTCATGCAAGACAGCTTTGTTAATAAAGAATAATCCAGGTTCCCTTGTGATGTATTGGACGCAATGCTTTGGATTCCTACAGGAACTTTAAATGAATTAAACATAGCATGATGCAATTTTATAGGCAAAACAAGCAAGGTGTTAATAGGAAACCCATCCCTAGAAAGCTCAATTAGTTGGGGAAGATGTAACAAGAATAAACTAAGGAGCTGGGAGCATGGAATCAAGCCATGTTGGCAAGTAGGATATGGCTTATCTTTAATCATAGACTAACAACAGAGAGGTTGGCAAGGAGTAGATATTTAAGAAAAGAGAGAAGTATATGGTGCTCGAGGAAGGCATGGAAGGGCTCCTAGAGATGGAAAGGCTTAGGTTGAGGGTGGAGCTTGACTGAGAAAGCTGTGTTGGAAAGCTAACAGTGGAGAATTCATTAAATTTGGGTTGATAGGTTGTGTGGGCCTGAATTTGTGAATGATTTGAGTGCAGGATCATTGAAGAGCATACTACGAACTAGATATGAATCTTAATCAAGCACTATGTGTGGAGGTGATGGGTTCAAACACAATGTGATTGAATAGATGTGAGGCCTGGTGCTCAGTAGGGAGGGAGATTGTTTGATATGAGGGACAAGGGGACAAAGGAATTAAAGGTTGGGGATATTCTTGAATATCTTAATCAAAGGGGAAGCAAGGGCAGGTGGAGAGATCAGATTTGAACAAGCAAAGCATTGGCAAGGGCAGGAGTATATATATCAAATGAGAATAAGTTTATACAACATATGTATGTTATGCAAGAGAGCAGGATAAAGAAATCGCCATTTAATCATCAATTGTAAGAAGGAGGTATTGAGGGAAAGTGGTTTGCTCTTTTGGTAGAAAAAGATTTGAGGTTGATAATCAATATGGAGTTTTATATAGAGAATAATGTAAAGTTTAAGCAAAAAAGGACTTCTAAGGTGCTAGAAATTGACTTTCCATATTATGTGTTGGAAGATTGGGCCCTTGATCATTGAGTTAATAAGGAGTTAACCAGATCCCTAATAGTAGCATGGAAGGCCCAGAAGGATTCCTTTATAGCACTGAACTAAGAATGAAGTGGACTCATGTGGCATAGTTTAGCTGGTCAAATTAGGGGCATGTAAAGAGGCTGGTCTCTAGTTCAATTCTCATGGGTGATATAACTCTGCGTCTTAAGTGGTGGGGCATGGTACCTAACTTGAAGACTCCACCATTGTCATAGCTTACACTGATGCAGCCTAAGACCCTCAAGGCAATGGGAACAGGACAGCCTTTCTACCTCTTTTTTAGGAGTGGATTGATAACTTCTCTCGCTCACCTAGAAATGAGAGGCAAGTGCATTGATGAAGAGGCAATGCAAGGTGTGAATGCGGTTAGAAATATGCAGAACAGATAAGGAGATATCGGATGAAGATATGATAGTTTACTTTGTCTTGGACAGGTGAGAGAAAGATGATGCATGTTGCCCTTCAATGCACAGTGCCGATGGTTTGAGATCTCAAGGAAATAGAAAGGGGAAAGGATGATGATAGATATGGTATATTGGGATGGTGTCTAGAGCAGGTTAGTGGATGAAAGAGTAAGGTTTAACTTCATTCCAATAATGTCAGCTGGTTAAAAAGGCTCCAACATATTCTTGAAGGGAGACAGATGTCCTTCATTAAGAAGATAGCAGAGGATAGATAGGATAATAGTGTGCATGGATCTCATTTTTGTGCAAGTGGAGTTGAGGATAATTGAATTGTAGATAACTTGATGAAAGGATGAATTAAGTTAAGAAGTTGGGGATGATGGACGGGGATGGAATCCAAATCGCTTATGGGGTTGGGCAGCTATTCTAAGCTGCCACATTGATCTTTGATGTGCAGAACACATTTTGTTTATTTTTCGCATGTGCTATGCCTGCTCTTTTTTTTTGTTTGTAAATAAGATTCCTTTTTTTGGGTAATAAATCACGAAGGGCTCCTTCCAACATCTCTTCATTGGCACAAACCTTACTTATCATAATGCCATCTTTTGAAGGTCTCATCCAAACACAACCTTGCTATCCTTTGAATCAGAATGACCTGACATGCATTACAAGTTTTTTGCTCGAACCAACAGTGGTGTTTGGATCCAAATGCCCACCCATGTTTTCAACGCTCATATATGATCAAGAAAATGTACTTTTGTCATTTGAACTAATTTTTCTCCTCCAAAATTAAACCTTACAATGAGGAATCTCTTTTTCTATATAAAGTAATATTCATGATTTTTACTATTAGGGAACGTTTGAGTGGTCTATTTTGATTATGGATGCAAAACTCCACCTGATAATGGAATTGAAATTTTCCTAATCCCATCTAATTCTAATTTCCAGCTATATTTGATAAGATGGAATCTTGATTCAATAATTAAAAATGCCATATTTGATTTAAATGGAATTAAAATTCTAGAATTGGGAGGCCGTTGGATTCACATAAATTGCTGCAGCCTTCCAACATAAAAGCCCCACCTGCTAATATAAAAATCCATCAAAAAATCAGCTGGGGTGAAAATTAATTATAAAAATAATATTAAGACACATGATGGTAGCTTGACATGGAGAATTTATTTAGCAATATTGAAGTTACGGCCTCAAAAAAATTTAAAAATAGTCAAATATGTAAAAGCAGTAACAAGGAAAATGCTAGATAACAACAAATAGTCAAATATTACTCCATTGCACAAAAAAGAAATAAGAAATTACAATGGCAGGATAAAAGAAAAACACAATATTCTAGCTTAAACTAATAAATCTTAAATCTCGACCATGATACTAAAAAAAAAAAATCTGCTTTCTCACAATTGATGCCATCAATGCCCCTTGAAGAAAGAGCCATGTGTTGATGCCTTCTTTAACAAATTCTGCTCTTCAACTACGAAAACTCGAATGATCCTAAGACAAAGAAGAGCAAACTAAGACGAAAGACATGAATAGAATATTGTCCATCATATGTATACGTCAGAAATGCAACATCGTCATCAACCTATAAAGATGCACAAGCATCAAATGCAGCTCAGCTACAAGAAAAGAAATAGACTGAAAAAAGTAATAGTTTGAGATCAGAGGAGCATGCTTGGCATATGCTTCATATCAAGAAGCAAAACAGAAACAGTCAATGTAAAAGTTTGCATGACAGCAACCAATACTAGGTTAATTTCCACCCATTTTTTACTTATCCAACGTATACTTACTAGTTTGAAAAAATATCTTAGCTGTTGCTTCTAACCATAAGATTGACAAACAAAAAAAAATTCTGGCTTTTTTCTCTTTTAGCTTCATTGATCACAAAAAAAGGTGGGGCATCAATTTTCCATGCCTAGTTCAAAAGGTAGATATCAAAAAAAGTGAAGGTGGGGCATTCCTATTAGTCTGTCATGGTCATTTGTACTAGAAAAATATTTTCTGTGCTAATAGCAGAAAAAAAATTATTATACCTGCACGCTAGCTAACTAAGGTTTAGTTTACCAGGAATTTAGTAAGAACAAGCGCTTATTTGCCATAAGGAGAGAGTTCATATAATAGAACCCAAAATCATGAAAAAGTACGACCATGAGCCGAGTGAAATACTAATACTAAATTCTATTGCGTGAAGCTATAGAGATGGAGGAACTGTACTCTTTTCCAACTACAATATCTTATCAATTATGACAACACGTTGAGACACCTTTTTATCATATATGGTGGCAAACTGTAGCGTAATATGCGTGCAAGCATACAAGTGTATATGCTTTTGGTCCCTTGTCTAAGAATTATTGCATGCAGAAGAAGATAATCACATGCTCAGCCCATTTTGAACCTAAACTGCTTCTTTCGAAGTGCCGTAAAACCACTAGCCCATAGCGAAAGAAAAATTGAGAAATGAAAAAAAAGCACATGATGGCACTTGGCCCAATACTAGAGAGAGGGGTTAGAAATTAAAAGAGTGATAAAGTCAGAATAGTGGATAGAATGACCATGTAAAACAACAAAGCAAAGGTGCATATTACGTACCCGTAATAGCAGTATGAGCTAGCTCATCTATTTGTGCTGCAATTTAAAACAATAGAAGAATGGCAATGAAATATACAAATACGTATAGCATCCACATAACAATTAAATTATCCACACATCTACAGCAGTTCCAACCATACATCATAACCGACTCTATCACTATTGCATTAAGGTCGTCCATACAATCGTAACATTTTTCACAACTCAGTACAATCATAACCTTCTAACTAGAAGGTACACGTATAAAAATTGTGCTAAATGGAACCCACTCTTTCATGCACAGTGAATAGAACTTGTACTGAGTGAATATAGTGTCAATCGAATTGGAGATAATAGATAACTACTGGGAAACTATAAATGGAAGAAAGGTTGGTTTCATAAACACTTAAAGGTTATCAAGAAGAAACATATAAACTATAAGCACGTGACGATGTATACAAACCGATTAATGAAGAGCAAATCAAGATGCATCATATGAGAGTAACGGGGGGAGAGATAGAGAGAGAGAGTTGGGAAATCAAATCAACATGAATTGTCGCTCCAAATCAAATCAGTAACCAAGTTCCTGCTGATCTAACTATTACAAACAGAAAATTACCTCTAGAAAACTCACTTCTAGGATGCAGCTGAGTGGAGAATACACTCAAGTCAGAGATTCTACAGAAGAAAAGCAACTGAAATCGTGTGTCACCCGCCGTCCAACGGAAAACTAGAAAACATTTCCACGACAGTGAACTACTGAAGTATCTGGCCGTGATCGGTCAAACAAAAGAAAAAGAAGAAGAATAAAAGGGGATCGAGGCCGGAGCAGCCATCCCATGCATAGGCCGATGCACATCTCCCGTCGGGGGAAAGAAATTAAGAAGGGGGTTAGGGAAGATAGAGAGAGGGACATACCCTGTTGTAAAAGAAACTGGAAGTTGAAAAGCACCAATGGTGTCTTCACTACTAATGGAGAAGGCTTACGTGGGAGGAGGGTTCGTTCTCATGCAGGAGTCTACTTTGCGGGGGTAGGAGAAAACTCCACAGGCCCATCTGCAATTTTGATTCCTAAATTAAAATTGGACTCCCTGGAGTCGGATTTGAATTCCGATATTTTGATTATGAAAGCCAATCCACAATTTTGGAATTAATTCGGTGTTTGATTAACAGATTCCCAATTGTTCGAAAACTAAAATTTTGATTCTGAATTCCAGTAGTTCTAGTGAATCAAAGAGCCCCTGATGACCATGCATTCCCTGTCAAGGACCAAACATATAACTTGCCATGGGCACCAAACTTTTCTCAACAACACCGCCCATTCTTCAATAGAAAATGTTTAAATATTCATTCAAATGACAAGTCTGCCCTCTTTATTCAAATTATTTTTAATAAAATAAAAAAACGAACTACAATGGGTGATAGCAAGCTGGACCGTCCTCCCCACCGTATGACGGTGATGAGGATGGTCCAGCCCATTCTCAGTGAACACTGCTGGACAATCTAGCACTTTGCCCATTGCCATCCAGAAAGAAGCAACATCGAGGGCTGATGGCCACTGTCTAGCCGTCGGCCCTGACGTCACCCCTCACTAAATGGGGAGGCTCGGCATTGCACCTATAGAAATCTTGTTGCCCTTGTTAAGGAAAGAAACGTTAAAAAGAAGAAATCAACGGCACCAACATAGCAAGAAAAGATTATCGGGTGAAGGCTTGACTCTACTAAGGAAAGATTTTTCAAATTTCAATTTCCACTCATAACTCCTTGGTTGCATTGTTTCCATGTTGGTTCGAGCCTTGTAACGCTGGACTGTTACCACACGTCTCCAACCTTGTAACAATTAGTATTGCCATATTGATCAGCCTTGTAACGTTGGACCTTGTAACATATTGTTGCTACCATAATCATCAGCCTTGTAACGTTGGTCTGTTACCATGCGGCTCCAGCCTTGTAACATACTACAAGCACATTATAAATAAATGATGGAATACTCTTGCTATGTTAACCCAAGAGATCTAGTCATTTTATTGACTTGTCACTCTCTTCCTTTCTCGTCCCTTTTTTATGGTATCAGAGCCAAGGCATTCTTCCTCTAGAAGTCCCATGGCTAGTGCATCACCAATTCAATGGAATGTTGTTGCTGCATTGGTCTATGTTAAACTCAACAGAGATAACCACCTGTTATGGCAAAGTCAACTAGAGTCAGTAATGGACTCTCAAGATCTTCTTCCGTTCGTTGATGGTACCCAAGCCGAACCACAGAAGGAAATTACAAACGACGGCAAGACTGAAGTGAATCCTAAATTTGTCGCATGGAGAAGGATGGATCGTCTTGCATTAAGTTGGATCAAGGCAACAGTTACGGAAGCTGTGTTGGGGCACATCATGTGCACCAAAACTGCCCAAGATGCTTGGTCGGCTCTTGAAAAATCTTATGGTTCTTAGTCTCCTCTGAGAATCATGTTGCTGCGTAAGGAGTTGCATCTTCTCAAGAAGAGAAGTATGTCTATGCAAGTTTATTTAGATAAAATCATGTTTCTTTCATATGCTTTATCCACTGCTGGTCAAGATATTTCGGATCAAGACCTAGTCCAAATCACTCTTATTGGACTGCCGTAAGAGTATGAAAGTTTTATAATCATGCCTACTGGTCCATCATCATCATAAATATCATTTTCTTAACTGTTTGATCTTCTCATGAATCAAGAAAAATGACTTGCCTTACTTAAGTCGACTTCGATAAACTCGACTGAATTTGTTCAGCTAACATCGCAGGTTGTTAACCAAACTGTGTTTAGTGCCTTTTGCGGGCAACGCCGAGGCCATGGGTTTTTCCGTGGACAAGGAGGAAGGAATCAAGGTGGCCATGGAAATTTTTTCCAAGGACGCAAACATTAGTCCCAGCAACGAATGGACGAACATGCTACCAATCAACAATATCAATGTCACCCAATTATTTGCCAATATTGTGGACGAAAAGGGCACTCGGCTAGAACGTGCTATGACATTCCTCAGGCCTACTCCGCCATGAGTCTGTAAGACTCAATAAATGAATATTGGTACCCAGATACCGGTGCTACGAATCATATTATAGCAAGTGATGATATGATGTACAACAAAGCTTCTCAGGATGGACAAGAGAATGTCATGATTGGTAATGGTTTTTGTTTTTCTATTAAGCACACTGGTGATCTATTAGTCAATGTTGGTGGAAATTCTTTTCAACTCAAAGAATACTCTTCATGTCCCCACTATTACTCATAATCTATTATCGGTCGAAAAATGTACTACTGACAATGGTTGTATTTTTGAGTTCTCACCATATGATTTTGTGATCAACGATTCGTGAACAAACAAGATTCTTCTTGAGGGACCAAATGAGCGTGATGGACTTTACCTCATTACACTTAAGAGAGCTGGTGAGATTCAAGAAAGAGCAGCCTTCAGCAGTTGGTTTTCACATCACAACGATGAAGCCTCATATAAGCTACGGCACCACCGGTTAGGACATGCAAATAAAAGGATTGTGAATCTTTTAAACTCTAGTTGTTTAATTTCAATAAACTTTTCATATGGAAAAGATGTTTGTGAATCTTGTCTTATTGGCAAAATGCATAAACATCTGTTTTCTTCCGATTTTCATGCTTCTCGAGTTCTTGAAGTATTACATATGAATGTTTGGGGACTGGCTCCCATGTCCTCTAAGGATCGTTTTAAATACATCCTTCTGATAGTTGATAAGTTTTCTCACTACTCATGGTTATTTCCTTTAAGGACAAAATCTGAAGTGGTTGATTTTTTCCACTATTTCAAAGTTTTGGTGGAAAAACAACTTAACTCAAATATTGCCACTATTCAATTTGACAATGCGGCAAATTTTGCAGCAAGGCGCTGGAATCATTTTGTGAAGAACATGGAATTCTTCATCGATTTTCATGTCCTTATATGCCTAGACAAAATGGTATAGTTGAAAGGAAAATAGACATGTTGTAGAAACGGGTTTGAGTATGTTGCATGATGTCGGTCTCGACTACAAATTTTGGGATGAATCTTTCAGGACTGTAGTATACATTATTAATCGGCTCCCGACTCTCAAGCTTAAAAGAAAGACTCTCTTTCAGTTGTTGTTTGACAAGGTGCCAGATTATACTCATCTATGAGTTTTTTGGTCTATATGTTATCCACTACTCTCTTTATCTAACAACACCAAATTCTAACCGAAGACCACACGGTGCATTTTTCTTGGCTATGAAAGTAGGCATAAAGGGTATATTTGTTATGATGCCAAACTTCAAAGAATTCTTATTTCTCGGCATGTGATCTTTGATGAAAATGTATATAACGGGCAGTCATTGACATCTTTTGATTCTTCACAATGGACGCCCAATGTTTGACTTGATCAAGATACGATTGTTAATCTTAAACATAGCACCTCTCAAGACATGGGTTCTCCTTTAGTTGAGACAGCATATCAAGATAACATTCTTTCATTAGTCAATCATGCATCATTACCATCCCAAAGTTCTTCCTTGCCACATGACATCGATTTTTCAACTTCTCATAGTGATTGTCATGACATGTCCATTTCAAAAGATCATATTGTAAATAGGTCCATGCAGCAACAACCAAGATCTTTATCACCTCTTGCTACACATAGTATCAATTCTCATAATCATCTCAACAATCCATCCAACTCATCCATACAAGAGATTGCCGGACATGGAATTAAGCAGGAAGCTGAATATGAAACTATACAAGAGCTATAGTCATAAGGTCGATGACTGGTTCGTTGGTACCAAAAACACTTTGTGCTATGTTGGATCAGACGGAACCAAACTACTTTAAAGAAGCAATCAACCATAGTGAGTGGCAGCAAGCAATGAAACATGAGATCAAAGCACTCAAGCACAACAAAATGTAGTGTCTCATCCCCTTGCGTCCTGGCATTCACGTCATTAGCTCAAAATGGGTGTACAAAATTAAACGCAACATTGATGGGACCATAGCTAGATATAAGGCACGGCTTGTTGCCCATGGTTTCTTTCAAGAGGAAGGCATCGATTACTTTGAAACATTCAGCCCAACAGTAAAACCCGCTACTATTAGGGTTTTACTTTCCTTACCCGTGCAATATGCGTGGCCATTTCGACAACTTGATTTTGACAATGTCTTTCTTAGTGGCTATCTTGATGAAGATGTCTATATGGCTCAACCAGAAGGGTTTGAAGATCAAGAACATCATACTTATGTATGCAAACTGGAAAAAGTCATCTATGGCCTCAAACAAGCTCCCTGAGCATGATACCATTGGCTCAATTGTCATCTTCAATACTTGGTTTCTTCATCTCACAATCTGATGTGTCACTATTTATCTATTCCAAATTCAATGACAAACTTTATGTGTTTGTCTATGTTGATGATATAATCATTACTGGGTCGTCCCGATCTTTGGCTGATTGGGTTATTCATCAACTACAGGATACATTTTCAGTGGAAGATCTTTGACTCCTATCCTATTTTCTTGGGATTGAAGTCACACAGACAGCTCAATCGTTGTATCTATGTCAACAATCTTATATCAAAAATATCATCAAACGAGCTAATATGGCCATGGCAAAGCCTACTGTTTCACTGATGAGTACTAATAAAGGCTATGAGTCATCTTAGACACCCTTTGATAATCCTTCACTCTATCGAAGTGTGGTGGGGGCATTACAATATGCCACCATCACTTGACCAGACATAGCATTTGCTGTTAATCGAGCTTGCCAATTCATGCATTCTCTTACGATGAATCATTGGGTGATGGTTAAATGAATCATGCGATATTTGAGTGGAACTAGTCATTATATATTACACCTTAAAACATTGTCATCATTGCAACTATGTGCCTTTGCAAATGCTGATTGGACAGGAAGTCCAGAAGATAGAAAATCTACAGGTGGCTTCATTGTATTCTTAGGAGACAATATCATATCTTGGACATCTAGGAAACAAAGAACTCTAGCCCGATCCAGCACTGAAGCTGAATACAAAGCCTTGGCATGTGCTGCTGCTAAACTTCTTTGGTTAAAACCACTTCTCAAAGAATTCGAAATAAATTTCTCATCTTCACCCATTCTTTGGTCTGACAATTGGAGCATTATATCTCGCAGCTAATCCAGTTTTTCATGCTCGAACTAAACATGTGGAAGTGGATTTTCACTTTGTTCGAGATCACGTCAATCAAGGAAATATTCAAGCTAGATTCATACGATCTGCTGAACAATTGGCTGATAGAATGACGAAAGCTCTCAACACTAGTTTGCTCAACATGTTTCGAGACAAGCTTAACATGGTTGAACCAAGGTTCAGCTTGAGGGAGCATGTTAAGGAGAGAAATGTTAAGAAGAAGAAATTCATGGAACCAACATAGCAAGAAAAGATTATTGACTGAAGGCTTGACTCTACTAAGGAAAGATTTTTCAAATTTCAATTTCCACTTGTAACTCCTTGGTTGCATTGTTGCCATGTTGGTTCCAGCCCTGTAACGCTGGACCGTTACCACACGTCTCTAGCCTTGTAACGTTGGACTGTTACCACATGTCTCTAGCCTTGTAACAGATTAGTATTGACATATTGATCAGCCTTGTAAGGTTGGTCCTTGTAACATATTATTGTTACCATAATCATCAGCCTTGTAACATTGATCTTTTACCATACGGCTCCAGCCTTGTAACATACTACAAACACATTATAAATAAACGATGGAATACTCTTGCTACGTTAACGCAAGAGACTTAGTCACTTTATTGAGTCGTCACTCTCTTCCTTTCTTCTCCCTCTTTTAGCCCTGCCCTCGCCATTGCCCCTAATGAGGGAAGATGTTCTCCTTACCTCGACTGTTGCTAGATGGCAGGAACGTGTTGGTTCTGCACTTTCCAACTGTCCACAAAGGTTGGCACTCGGCGAGGGCTGTGAGGGTGAAAATCCACCATTGACCATCTATGGAAAATAGCATTTTTTTCTAATTTTTTTGTTTAAACTTTCTTAAAAGTTGACGATACCAATTTTTTTTTTCATGGGACCTATTTTAAATATTTTGATGGAGCGGTTAATTGAGAATTACATGGAAAGATGAAGGCCTTGGATGAATTTCAAAAGTTAGCATATAAGTTGGGTGCCTATTTGTAATTTTTTGAAGCGGAGCATGTTGAAGTCCTGGAAAGAGCAAAAGCACAACCGTGGACTTTGGGGAAGTACCTGACATAACAATATTGTCAAAAGACTGCACTTGGACAACTTTGTGGAATTTGCTGCCATACCATTCAAAACTCTCGCCACTGTCTTGCCTTTATTATTCTTATTGTTACATTTATTATTGAAGTTACAAAGTCAAGAGCCACGTAAGTTCATAATTATGAGCCATTTTATTAACTTAATCACAGTTTACATGTAAAGTATTTTCAAAGGTGCTAAAGTATTAAGGTCATCTAATTTTTTGAAAAAGTGATTTTCAATGTGACATTTTATAAAGCATGTACAATTTTATAGAACATCAGTCATGTTTACTGATGACCCATAATTATTTCAGATAATGTTCAAATTTACCCAATGACATCAATAGCATGATTCTCTTATTAATAATTGGGAGCTGAGAATGCAGGATTGAGTTATTGAACACAAGATTGTTTTTTGAGTGCCTATGTTTATATGTGGGAACAAGTCGGCTAAGAAAACAAAGGCTGATGCCATATATATATTGATACACTAAAAATTGAAACTGCTAATCATAAAGAAAATTTTAACTTCGCCAGATCATTTCTGAAAAGGTCATATCCTGTGACTATGAGAAATAGACAAAGGCCTCCACCTTGCCCGACTTGCTCAACAATTTTATTTTATTTTCGCACAGTTTATGATATTCCAAAGAAGACATTTAAGAAACAACTCACATGCTCTCTCTCTCTAATACAATTGTTCATTTGTTAAAGACTGGGTATTGTTGGGAGGTGGTTATGTACATGGAGACCGTGCACAGCATCCTGTGCATGACATGTGGCCCCGGCCACTCCTACGGGGTGCGTTGAACGTAGCACAGGCCTGTGCATGTAACCAACTTCTGTATTCTCGCATAAGGAACATAAGTTATTCTCTCTTGAGGAACATCATTAATTTATCTTAGTATTATTAACAAACTTCAATAAAAACTCGATAATCACTTTTATTTCATCAGCTCTTTTTCTTTTACTTAATCTCAAATTCTGTGGTTGGGATGCAGCTGCAGATCATGAACCACCTTGATTGTAGACTCAAATCATGGAGGGAGAATGTCCAATGGAAAGCATCGGTTGTGCATGAGAGCCCATGGGCAATGGTCGACGGCATGCTTTCATTCCAAATAATGTTGGCAAAGATCTCCATTCAGATTACATTGGATGTCATTGTTTCCACCAAAATTTCCTTTCCGCAAGAGATGTGGATCCATTTCCTTATCTTTGATGAACTTTCATAAGCATGGCAGCTACACCCGTCACATGTTAGTTTGGCTTTCAACAATCATGTTTGCACCCCTGGATCTTCCTGGCGACATGTGCTGGTCAAAGGAAAATCGGGTGCGAAGCAGCAAAATTTGAGTTTTCTTTGAAAATAGATTTTAGGAGAAAGGGACCCATCCATCGGTATGAGGACCAATCATTCCTGCCACCTTTAAAGTAATCGATCGGTTTAGGTTTTCTCAAGCTTTGACAAGTTCTTTTCTTACGTGCATGTGCAGGGATTGAATTTTTGGTGTTCATTTTGAACAAGATTCAGAATTTTGAAAATTAGGGGGATTGGAAATTTGTATGGGATCTTTGGATTAATCCCAACTTGTACTAATTGATCTCTCATTTGGTCCAAAAAATGAAGTTTGAGAAATTGAGAATTTTGATCTTGGATAGAAAATTGAATTTTTGAATGAAATTAGAATTTAAAATTGAATAGAATTGGGGATTGATGAATTGTATTAGGCATTGAAAATTAGAGAATTAGGACTTATTTTTGAAACCAAAGGTTGGTTTTAGAAAATTGGATTTAGACCATAGAAATTGAAATTTCTAAGTATTGGAAGTATTGGAAAAATTTGATTTTACTCGATTGGTGAGTTTAGAAAATTGGGATTGTCTTGTTTTGAGAAATTTGATTTTGGACCAAGATCATGGAAATTTGCTAGATTTGGTCTTTAAAAATTGGTTTGGTTTTGAAAAAAACCCAATCATGTTTTCCAAATTGATTTTTGAAAATTGGGTTTTTGTAATTTAGAAATTTTTTGTTTTCGCAATAAAATAAGTGAAGTGTCCAAGCTTTTGTAGCAATATGATTTGGTCATGTAGCAATCCGACTTGACTTACTTATCTTTTGTGAAAGCGAGTGAGTGCCTTGGCGAAGTGACTATATATGCATGCATGAAATAAACTACATGTTCATTCATGTGTCACTCAATTTCTCTCCATGCACAATTCAATTTGGATGTCATGTCGGTCCATCTTAGAGGTGAAAATGTAGGACGTCCTCCAAGCTTAATCTTAATATCAAGAAAAGCTTACGGAGATAATGTCCATGAGCTTAACTTTTAGAAATTTTGGTTTTGAAATTGGGGTTCCAAAATGAATTGGGTGAAGACGAGCTTCAATGATCCAAACTTATTGTTTGGGAATTTAGGGAGTTTTAAGAAAAACTTCTTTTTGGTTGAAGAAATTTTCTAAATTCCTCTAGAATAGTATTGGCATTTGGGTTTGGTTTAGGTTTAGGATTGGTTTGGATAAGTTGATTTCAACTTTTTTTTTCATAGAGTGTAGGCAAAGTAGGAATCTTCGATCAAGAACCCAGCATTTGAAAATTCTTTGTATTGGGTCCGGAGAAATTTCAGAGATTTGTTTGGGTTGGCATTTTTGTATGATTGGTTTTGAGTTGAAAATAGTTGGCTTTTGTAAAATTAATTTGAAAATGGTGGAATCTTGGAAATTTTGTTTTTTTCAAATGGTTCTTGATTCTAGGGGTTTTGGATTTAGCCAAAACATTTGTTTTGGATCTAGGAGCTTCTTTTGAAACCCAAATACATGATTTTGTTAATAATTAATTTTTTCAAATCATTGATATTTTTGAAGATTTCAGAAATGAGATAAGTTTAAATTGAGCCCCTTTTGTTTTGATTTAATTCCATTTTAAGGTAGATGATACTCATAGATTGAGTAGATCCAATCCTTGACGGAATCATTTTGACAAAGTTGTGACATCAAATCAATGTACATTCAAGAAAACATCCATGCTACATTCCTCTCTCTCTCTCTCTCTCTCTCTCTCTCTCTCTCTCTCTTTGCATTCATTCACACAATTACATCGATGAAAGGATGACATTTTTGCCCAAACCATGGTAGTATTCCTCCAATATTGCATGAAAAGGATCTTTTAAAATCATATTTTGAAAACATTACTTGTTGATTTCTGGAAAAAAATGAATTTGGCCCAAAAGTTTGTATGATCGTGGGAATAGATACACATATGCATAACATGTACATTATCTTCGTATTGACTCAGCTGGACATCATTCCCAGGTTTTAAAATAAGAAGAAGTCCCGCCCAAACCCATGATTCATGTGCAATTTCTATTCGTCGTTTGTATGAAGAGGCATGCATAGAATGTCCATCATTTCCAGCAAGGTAATGCATAGAAAAAAAAATGTCATAAATTGTAGAGATTAGAATTATTAGATCAGGCATGAGGGTTGCTATTTTGGAACAGCAAAAAAAAGGTGCCATTCTTGAGTTAAATGGCTTCGCGAAGACCTCAAACCATAGGACTGGTTAGGATCTACACCATGGTGACGAATCACCAACATTTGGTAAGCTGATGGTTTTAATTGAATAGCAGAAATGGAACCCATTGATTTGGGCGTTATGATCTTAAAAACCAACGGTATTAAACCCTAGTTTTAACATGATAGGAAGAGGCATCTACTTCACCAAGGCTGCTGCAAAATGAGGTTTAATTTTCATTGTTTTTGCGAAAAATCATACATGCATGACAATATACTAACTTTCATGTAGAGGTTACTGACCTGATTTGTTGGAAATCTTGAGGTGACGTTGAGCTTGGATTGCTGTCCAAAAAGGGCAGCACAGTGATGTCAAGTTGGGCTGGCTCGAACAGGGGGGCAGCTGGTGAGTTGAATAACCTGCCTTGGTGGAGTCGGATTTGAAGTTGCCTTGAGCAGCTAGGTGATGCTAGACTGAAACGGCTTGGGAGCAGCATGCTTATGATACCTCAAGTGCACGACCAGCTGAAGTAGATGCTGTCTAGAAAGCTTGGGAGCTAGTGGTTGCAAGGAATGGCTTGAGCGATTTGGAATCGGCTCAAGCTTAGGGACGCCTAGGCTGAAAATGATTTGGCACCAAGGCTGGAAATGTCCAAGGTGAGGATACCTAGCCTGAAGCAGTCTCGGGCTGAGGCATTTTGGGCAGCGTCACCAAGGTTGTGACTTGGTTGTGCTAAACCGGCTTGAGCAGGGGAAATCGGCTAGAGCAGGGGCTGCCTAGACGACTTGGATTTTGAGCTGAGTTGACAACGCCTACCTCAAATACAGCCAGAGGTTGGCTGAAGTAGGAGCTGCCTTGGAGTTTGGAACTAAAGATGCTTGGGCTGAGCTCAAGATGATGCCAAACTAATGGTGTCTTAGGTTGGAGGAGGTTGCATCCAAGGCTGACGTCTTCTTCTTGATGGCTTTTGCAGCTAGGGAGCCAAGAGTCTATTGGCTGAACGAAGAGCTTGGAGAAAGCTTGGGAGGATGGCGTGGGAGTTTGAGATAGCTCTTGAGGGAGACCTCCAAGGCTACTAAAGTACTGCTAAATGTGTTGCCAAGGGTCCTTAGCTCCTTGCAAGGGGTGGTTTATATAGGCACCAAGTATCATGACTTGGTGCTAAGGAAAGTAATCATGGAACAATCTCCATAATTTTGGTATGAGAAGGAAGCAGGGGGCTGCATGCAAGGGGTACCTTCTCCCTTGCCAATGGGTCTCTTACTTTATTCCTTGTCTGTCTTGTCTAGCTTGAGAATCAAGCAAGCATGGAGGAGTTATTTCTTCATGTCAGCCATGAAATCTGGTCTTTGACCAGCTAGTTAGGATTCAAATGAGAAAGAAAAGGAAGGGGGAACATCTTTAATGGCTGGTTCCCCTTTTGAACCAGAAATTTCTGGTTCCTGCCTTTAAACCAGCTAAGGGAGGACGTCCAAATGGGCTGTCCCATATTTTGCTTTTCAGAACACTTGTTCAATTCTTTTAAAATTTGAAACTAGTGAAAGGAGTAAAACTTTTTCGACTTTTCCTTCTGCATTTTCAGAAATTATAGATGAGGATGAAGAAAGATTTATTCTTCAAATGCCTCCTTAGTTTTTCACTTTTTCGAAAAAACGATTATTTAGTCCGAAATTTTTTTGAATTATGTATGCTCGCTTGAGCCACCCTTTATTTGATTGGTCCATATTATAGCTGATCTAGTCTTGAGCACATTGTCATGGCATGTCAAGGTTGAAAGAGTCTTTCGACTAGCTTGAATTGAGAATGGATAACTCGCTAGTGTTTGATCTGAGTTAAATCCAGATTAGGATTCTTATGATTTTTTTTTCTTAAATAGTTTTTAGGAAATTTGAGAAAATTTTCACTCTAAGAGATTCATTCCTAGATTTTTCTAGAGAGAGAAAGTCATGCCGACTTATTTTTCTCTCTTCGTGTTGGTACAATATTTTAATTCTCATTAACAAGAATTTTATTCTTAACTGAAAATTTAAGTTTACATCTTGAATTGCATCGATCTCAAACCTAATCTTGGAACTTTGTCTAAGTTTAACAAAAATCTTAATTTTTGCAGTTCGTTGAATTTTGCAAGCAGCATCTAAATTTGGATCTAGAATTGGATTAGGCAGACATCAACTCCAGTTCAATAATTTCTTGAAAATTTTCAAAATTGCCATTGAAAAATTTTGAGAAATTTTGAGGTGTGAACAAGCTGTTATAACTTATTGGTTGCTGATTTCTGCTTGCTATCACTTGAGTGTGTTCCTTTCTTTAAATTTTTTTCTCCAAAAATAATGTTTTTGTGGCAAATCTCTTACAAAGATGTGACAGACTTGGATCTTTATTTTTTTGTTTTTCCAATGCAATTTTTTCACTAACATCCAATTGGTCAATGTGATATTAAATAGAATTATGAATGATTCATCCTCACTAGAAAAGACCAGGCTTTTGTTTCATAACTAAAAGAAATACCCTTGCACCTTATATGTGAGAGAGGGGGCACACATGTGTTGGTTCAGGTCATTATGATTGACATTATAACTCTAACATTAGTTAAATATCTAGTATGGTCCTTTGTGAAGAAATTATTATTTAAATGTGAAATTGTGTGTTTTAGCTTTTTTATTATTGTTGATCAAAACACTATCCAATTGGTCTGAATATGTTTTAGGACACTATGGTTGTCGAAAACTGGACTGGCAAGGATAGGTACTAATTAATATTAATTATCTAAGAATTATGTCTTTATTTTAGTACGATAAATATTTTGACATTACTTTTTCTATGTTATTAATAGGGTAACTCCAGAATATGTGGTTGGGGTTAAAGTTTTTTGTGCTCTGCTACCCAAAATGATTCAATAGTAAATCACAATTGTTCCTTCAAGAACTTAGAAGATGTTCTCAATGACATCATTTGTCATAGTTTTGTGAAAATTACACAAATGGGATTCATCATGAGGAGCCTACATCAATAGAGTATAAAGTAAGAACAAGTTCACCACAACATCAAAATGACATTGAGATTCAATAAATGTTGACTGATACATTTTTCAGTACTACCAGGGAGGATGACAATGATGATTGCACTGGTTGGTCATGAAACAAGACAACGTAAGATTGAGTTTGTTGATTTCTAGCCCGTCAAGCCCTGAAAATGGCATAGATGTCTACAGCCACTCATTCATGAATTGCGAAAACTATGAGTTGGATTGAACACTGATGATGCTTAAAAAAATATATTCAAAATGTGTGCTATACTATTACAATCAGTGATTTTCCGGGCATATGCTAATTTATCATGATCGAGTACTAAGAGTAGATTAACATGTTGTCAGTGTCAATCTAAGACCAACTCTATTTGGTTGAAGAACAAAGTCAAAAATTTTATTATATGGATCATCATAGATTTTTATCAATTGATCACGTGTTTCTCCTTGACAAGCAAGCTTTTGATGGAACTATGGAACTATGAGGTATTCCCATAATTGCCTCTAATAGTGAAATTCCTTTAGAGGTGCAATATTTTACAAATGCACGTAGTAAGAAAACTAATCGATTTTAACTACTAAGTTCACCATTGAATCAGAAGAAAATTAGTATATTTTATAATTAGTCATATTAGCAATATAATGTATTGCGACACAATTTAAATGGAATGCACAATGAGAAGAACGCTTGTTACAATGTTCGCCATACATTGTTGAACATAGATGGAAAAGCTAAAGATTTTTATAGGGCTAGATTATACCTAGAAGATATGAATATGAAACATTCATATCATCCAACTAAGATGTCAGGTTCTAATAAAGCTGACTTGTCACCTGCTTTATTTTCAAGGACCAGGGATAAAAAAACATTCTGTAAAATACTGATGAGCCCAAAGAACCAAGATCGATTTGTGTCAAATATTTCATGAAGCGTGTATTTAGAAAAATGGAAATATTGGGTCTTAAAAGTGATGATTCTCATATTTCGATGCACTATGTTCTTCTACTAGCTATTAGATTATTGACCAAAGAATGATAGCTTGGTATTGATAGAGCTGTTTAGGTTCTTCAAGAAGTTATGTTCCAACGTATAAAAACTTAAAATGGCTTCAATCATTTGAATGGGGAACATTGGTATACTATGCAAACTCAAGAAGATTTTAACTTTTTTTTATATATCATGATGCATTTGCTAGTATACATGGCCAAATAAGCGATTTTAGGAGGGCATGTGTAATATTTACAGATGTATCTAATTGAGAGGTAAGTCATGTGTGAAATAAAAGTCATTCAGAAGGTCCAATTACAAAAAGGTATTTGGTTGAAGAATGTTTTAACACTTTTTTCAAGGTATCTACATGATATGGAAGGTACGTTAAAATGACCTGCAAAAAATAAAGATAGTAACTATGACAATGATGAAGTGTCACCAATTAGTGTGATACAAGAATGCCCTTTAGGAAAAGAAGAGTCAATTATGATTGATGATATCATGATGAATCTAGCATACATGTATGTGCTATTTAATCATCATCTAAGGACACCATATATTGAGTAAGTTTGAATTTCATTTTCATTTCATTTACTTTGATTAATATAAAGAAATAATTCAAACACAATTCTTGTAGACATCATCGTACAATGCTTTCAAGACAACCCAAAAGATCATGTGTTGTAGAGATAGCTCATAAAGAAGAATTCTCAATATGGTTTAGAGAACATCTAAGTTATCTTTCCTTTTCATTGTTATTCTGCCATATACCCAATTGTTTGATTATGTTAAATTTTCACAATAGTAATTTTTGTTACCTCCTAGGTTGATGGTGAATGAATAAGTAGAAAAGAAGTATCAAAAGACATTCGTTAGCGGTCACAAGGTCCATTGAGAATGACTAAACAATATAAGGGATTTCTGATCAATGGATTTCAATTCTCCGTAAATGTGAAGGAAAAGAAGAGGGAAAACCAAAATTGTACAGTCATTGTTTGTGGATGGGCATATAACTATGGAAGTAAACAAGATAGAAATCCTTCTATAAGAGAAGTATTATATTATGGCATTCTTCAACATATTATTGAGATAGAGTATTTTGACGGTATTAGATTCATCATTTTCAAATTTAAATAACTTGATGTAATTGGAACATCCCTAGATGAATTTAGATTCACATTGGTGAATTCTAAGTACACATGTATGGAGAATGAAGCATTCATATTAGTTCATCAAGTAAATCCACTCAACAATTATTGGCACATTGTGCTAAATATAATTCCTTGAAACTTATATGGCATGCCAATTAATGTGCAAGTTAGTAATGAGGGTGGGTCGAGATCATCAATTAACATATCACTAGGTAGTTGTAGCCATGATTGGATTAGAATAGACATGGATGATGCTGACATTGACATACATGAGCAAATTATGGACAAGGTGAATTAAATGATGAAGATTATCATTACACTATTTCGTGACATGCACATGCGATTTGGTAAGATGCTACACATATAGTTTTGTATTTCATACTTTAATTCTACTAACTATACCTTTTTTGTAAATTATCAATTAGAATATTCATTTTTCTTGCACATCTCCCCTGATTGCACCAATGGCTGTGGCAAAGGAAGATGCATATCATTGCTATGTGAATCATCTATTAGAAGAAATTGTTTTTTATACTGAGGAACAAGAAAATGAACTGTGACTAGAAATTGTCCCTATAACAGAAGAACAAGATGGTTTGCATGATTTGTCCTTGAGAAAGAGGAACATGATGATGAATTATGATTGTTAGTTAATGATTTTGGGGATGACGATGACAATGAGACCACTAAGGAAATGGATGAAGACAAATGACAAAAGTTCTCATGTCCAAGGAGAAGATGTTCTAACGAGTCATCAAAGATTTCAAACGAGTCTATGTTCCTTCTAATGTTGATTGATGTTTTTTGAGTAAAGATGGTTTTGCACGAGACTGTTGTTTTCACTCATGTTTTTGTGTGATATCATAGCTTTCTTTTTGTAAAACACTCGTCTTTTAACAGATGGTCAGCCCAGTGTTTTTTACTATTTTTATACAAGTTGTTTCCGTTTATGTATGTTTTTATATATGATAGGCTTTCATCATCATGGCATGCATTGAAAAAGTTGCACCTAGTTCTTATGGGGCTATGAAAACATTGATGATTTGATTGTTGATCTAGGCAATGTTGTGCTTCAGTTGTGTCATTTTGTTGTTTTACATTCAATTAATATATGTTATTTGCTATTTATGATAGACCAATATTAAAAAAAGAATGAGGAATGAGGGAAAAATAAATGTTTAAAGATGTCCAAATTGCAAATTGGAAAGAAGATAATAGTGGAATGCAATGAATTTAGATAAGTTATTAAAGACAATATCTCAACACTTAAAACTTTTTAAATATGCTAGCACGTAAGGGGAATGTAGATCCAATAAATTTTGAAATATGGGTAAAGTTGCCTCAAACATAAAAGGACAACATGTGGGCCCAAGTACTGCTACTTATTCTTTTCTTTTTTTTTTCCATACGTTTGACACAAAATATAACATATTAAACACCATGTAGGCAAAATTTGATTTGAACAAGTCTATGAGGTTGGGAGTTATGACAAAGCTAAATATGATGTGAAAAGAATGGATTTGCACACTAAAAAGGAAGTAATTCGATCCATTTGACAAGACAAAGATCACAAGATTCAGAAGATCGAGTTGATCCACAACAATATACTACTTTTTTAAAGAGATAGAATTCAACAAAATGGATGATAATTATATTACAATTAGTTTAAACTTGCATATCTCGTGACATTGTAGGCAAAGTTGCAAAAAAAAAAAAAACAAACAAACAAACAAAGCAAACCAAACCAAGCCAAGTTATAGTGTTTGCATGTAGTAGGATAAAAAAACACCAAAATTCATTATGAATAGGCATGATTTGTCTTCTTATGTATAATTTTGTATATTTTGAAATTAAAAAGTTGTTATTTGTGTTGTTTTTATGACCATATAAGAAAGTGCATGATGGAAACGAACCCTCATACATCGATGTCTTTATATAGACACACTTAGCAAAACATAAATAATCAATCAATAATAATTTTGGTAAATCATTGTATGTGTTCTTTAACTATATATACATCTTTTTGTAAATCATCATATAAACATTATACCATTGCGTGTTGTTAACTTATTGGTTGATAATTAAATCTTGCATGTGTAGGCAGAACTAAAAGAGGCAACACCTCTGCTACCTCCAAATTTTCAAGGTAAAGCAAGTTCAAATGATGTATTTGTATTGTCTATGGGACGAGAGCGTTGCGGATGTCTGCATACATATGGATTAGGGCCAAACTCCATAGACATATTTGATCCAATCTGAAGTCGGATTGCCTATCAACAATAAGCTACTGAATGTTCTAGAATTGTAGAAATTGCAAAAGTGGAGGTCACAAAACTTAAGGAAAGAAATACATTTTTCATGCAGGATAATGGAAATTTGAAACAGTATGTTAAGTTATTTGTGGAGTTGGTCTTAGCCATTTAGAGGAGAAGCAGTCAACGTAGTTTCCAGCATTGCTTTCTTTGTTGTTAGAGTTTTAAACTTATTAACAATTGGTTTCAAAAGCATGCAACTTGATAATATTGAACAAGTTTGACTGAACCGCCTTAGTATTAATTTTTCACAATTGATTAATTCAATCACATCACTACAGGTTATTGGTAGTTCTTTTATTTCTTATTGAGTTGTTGAAGTTTTTTAAGTTATTTCTTTTAACAATGCAGATGGCTACATCACTTAGATGGCTACATCATTTCTTGTATTGATATCAATTGTCATTGGCTTTTTTGTGTACTGCTTGTTGAACCTTTCAGTTGTAATTTCTTGCTTCTCATGTCTATATCACAAATGCATGTCAGGTACATGTATATGGTGATAATTAGTTGCTTAGAAGCCTTTGATAAAACACTATTTCAGTCTTAATTTCCTTGTTCTTCTTTCAAGAGTCTTTTCCACTTCCTGCAATAATGGGTGCTACCTAGAAAAATTGCTGGATGATAGCCTATATTTGCATTACCTGATATATTTACATTTTATCATGTTCCAAGGCAATTGGTATGTCAGTTGTAAAGATTCTGCATTTACTAGTACTAGTGTCATTCCAAATGTACAACAATTTCTTAGATATTTGATCGGTAACATTTTTTTTTTTGCAGTCTCACATGGAGTTGCCTCCAAGAATTAGGATTCAGCAGATTTTTACATGTTGCGGATGCGTCTCCATTTGCTACAAGTGTTGAGCAAACTGGCAGAGAAGGGCCAATGTATAATGAAATGCATTTTATCTTCAAGAGCTTCAATGAATTTCTTTTATTTATGTTTTTTATTTTTATTGTTTCCAGCATTTTTTTGTTTGCTGACTCAAGCTTCGCACAGTTGGATTGATAATGAAATTCAAAGAGATTGGTGAAAATGATGTTTATTCTGAAAATAACTTGGTGGCGAAGAATGTCAAGGATTTCTTGGTAGAATGGCTTACTGGGATTTGTTGTTGTGGAGCAGACCTTGTTTAAGTTATGTTGTATCCTTGAGCTTTTGGGAGCTCCAGTTGTTTAATTTATGTGCCTTATATAGGAATAGGAGCCAAAAGTTGTGCCTATCAATTGTACCAATGATATAGGAATAGATCATATTACCAATGGATTTGTATCTATTTCTGTACTCATCTCAATTTGTATGTATCAAATTACTAATAATTTTATCTATTATTTTTTGTACTTGTTCTCTATTTGTATAATGTCAACAAGCTTTCCGGATCAGACTGATAGGTTTTCCCTTTTTACCAGTGAAAATAAGCACCAATAAGGTTAGTATATGACCTCGTACCAAGCCTAACTCGATGAATATATTCACCGGTATATAGCTTTCATTCATGGGTTCTCCACACAATATCCCAACACCCTTTTTTGTTGTCTTTCAAACAAATTCTCATGGCTAAAGTCATCGAAAATTCATTGTAAATTCCCACCAGTCGTAATCATCAGGAAAGGCAATAGCATTCTCTATGGCCGAAAACCGTTGAGAATGTTCATGCCCACGAAACTTTTGATCTTGTATCATATTATACAGAGCATAGTCCCTCAGATGACCTTCGGTTCTAGTATCGTATGTGCAAGAAAGATGTTTGCCAACCCCAACTCATTTGAAGTGGTCTCTACTCAACTGATTACTAATAGATGCATTAGACATTCTCTCTCAATCTAGCACATTTTATTTTCACTTACCTACGACATTTATATTGCAGGTCATGCTTCTACACTATGGAAAGTGTGTAATCATTGGGTACAATACATTCTCTTGCAAAACAGTATTTGCTTATACTACAATGCAATGGAAATATATGGACCAGTATATCTTGATTTGAATTTTGTGAATTAATTCTTACAAAGTGACTGCATGGTCAACATGGCTCAGCTATGCATTTTTCATAGGAAAGAAGCTCCCCACCAGAACAATGGATACAAAATGGAGCGTTTTCATCATCAAATACATAAAATCAATCTACAATGGCAACAACATGCTTTTGATTGTTTTTGTAGCAGATAAATGTTTCATATTTTATTCATGATGTTCTTTCCTTATTCAATAAGAGGTTGTTTTCTTCACAAGATGGTATACCACATACCATAAGATGTGTGATGACTTGGTGAACTGTGTTACATCAAGGGCTGAACATAGAAAACACATGGAGATGAATAAAACAGAAAGCAATGACATGAACAATGTAGTTTCACATCGAACAAAATGAAGAAAAAAACAAAAAGCAATGACATGAATAGACGGTCCATACCATTTTTAAATAGTCTTTATCTCATCTCACACCGTGGATTCTGCCTAAGATAAAGAAATTGAATGGATCAACTAACGAGTCTTAGATAACGAAACAGATATAAGATAAAACATGTTTCCAAGGTAAGAGATAAAAAATATGGATATGAGATAATGCATGATCAGTTAACATTTCTAAGATAATGATTGTAAGAGATAAACAAATGCACATGTGCTAATGTGATAATGATATGAGATGGATTAAGTAACGTACCTAACTAACGTGTCTAAGATAACAACACAGATATAAGATAACAAAGTGTCTCTAGAGTATGAGATAAACAAATGGATAAGAGATATTGCAAAATGGGATGGTTTAATTAACGCATCTAACTAGTGCACCTAAGATAATGACACAGATATGACATAACAATGTGCCTCCAGAGTAGGAGATAAACAAATGGATATGAGATCATGGGATAACAACACAAAATGGATCAATTAATTCGCCTAACACATCTAAGATAATGACACAGATATAGATAACATGAGTTTAGAGTATGAGATAAACAAATATATATGAGATAATGTGATAACGAAATGGGATGGTTCAATTAATGTGCCTAACTAACGTGTTTAAGATAACAATATAGATATATGATAACAATGCATCTCTAGTTGATAACCAAATGGTTATGAGATCATGAAATAATGCAACCGCACTTTACAAGCATATAACCCAAGGGGTATAAGTGGACAGTCTTTACCTTTGATAGGTACTCATTACCTCACACCATTCATAGACATTTTATTTCACACCATACACAACAGCTTACCATTATTAAGAAGCTCTTATCTCAACTCATACCATGGACACATGGTCCTTCTCTCACTATTAACAGATTATAAACACACCAATAATAGTAGTCATTATTAATAAAATACATTTACTTTTTATCATCTTGTTCATGTGGTTTTGTTTTTTATAGATTCTGATTCAATTCATTGATGTTGCGAGTCAACGACAACATGTCTAATCATCGTGTTTATTGCTACCAACAAATTGTCTTCCCTATCAAAATAAGATGCTGGCTTATAGTCTTTACATGCTCCTAGCCTGGTTTGCTTCAAATGTCCCTGCAAGTATGCTCCTGGTATCTTTGCTACAAATCTCCTTCCAAGCAAGCTCCTCCAACGGAGTTGGTGTTGGTGATGGTGATGATTAAAATGATGAGACAAGGTGTGCATATGTGGATGACAATGGAGGCAAGTAGATTTCTTCATGTGCAGATGGTGATGGAGGTGGGAAATCTCATGTTGCTGCAGATGGTGATGGAGGCAACTCAATCCAACAGTGTGCATAGAGTAGGAGATAAACAAACCGATATGAGATAATGAGATAACAACGCATGCATAGAGTAGGAGATAAACAAATAGATATGATATAATGAGATAACAATGTGTGTATTCAGTAAGAGATAAACGAATAGATATGAGATAAGAGTGTGTGAACGAATAAATATGAGAAAATGACATAAGTGCGAGTGTATAGAGTATGAGTCAAACGAATGCATATGAGGTAATGACATAAGGACGCGTGTATAGCATAGGAGACGTATGAATGGATATGAGATAATGAAATAACAACACCTGTATATATAGTAGGAGATATACCAATGGATATGAAATAATAAGATAACAAAGCAAAAAAAAAAAGTATGAGATATACGAATAGATATGAGATAATATCAACTCATGTACAAAGTAAGAGATAAATGAGATAACAATGCGTATATAGTGTTTGACATAAATAAGGAGATATGAAATAATGAAACGGGAGGAACCAAATAATGCATTCGGACCAAGTTATAATACATGAATTTTGAACTAACAAAAGGGGTGGGACCAACCCCTATGAAGCAACCTAAATCTGTCACAGTTGATGCTTTCTCTAGTAGGTAGACTCTGTTTGCTCTACTGCAAACCTTTACCACCTCTACTTGCTCTGATTGATGACCTTCTGCTCCCTCTTCCTTGATAACAAGAACACGCTCCCTTTTCCTTGACAACTCCACTTGGTCCGACCAACGACATGCCACTCCTTCTTCGACTGATAAGGAGAACTGCTCCCTCTGCTGCGAACCTTCGAAATAGGTTATACAGAACTCACTCTCAACCGCCTCTGCTCGCTCACTGACCGATGAAGTTTTGTCTCTACTTGCTTTGTTCGAAAAGCAATTTTGCCATCCAGATGGGTATACTGGTCATCACTGCCTTCACATGCGGACTATCGCAATCATTCTTGCATTCTTGTATATCAACTCCACCCATTGATTCACTATGGACCCAGGCGTGTGTCGAATCGGCTTTCGATTTACTACTGATAGACACGTGACAAATGATTAGCGGATGTGCACACATTTTTTGTGCATGTCGGTGGCGTATATAACCCACTTCGCTAAAAATATGTATTATGTTCATAAATATTGCTTGTTTTATTAGCTTTCAAACTACATTTTTTTGTTTGTCATCCAGGTTCAAACCCACCTACTGCTGCTGGCAGAAGTGATGCTGTTGACACTAAGCCACCCACCTCAACAAAATTGGCTCTTACCCGAGGTTAGCTAAGTCCAGTATAAAATGTGATACAGCATACTTGAATGATCGTCTAATTAGCATGATACTTCCTAGGAAATACAGAGTTTTTCATCAAAATCAGGGCATGTGCACATATGCACCTATAAAACTACATAATTCAGCCTACCTTGCAGTGTCCACTGGTGAACTTCATGCTTCTACAAATTGACCCATTCATTGATAACAGCCACTGACATCTAAATAGCTCGCCTTCTGCATTCGGCTCCCTTCACAATTTAGCCACCAATCATAGGTTCTGTGTTCCCCTACCCATTAATCAGTTTGTAAATAATTCCACACAACAACAAGTTTATATTTCTCCCTTTTATGGCCTTTCTCCAAGAATGGCTTCAATGGAGCCCTCTCTTGCTGATGCCTGATGCAATGATGCACACAACACCATATCATTTTAAATCTCTAGTGCATAAATCACCATTTCATTTTCAACTTGGTAGGTTAGTGTGTCAACCTGTTTTTCCCAGCCTCGCCTAGAGAAATTTCAATTTCTAACTATAGATTGCAGTTAGCTATAATTTAGAGTGTCAAGTCTCCGGAGATGGGAAAAATTCTACAACGAAAAAGGGAACCGATGTATAGGGCATCTGGTGGAGTCGCACCGCCGAGGGCCGTCACGAGGCTGCTAGGCACGTAACAGCATCTCTGGTCGAGTCTAACCAGAACATGTAAGATCATTTGGTGGGCCGACATATGTCTATGAGGAATTTCAGACATTATGGCTATCTTAAAGTAAATATCCGCTTAAGTGATTGTGTTTTGGGATATTACGTCATTTTAGATGGTATGAGGCAATTATGAAATGTATAGATACCGGTACGGAATTACGGACTCTTTGATGGGTGGAATCCGTAATTGTCCTCATTTTATGTAGTGGTCCCCGGGGTCGTGCAATGGTTGCCTGAAACGTTGGTTTCTAGGGTTGTCTCTTCCCCATCTGAGAGAGACCTCACGTGCGGCCGCAAAGACCTTGGAAGATCCTACCCCGCGATCTATCGTCCAGTTCTTCAGATGGAATAAGGTACGCTTCCGCTTTAAGATTAAGTCTTTGGTTTAATTCAATGATTTAGCATGAGCATGATCCTGTTTAGGGCATATACATTTGGTTTCGTGTATGCATGAGGGGAGAAATCTCAACAATTGGTATCAGAGCCTATGATCGATGTTGAATCGTTGTTTTTTTTTGGCGTTTTCCCTCTTTGATTATTTCCCTGTTTTCGGCTGCAACAGTTTTTTCAAAAAAAAAAAAAAAAAAATTTGCGTGGGCGAGCAACGGAAGCCGTCGGGCTTCGCTGCAGTCGCCTGAGACACAAGGGGGATATGGCAAAGGGGCGGCCGATTTTCGGCGGGCGACCGTCGCCAGAAGGCGACGGCCGACTGCCGGCCGTCTTCGCGCGACCCGCCGGCGGCCCGCCGGTGGCTCCCTTTCGTCCATTGCAGCCACAGAAAGGGGAATAGGGAGGTGGCGACAGAGGTGCAAGGAAGGGCGTCGGCCGGCCATTGGGCGACGGCCGAGCCTAGTGTCCTAGCGCGACCCGCCGGCGGCCACCCACACCGTTGGGTGGCCTGCCGGTGGGTTATTCGTCGCCGTTTCAACAACACAGGAAAAGGGGACCGCAGGGTTAGGCGACGGCTGGGAGGGGCGATGGCCGGCGTAGGGAGACCGTCGGCGACTTAGTTGTCGCCGGGCGCACCCATGCGACACGCCGGCGCCCACCCAACGTCTCCGGTGGCCTGCAGGTGTTTTTTCTGGCCGCCGTTTTCAGACGCCCAAAACCAGAAGGGGGCTCGCCCGATTCCGGCACCCACCTCCGCTTCTCCACTGCCGGGAGCTTCCTCGTCGCCGGACGGCGCCGTGCCACCCGACGGCGCCCACCCAAGGCCCCCGGAGGCCTGCCGGTGGTGGTGAATCTGCCGTTCGGCGTCTGGCAAGCGAACGGCGGTTTCGGGCGAGCAGCGGCGACGATCGAGCGGGAGGCAGGTCGGACCCGGGTCGGGTCAGGACTGACCCGATTCAGATCCATAAAGATTGTTTAAAAAAAATATATATATATCTTTTTTTGCCGCCCGCTTACCGCCCGGCGCCCGAGTAAGTTTTCTGGATCGGATCGGGTCCTGACGTACCCGATCCGTATCCATACGGCTTGTTTTAAAATTAAAACCGATTCGGTTCGATTGGAACCGGTTCATTTAGTTCTTAGACCGGTTCGGACCTGTTGGGATCGATTCGGATATTCTTTGAACCGGTTCAGTTGTTTTTCAGAGCGGTCCGGACCTTTCGGGACCGGTTCGGACCATTTTAAAACCGATTCAGGTCTTTTTCAGACCGGTTCAGCTAGTTTCCGGACCGATTCGGGGCTTTTCAGACCGGTTCATTCAGTTTTGGAACCGATTCGGGCATTTCAGAACCGATTCAGTTGTTTTTTGAACCGATTCAGGCATTTTCAGACCGGTTCACTTGATATTTAGACTGATCCAAGGCTTCTTTGACCGGTTCATTGAGTTTTAGAACCGTTATTAGCCATTTTTAACCGGTTCAGTGGGTTTTGGAACCGATACGGTGTATTTTTTACCGGTTCGTCCAATTTTTAGACCGGTTCAGCCCCGTTTAGGGCTATGTGGGTGTTTTAGTTGTGGTTTAAGACTGATACGGGCCATTTTAAGGCCGATTCAGTGGTTTTTGACCCACTTAAGCACAATTATGGTATCGGTTTATGATATTTTGGACTCTTTTGGGCCTATTTCATTAAACCATTTGGTTTCGGGTTTAATGTAGGGCAAATTTGTATGTAATTTGGTTTATGCATCAGGTTTTGGATTCATGTAAAACAATTTTGTACGTGTCACATCATTGAATCATTTGGTTTTAGATTCAATGAATGACAAATTTTGTATGTAAAGTTTTAATTCATGTATCATGTTTTGCATGTTATTAATTGTGGTGTGCTTTAGATGAATGTTTGGATTATGAATTTGATCTTTGGCCATGTCTATTATTCGAAATGAGTAAGTTTGTACCTATATGTCGCCAAAGTGACCTCTATTGTACGAGTTTGCTTGTTTTGAACATTAGATGTCAGTATACTTAATCCATGCGGGCAATGATCAGCCCAAAGGAGGATTGTTGCTTGGTCAGGTTTAAGTATACAGGGCAATGAATATGTGATAATTTTTTAGGTTTCCATGTGGATAATGAGTCAATCCAAAGATGGGCTCGTTGTTTGACAGGGTTAATTATCTATATTCATTGTTGACCAAGAATACCACTTGCAGTTAGTATTTCAATCCAAAGATTCGATATTAACGTTGCACTGGTACCTTGTGATGGGTTTTTTGGGCCATTGTGTTAAATTCATTTATATTTGTTGTTTCATCTTTGTACATGTATTGATTGTGAGCATGCTTTGGTTTGTTTTTTGTATAATGAGTTCTGCTTATATGATATTTGCAAATTTTGAGTACTATTCCTGAGTTAAATGATTCGATTTTTCAAGTAAGAAAAGAAAGACTGTTAAGGAAGTTGCAGTTGACCAATCATCCGTTAAGAAACAAAAGAAGCATAAGGAAGGCCTATCAGGCTGCTTCTTTTGCAAGGGTGAAGGTCATATGAAGGAGGATTGTACTGAGTATCACGCATGGCGTGAAATGAAGGGTACACTTCTCACTTTGGTTTGTTCTGAGGTTAATTTAACTTCAGTACCTAGAAACACTTCGTGGGTAGATTTGGTGTTATTACTCACATAATATCTGTGCAAGACTGCCTAAATTGTCGAACGTCAAATGATGCTGAAAGATTCATCTATGTGGGCGATGACAAGAAGGCGAAGGTTGAAGCCATAGCAGATTTTTGGTTATTGTTAAAGACTAGTTGTTATTTGAATTTGACAGAAACTTATGTGGTACCGTCTTTTAGATGGAATTTGGTTCATATTTCCTCATTGAACAAGTTTGGTTATTATTGTTCATTTGGAAGGAGTAGATTTAAGTTGTTTCTGCATTCAAATTTGAATTTCACTGGTTCTTTGTCTAGTAGCGATAACCTCTATTTGCTTGATACATTTGCTTTATATCATGAAACCTTGCATGTTATGTCTAGTGGTACTGAAAGAAAATTAGCCAATAAGAATTCTATTATGTTATGGCATAGGCGCTTAGGACATATCTCTGAAAAGAGAATAAAAGGCTTATGTCGAAAAGGAATTCTTGAATCCCTTGATTTTGCAGACTTTAACGTTTGCATGGAATGTATAAAGGGAATATGAACAAACATTAAGGGGTTATAATAATCCATCCAGTAAGTCTTTCTTTGATACGGAAAATGCCCATTTCTTTGAGGATATTGAGTTTGGGGGAGGTGATAAGGTTAGAAGCATTGCCTTTGAAGAGGGACCTGAGTCTACTTTATTCAGAAGAAGGCAATGATGTCGATCTCCCTACTGAAGAACAAACTTAACAACCTCAAGAAAATCAAGTAAAGGTGTCACTAAGGAAATCCATATATGGACTAAAGCAAGCTTTCCAGTCAATGGTATTACAAATTTCATCAAGTTATAGTTTCATTTGGTTTCGAAATTAATTTGGTTGATGAATGTGTATACTAAAAGTTCAGTGGGGTCAAATTTATCTTTCTGGTTTATATGTCGTTGATATATTGCTGACAAGTAATGATGTGGGCATATTGCATGAAACTAAGAAATTTTGTCAACAAAGTTTGACATGAAGGATCTTGGTTGTGCATCTTTTGTATTAGGGATCCAAATGTTTCGAGATCATTCTCGGGATATTCTTGGATTATCACAAAAGGCTTACATTGATAAGGTGATTCAGCGATATGACATGGAAAGTTGTAAGCCAGGAGATACTCCAGTTGCTAAAGGAGACAAGTTTAGTCTCAAACAGTGCCCCAAAAGTGAAATCGAATCTAAGGAAATTGAAATAATTCCATATTCGTCTGTTGTGGGAATTCTTATGTATGCTCAGGTTTGTACTCGTTTGGATATTGGATTTATCGTTGTATTGTTAGGCAGATAATGATCCTGGTATGGATCATTTGAAAGCAGCCAAAACAGTTTTGAGGTACTTACAAAGAACAAAAAGGTTTTATGTTCACATACAGAAAGTCAGACCAGTGGGAGATCATTGGGTATTCAGAATTCTGACTTTGTTGGGTGCCAAGATAATGGCATCCAATCAGGTTTTGTGATTGCAGAATTTTGTCACGAGGCTGCGCATTATGTATGGTATAGAAAGACCACTAAGGTTATTGTGTGACAATAATTCAGTAATTATGTACTCTAATAACAGCCGTTTGTCAAAGTCGAAGCACATCGACATTATGTTTTGGGTTGTTAAAAGGAGGATACAGAATGGTCAGGTGTCTTTAGAGCATATTGGGACAAACTCCATTATTGCGGATCCGCTTACCAAAGGTTTAACACATAATGTCTTTCACGAACATGTTGTTCATATGGTGGTGTTATCCTTGGATGATGTGCAGGTTTAGTGGGAGTTTGTATTTTGTTTGCTCTACTGTATGGACACATATTCAGTTTTCTGCAGAATAAAGTTTAAAGTTTTTTTGTTCCATTTTGTGCTTATGTGTTTATGTTTTGATCTCCATAATGTTTTAAAGTTGGACCAGTTGAGAATAGACATGTCGTAATCACATTACATGTAATTCTCATGCTATACATCCATATCAGATCTATGTCATTGATTATGTTAACATTTGTGATCATTGAAGGTTTAGCTAATTTTATTATAGCGAAAGCCACTTTGGTTCTATGTTGATATGGTCATGGACGAGATTGGTGAAAATGACGTTTAATAAGATAGCAATTATGAGCTCCTAAGGTTTTGTATAATGTCTGAATGTATAAAGACATATTTGGCCCAAGTGGGAGATTGTAAGATCATTTGGTGGGCCGACATATGTCTATGAGGAATTTCAGACATTATGGCTATCTTAAAGTAAATATCCGCTTAAGTGATTGCGTTTTGGGATATTACGTCATTTTAGATGGTATGAGGTAATTATGAAATGTATAGATACTGGTACGGAATTATGGACTCTTTGATGGGTGGAATCCGTAATTGTCCTCATTATAAAATGGTAGTGGTCCCCGGGGTCGTGCAATGGTTGCCTGAAACGTTGGTTTCTAGAGTTGTCTCTTCCCCATCTGAGAGAGACCTCACGTGCGGCCGCAAAGACCTTGGAAGATCCTACCCCGCGATCTACCGTCCAGTACTTCAGATGGAATCAGGTACGCTTCCGCTTTAAGATTAAGTCTTTGGTTTAATTCAATGATTTAGCATGAGCATGATCCTGTTTAGGGCATATAAATTTGGTTTCGTGTATGCATGAGGGGAGAAATCTCAGCAAAATAAGAATCAGTAAACTGGTGAACATGCACTTCAATGTCTGCAAATCCTTGAAATTCCAAAAAATCGGTTTCTTCTATACTTCCCCACCAAAAACCCCATTTTCCCTTACATGTCCACTAAAATTAATAAATAACTAAGCATATAAGTTAGTTGAAAATGATTCAACGCTGACAGGTATCACTAAAAAAATATTGGGTACAGCAGTGTGGGTGTGGCAGGGTATACGTAAACATGATCCACAATGTAAAACAAAAGCCACACTGAAGAAGTATAAAACGGCTATGTAGCTTATTGATTTGAGTTCTAATGCACACAGAGAGAAGAATATAATCAAACACATTGTCGATCACATGCCTGACGAAACCCAGCAGAGAGAAGACGCCTTCTGACAGTAAGTTAATTTATCTATCCTGCAAAGGAAGAAGGCGATTGTGGGGGAGAGAAAGAAGGCGACTGAGAGGGAGAGAGAGAGAGAGGTCTAGGCAAGTTAATTACCTAGCCTGCAAAGGGAGAAACTGAAATAGCAGGCGGGAGGTGGCTTTTCGTGTATGTGTGGCGTTACCAAATCCATATCCCAATTCTTGCCGTTGAGCAGACTAGGCATATACACACCCACATCCCCTTGATTTTGGTGCAATTCTTATCCATGCCCTAACTAACCGTCGGTTTTTCTTGTTTATGAAGCTTCTACGCCGCCTTCAACGTCGGAGCTTGCAGGAGAAATTTGTCGGTGCCTTAATTAACCGTCGCTTCTGCTTTACTAGGGGCCTTTGATGCCGTCGATGGAGCTTGATGGATAAAATCGAGGCAAAGCGCAACCATCCAAGACCAACATGCCCACTTCTTCCATCGACTGTGTCCGCTGCTCTTCCTCAATCAACAACTGAAACTAGAAATCGCGTTGCAGGAGTCGTCGGCCACCGATGCTGCAGGCAAAGTGGGGTCGATGAAGCCCTGATTTGTTGTAGTGCTCTTTCTACAAATCACATTAATGAGATAGATTATTACTTTGTTACTGAACGTGTAACAAACAAGGAGATTGAAATCAAGTTTATTAAGTCAGATAAGCAGCTTGCTGATATATTGACCAAACCTATACCAAGTCCAAGGTTTCCATATCTCATAAGCAAATTCAGTCTCACCTAGATCGGCTCGAGGAGGCACGTTGGAAAGATATTTTTACCAAATCACAATGGATATGGTCTTGCGCACAGTGAGAATCAGTTGTAAGGAAAGATAAGGAGGCAAAAACCGAAAATCTTGCAACAACACCAAATGTGGAAAGTGATAATATTGAAATTGTAGAAAATATCTCAAATGAAAAAATTTCCAAATCGAGGACCATCTCCACACGGCTTTGATGGAACCTCTCTTGAATTTGTCCTCTTGAAGAATGAGGTCTGCATGCCAGATTGAAGATGTCCACAGCAATAAAAATTTGGAAAACAGAAACAATAAAAATCCCTGACGGTCCAATCCAAAATTCTAGGAATTGGTTGAGAGTCAGATTAATGTATTTTGCAGAGGCCGGTTCTGAAACTTTGGACAGTTACTGCCGTGCCCGAAGAAAGCGTAATGAGTGGCATTCGGCTGAACTATATATGCAACAATAAAAGCTGCAAATTTGAGAAAACACCAACATATTCTTGGAAGCTATCTTTGTGCCTTCCTTTGGCCTATTGCATGCAGTAGCGAAGCTACCGTGGGGCACGCGTGGGCAGGCGCCCACGCCAGCAAAAAAAATTTCCACAGCGTCGGTCTGCGTCGGTCTGCCTCATGCCCCTGTTGACGCCATGCTGCCCACGCCAAACATGAATCGGGTCCAGCCAGGAAGTCGGAAGTCCAATTGATCCAGCTCCAGCCTCCAGAAAACGCATTTTGTCTGCCTACAGGCCGCAGCCCGCCCAAATTCACCCGAAAGTTTGAAACCGAACGTAAAACTGCTGAAGGGCGAAGGGCAAAGGCGAAGGGGGCGAACCAGCGAGTGAAGGGCAAGGCTGCAGCGGCTGCAGGCCCACCCACAAGCAGCGGCGCAGGCTCCTAGCGGTGCAAGCAGCAAGGGTTAAGGACTCAAGCCGGTAGGGTGCCTCTGCCTCAGCCCTCAGCCCTCAGCTCTAACTCCTTTTTCTTTTTTCCCCTTCTCCTCCTCTCTCTCTCTGTAAGGAAAATTTTAATTCCTTTTCCCACTTGTTGCAGTTGCAGCCTTTCACGCAGATTTCAATGGAAATTTGAGAGGGAAACAGAGGAATAAGGTGTTGGGTGGGGATTTTGGGGAACGACTTCGATCTTGGAAGAAATTCGACCAAGAAGAACATACATACCCCTTCCTGAATCTGAATGTCTGTCAGGATAAGCCGATAAGCTGGGAGACAAGCTAAGCCTTCCTTTGGGCTGTGGTGAGAGTCTGCTTCTTCTTCTTCTTCTTGAATGGTGTTACCTGTTGGTTGTTGGTGTTGGGTTTTCACTTTTCATTTGTTTTCCCCTTTTCAATGCTTTTGCGGTTTTGCCTAGAGTCGATTTTCTTTTCTTTTCTTTTTCATTACATATTTATTTACCATGTTCTGCATTACTTGATTAGTTGCTTCTCTTTTCGTTCAATTGTCAACCTAAATCACCAAACATTGGGTTTGTCCGTCTGATTATGAGGGGAAGTCTGTCCGTCTGATTATGAGGGGAAGATTGATCAGCTTGTGGCTGTTGTTCAAGGATTCATCATTGATCGCCTTTTTCTTTTAGAATAACTTGAGATTGTTGTTTAGCATAATAGCTTGTGCCTGTTCATGGGTGCGCTGTATATTTAGCTTCTGTGATTGCAGATGCGTTCTATATTGTCAGTAGATTCTTTAACTGGAAATTATGAAAAGGCTCTTTGACAACGCTGTTGGAAAGTCTCTTCCATAATTTCTTTATGCCAAACTTTTTCAATCTTGATCGATTAAAGAAATCTCACAAGAAAGCATAATAATGATACTTGAATTTGGGTATCCTTGTTCCAATTTGATTATGTTTCTTGTTATTATACTTGGAGCCTGATGCTTAATATCCCTATGATATTGAGGATTAGTATTTTTGTGTACAGCATGAACTTATAATTTATTCATTGTTCTTGCATAAGCACGTCTCATGATTCGAATAAAAATGAATCTTTGCAAATCTGTGGTTAGAATAGCTCCAGTGTGGAAAATGTACATCAGTTGGTTATAATCTTATACGGTATGCTTAAAATGAATCTGAAATTTGTTCTTCGTGGTTTGGTATTCAAACATCGAGTGGCCATGAGGTGTAGATTGGATTTTCTTTGCTGTTTTATTCAAACCAAAGAGTTTGAAGCTAATATAAACTGGCTATATGGGAATGGCTAGCAAACCCATGTTGGTATAACAGTTTCTAGATGCAGGTATGCTGGACCATTTTGGTACTTTTGGATAGGATCTGCCTCAGACCCAGTTTGAAGGCTCAACCTTCCATGTTATTTTGCCATTGTTCTTAACATGAATTGAATGGTATTATTTGTATGAACTATTGAACTTTTCAACTATGTTGTCTGACACATCATCAATAGGGTAAAGCATCTGAACTAATGTTCCACTTAGGTGGAGCCTAGAAAATGCTCCAAGGTCAAGCCTTTCTCAAGGTGGCAGTTAAAAATCTTTGATTAGTGTTGCATGTTAGTTAACTCAGAGCATTGCCAAAAGCAAAACTGTTAATTTCTAGTTATTAACAATTCTGCTGTATGTTGTACGATCTTTGGTAGAAGCAATTATGTATATATGATATAGATGAAAAAGTGTAATGGCAAAGGTACAAATAGAGCGCTTGTCAATGTCAATACCCTGTTTACAAAGTTCCATGCAAATAAAGTTTGATAAGAAATCCAACCATGAAAGGTAGAGTAAATTTCCTGTTGTGGCAAAGAACATTCAGTGGTCAAACATAAATGGCCTCCATTTGATATAAGTGTGTCTGCAAAATGCAAATGTTGCTGCAATGCTAGTAACAGTAATGGAAGCAGGTGGAGGGAGGAGAAACACCTGGCTCATGAAGAAACAACCTGATCAGTGGAGGACAAAAAGAGAATAAAATGGACTTATATGTGTAACTGCACAAAAATAGAGCTTACTGAGCAATTAGGTATTTAAATTAGGTATTTAAAGTCAATCTTTTGAAGGGTCTATGTTGCATAGCTTGAGTGATGCCCTTCTCTCTTCCATCATTTGCATTAGACATACGTGAAGACCATCAAAGCATGCCGAATGACCAACTTTTATGTGTTTTGTTTTTGTATTGAACAGGACTATTCATTAACAAAAGAGGGCAAAGTCGAAGACTTTCAAGAGAACTTCCCAAAGATATTAAGCATATTAAGGTATATTGAAGTTGCTAATATGATACATGTTTTTTACATGCTTTAGTAGAAAATAATTGTTTAGGACAGGAGATAACTGAGACAGGCCAAAAGCCTGTAAATATGGTGTATGTTTTTTTACATGCTGTAGTAGAAGATATTTGTTTAGGACAGGAGATAACTGAGACAGACCAAAAGCCTGCAAATATAATGTATGTTTTTTTATATGCTTTAATAGAAGATATTTGTTTAGGACATGAGATAACTGTGACAGGCTAAAAGTCTGTAATTATGGTGTATGTGTTTTTATTTTTTACATGCTTTAGTTGAAGATAATTAAGACAAGCTAAAAGCTTGCATTTATGGTGATAGTTTAACAAATGATTCAATTCCTACAGACGTGTATTCTTGAGAACAGGGTCATAAGAATATTAAAGAAATAAAATTATGAAAACTATATGTTCTTTATATATTAATTATGTTTTATTTTATTTTTAATGAATAGGAATGGATAAGTTTCTGGTGAGAATCCCTACCTCTGCTAAACATTCTTCAAAACGAGAAGAAATCAAATCAAGAAAAGAAGGAGAATCAAGTGAGAAGCAAAATGATATGGAATTTGATGAAGCAGAGTTGCCTGCAGATCCTGCACTTCGTCCTCCTATGTCAACTTATCATCCAAATGTTCGAGAAAGTATCCGCAGAGCTTATCTTCTGCAAGGCCCTTGTCAGCCACGTAATTGTGACTTTCAGCCCAACCATCAAAAGCGAAAGTTTAATCCAAAATGGTTTGATGAGTATAAGAATTGGTTGGAATACAGTCCAAGCAAACATAGAGCATATTGTCAATATTGCTACCTTTTCAGGCCAGAACATACTGACAGATTCGTTACAGAGGCATTTGTATCTGATGGGTTTAACAATTGGAAAGAAAAGAAGAGATTTGATTTACATATTGGGGGCCCTAACAGTTATCACAATGTAGCACGAATGAAGTGTACAAGCCTAATGCAGCAAAAAAAGCATATCAGTACAATGCTTCAGAAGCAAAGTGACCAACAGAAGAATGAATATCAAACTCGTCTTTGGGCAACTGTAAATGTAATAAGAATATTGTTAATGCAAGGATTACCATTTCGAGGGCATGATGAAAGTGAACCCTCTTTCAATAGAGGAAATTTTATCGAGATATTGAAATCATTTGCAAAGATCAGTAGCCAAATTGATAAAGTTGTATTGAAGAATGCTCCAGAGAATAACAAGCTCACATCTCCCGATATACAAAAAGATATTACAAGAGCATGTGCAATAGAAACTACAAATGCTATTATGAAGGAGCTTGGAGGTACTTTTTTTTCTACATTGCTTGATGATTCTCGAGATATATCAACTAAAGAACAAATGGCTATTGTTTTGCGATTTGTTAATGAAAAGGATCAAGTAGTTGAGCGATGTCTTGCCCTTGTACATGTTCTTGAAACAAGTGCCATATCATTAAAAGCAGCAGTAGAAGAAACATTTTGCAAGTATGGATTGAGCATAGCAAGCTTACGTGGACAAGGTTATGATGGAGCAAGCAATATGAAAGGAGCATTTAATGGACTAAAGACTCTTATATTAAATGAGAATGAGTCTGCATATTATATTCATTGTTTTGCACATCAACTCCAATTGGCACTAGTTGTTGTTGCTGAACATCATCCTGTAACTGGGTTATTTTTTGGAATATTATCCAGATTGTCAAATTTTTTCTCTACTTCTTGCAAAAGGTCTGAGCTTATTCGGGAAGCAGAATGCATGAGAATTGCTGAAGCACTTGAGTTAAGTGAACTTGAAACAGGACGAGGATTAAATCAAGAGATGAGTCTCAAACGACCTGGTGATACTCGCTGGAGTTCTCACTATGATGCCTCAGTCAATTTAGTTAACATGTATCCTTATGTGATTAGGGCATTAGATTTTATTGCAGAAAATATAAGTAAAGGAAAATGGGAGGCACTTGACTTGATACGTTCCTTGCGAAATTTTGAATTTATATTTGGCTTGCATTTGATGTATAAAGTTTTGGGGATAACTGACACGCTTTCACAAGCACTCCAACGAAAAGATCAAGATATTGTAAATGCTATGAATTTAGTTATTGTATCAAAAACATGCCTTCAAGATTTGAGAGATAATGGTTGGGACTCTTTTATGAGTGAGATTTCTATATTTTGCAACAAATTTGATATATCTGTGCCTGATTTAGAAGAAATCTATACACCTGAAGGACGACCCAGACGAGGACATGAAAGGATTACATTTTCGCATCATTATCGTGTTGAAGTATTTTATGCCGTTATTAATATGCAACTTCAAGAGTTGAACAGTCGTTTCACTGAGGCAAATACAGAGCTTCTTCTTTCAGTGGCTTGTTTAAGTCCAAAGAATAGCTTTTCTGCTTTTGACAAGCACAAATTGATTCGTCTTGCTGAGTTCTATCCTAAAGATTTCAATGGAGCAGACTTCTATAGACTTGAAAGTCAAATAGATGTATATCTTGAAGACATGAAAACCACTGAAGAGTTTTCAAATTTGAAATCTTTGACTGAGCTATCTGAAATGATGGTAACAACTGGAAAGCACATCATATTTCCTTTGGTGTATTTGTTGATTAAATTGGCACTAACTTTACCAGTTGCAACTGCAAGTGTTGAGAGAGAATTTTCAGCTATGAACATTATCAAAACTAGGCTTCGTAACAAGATGGGAGATGAATGGGTTAATGACGCTTTAGTCACTTACATTGAAAGGAACACATTTGATAGTATTAGTGATGAAGCAATCATGCATCGTTTTCAGAATATGAAAAACAGACGAGGCCACATGTAATTTTGTATATGACTATAGTTTTTTTGACTTGCTTGTTGAGGCCAATTGTAAATTTGTTTATAACTATAGTCATTTGATTTATTTTTTATGCTAATTGTAAATTTGTTCATATTCAGTCATCCAATTGACTATTTTGATGTCATTGGCCAATTGTAATTTTGTCCATAACACTAATGATATGATTTCCTTGTTGAGACTCATTGTAAGTTTGTTCATAACTATATTTATTTGCTTTATTTTTAAAATAACATATATTTTAGTTTGAACATTTTTTCACGTACTATGTACTAGTGCCCCATAGCCAAAAATTTCTGGCTCCGCCACTGATTGCATGTCAGCCATCATTCACCAACTAATGAACCAAATCTTAATAATATGAGACAGCTGTCTCCGTCTCTCACTAGATATTATTGTTTCCACGTATATAGCGATCCTTAGGTTGAAGCTACGACCAATATACCTTAGTTGATAGAGGGAGGAGTACCGAAGGCTTTCACAGTATACGGGTTTTAGCTGAGAGGTAATTATACGAGCTTTTAGCCATGTTTAAGAGGCTTCTCTGCATAGAACATTATTCACTTGCCCGGAATCTTGTGAACTGAGAAAGTTTAGATTTCGTATTACTTTTCAAAATACTTAAAATATGTGTTGTGGTAAAATTAAACTCAACTATTCATTTATATATATATATATATATATATATATATATATATATATATATATATATATATATATATATATATATATATATATATATATATGAAAACTCCATAAGAAGGTTAACAAAAAACACTAATGTCTCTAGAAAGACGGTTATACCGGGAAAAAAAAGAAGAGGCAGATGGCCCTGGAGGAGACAAAAGGTTTGGCCGGTCAAAGGACTGAACAGTTAGATAAGGAGATCAATCCATTAAATTGCAGGTAGCTGAGCCAAAAGATCATGCAGAGGACAAGGTGAAGATGGGCAGCAGCTCCGGCACAGTTAACAGGGAAGAGAGGTGCCATATCCCTGAAGATCTGACGGTTCTGCTCTTGACACAGGGCGCCACCAAGTAAAGATTTGCGGGGAGAGATTGAAAAAGTGAGATAGAGAGAGATTACAGACATTAATCTACATATAGGAAAGATTACAGACATTTATATATATCTCACGTACATAGAACTGTCCTCCTTTTGGTAACACAAAGCAGAAAATCCGGCAGATCTAGATTACATATTCAGACCATTGGGATATGTAAGACGTCAGGTCCATCGTCATGCTTGGGATCTTTGTCAACTTGATGGGATTGTCCTTCCCACCTATCAACCTCGCCGGATTCCCTACCGCCGTCGTCCTGGCCGGAATCTCCTTCAGCACCACGGAGCCGGCCCCAATCTTAGCCCCAGATCCGACCTTGACGTTACCCAGAACATAGCTACCCGCACCGATCAGGACCCCATCGGCAATCTTCGGGTGGCGGTCGCCGTTGGCATTACCGGTACCTCCAAGGGTCACGCTGTGCAAGATCGACACGTCGTCGCCGATGACTGCAGTCTCGCCGATCACCACTCCTGTAGCATGGTCCAGCAGCACGCGTTTCCCGATCCGCGCTGCCGGGTGTATGTCCACAGCAAAGACCTCCGACACTCGGTTCTGAATGATCAAGGCTAATGGAACCCGGCCTTGGTTCCACAGCCTGTGAGCCACCCGGTGAGCCTGAATTGCCAAGAACCCCTTGAAGTTGAGCAAACAGTGCACGTAACTAACACACGCTGGGTCTCTCTCCTTGACCGCCTTCAAATCTTCTCGAACCGCCGTCCTGATTGCACCGTCTTCGAGGATCTTGGCACAGAAGACCTCGGCAAGGCTGGAAACCGGCAGGAAAGGCGTGGACAGCTTGTTGCCGAGGTGGGTAGCGAGGGCACTCTCCAGCGAGCCGTGTGAAAGTATGGCGGCCATGTAGAAGCTGCCCAAGACGGGTTCTTGCTCCACATCCCGCCTGGCCTCCTCCCTTATCTTCATCCACAGTTCATCCGTCTCCTCTTTATCTTTGGCACGTTGCAATGCCCTCAAGAGCTCGAACTTGTAAATGGTGGTCGGATCAGAAATCAAGTCTTGTTCGGCGTTGCGTGCAAGACATGTCGCAACCATTACGGAGCCTGAGAACTCGACGGCGGGCGCCATTTCTCTGCAACCTTTCTGCTACTTACAGAGCTTGGGGGAAGATGATTCTGTAGTATATATATATATATATATATATATATATATATATATATATATATATATATATATATATATATATATATATATATATATATATATATATATGGAGAGAGCAGAAGAGAAGAAAGGAACTGTGGAAGAGTTGATCGATCTGGAGTAGTCTCCTTTTAGGGAATTGTGGAGAGGGCAATGGGGGTTTATATAGGAGAAGGGGGACGGAGTTTGATGCTTAGTTCAAAGGACATAAGGGCTTCTAAGATGGGGACGCAATTTGATGCTTAGTGCAAAGGACGTCATGGGTTCACGAGGACGGAATTTGAGGCTTAGTGCACAATACGTAAAGTCCCCCCTAACGTGTAGCAACTTCAAGTTATGACTTGTGAAATTAAAATTTATTTTATTTTTCTCTGATCGCAAGAGGTGACCTGTGAAGCCTATTAATTTTTCCAAAAACCGCGGGCTAGCCGATGGTTTTTTGTTTTTTATCACACAAAATCTGGAAAGGTCCGACTCTCAAAGTGTCCCTCTTGATGAATTGCAATTTGGTTTTGTTGCATATCTTAAGATCTCTCTTTAACTAAATCTTCCTCTATATGACTTGTTTTGCTGCTTTTTTCTTCGTCTAGACTATCGAATTATACTTTTGGTTTATGTGGTGATTTGGATTGGCCATCTTTGAAACGATGATTGGACGTTGGTTGCGGGATGTCAATGAATTAGATTCAAATTTAATATACAATTTAACTGTATTTGCTTTTTCAGATTTTCATATGTCTCTCAAATTCTTTATATACGTGACTTGTTTTCCTGTTTGCTGTCGTTTGGACTATTCAATTACATGTCCTCGTAACTAAAATTCGTTGATAAAGACCCTAGTTGTCCAACATTATTTCTAGAGACTTTCTTTTGGTATATCTTTACTATCAAATATTTTTAAAATTCTTGCGAGGACTGATTTCGTTAATTGATCTCAAGTCTGTGGTTGGTGATTTTGTTCTCAAACAGAAATAATCATGTAAATATCGTCACTAGAATTTTATTAGTTTGATCAGTGATACACCGTATCGGCTGATTTGCTACTTTTTCCCATTTTTTGAAATTTAAAAGTAATTTTAAATTAATTTAAGATATAGATAATACAAAAAATACAAAATTGTACTATTGACCCGGTATCGCACATGCAAAGAGCTTCTAGAGATGCCAATGAATCGGATTGGGGTCAAGAAGCCTCTAGAGATGCCAATGAATCGGATTCGGGTCAAGTATATGACTGATTAGCTTCTAATAAGTTTAATGGAAAAACATTTTGCGTCCCATTAAAAAATATTATTGGACTTTGGTTTTAAGAAACAACATCCAATCATGTTCAGATTTGGTTTTAAAGAAATATCGGATTGGATATGGCCAGGTCCCAAGGAACTGACCTAATTATTAGTCCTTCGAGAAAAGATTTGAAAGTTTCCTCATCTCTTTCTATAGCCCCTTCAGAGCTTGCACTCTTTCTAATTTCTTTTGAATGTAGGACCAAACAAAGAAAAAGTACGACGTCTAATTGTTCATATTTACTTTTGTATTAAAGAGGAGAAAGAAGTGAGGAGATTTAGAGGAAGAAGGGAAATTGAGGGGTACATAAGAAAGCATAGTTATTAATTTAATATCCGGTCCATGTGACTACAAAATATTGATTGATTGATTATTAATAATAATAATAATAATAATAATAATTTCATTAGTAACAAAATATGGGGACGTGATACACACACATATATATATATATATATATATATATATAGTCCTGGGCCCCAGCTTGGGCCAGCATCTAGGGATTTTGAATTTTGGATCAGATTCAATTGAAATTTTGAAATTGGATTCAGATGGAATATGTTTATGAATTTGCAATAATTAAGTCAGATTCTGATGTGATATTAGATTTTTCTTTGTTTGCATTGGACTATGAACATTTGAATATCTGAAAAAGAAAAAAAAAGTCTCTCCTTGGAAACTCAAACAGCTAGGTTATTGCTCGCGTACATAGGGCTCATTGTCGTATATTTATAAAACATTTAATTTCACTGCCTGCTGGACACAGAGCTTAGTATCCATAACTCTATTTGCTAATTCATAATATTCGATCGTGTCGTACAGTTTATTGAAATTGAGGACCATATTGGAAAGATCATAAATATGCGTGAGACTAGAATTTGAGATTAAGTAGAAAAAGATCTGATCATGTAAAAGTTTTTACTGAAGATTATTAATAATACTGTTGCAAATTTATGATGGTCTCCGGAGCCAATAATCTTTGTGCCCTATTTGAAGCCGGTTATATGCATAGGCCACCTGTATAGTACAGCTCCATGCATGTGCAAGAAGGCCATGCACCGTTCACCCCACTGTACATATCAATTTCTCGACAATACTCAGTCTTAAATAGGCGAACTAATTCACATACACAGAAAGAGAGAGAGAGAGAGGGGAGAGACACAGAGACAGACTTCTCTTCTTTGCAATATCACAACTGTGTGGAAATAAAATAAAATTCTTGCGCAGGTCGGGCATAGTTCTAATGTATTTTTTATTGATTCTTATACATAATTATAATATTTTATTACAACTGATTATACTATATATTATTTTATATTAAAAATATATATTTTTTAATTTAATCAGCCTGGCCCCAAGCGGGCTCCGGTTTTAGTTGTCGGGTGGGACCCAGACCCAGGTTTTAAGTGTCAAGCTGAGGCGTAGGCACAGTGGGGTCCTTATCAATTTCTCAGCATACCAATTTTTCAGAAATGACCCGGCAAAGTTCAAAATTTCTCTATGACTAACAGTTTCAATTTTTAGTGTATCAATATATATGGTATCAGCCTTTATTTCCTTAGCCCACTTGTTCACACCCCAAAAGATGGGTGATATTTTTTTCAATAAGTCAATGCTGCATTCTCATTGATACCATTGAGTAAATTGAACATTATCTGAATTAATTATGGATCATACAGTAAACATGACTAATGGCGTATAAAATTGTCATGTTTTATAAAAAAAATGCCACATTTAAAATCGATCAGTTTTTCAAAAAAATAGATGACATTAATACTTTAGTTTTGAAAATACTTTACATGTAACACTTTGTGAACTATGATTAAATTGATAAAATGGCTCGTAATTACGAATTTACATGGCTCTTCAATTTACGTAGCCTTCATTTTTTGTGAACTACAATAATAAATATAACAATAATAATAATAAAGGCAAGACAGTGTCGATAATTTTGAAAGGTATGATAGCTACAAGACATTACCTTTCTCCTAAGTTGACCAAGCGCATCCTCATGATAATATTGTTATGTGAGGGCTTCTATATAATACCGTCAAAATCGAAAAGTATAGCCTTAGAATGGCGTCAGCTGTGACGATGAGGCCCGGTCCTTCCACAAAGTCCACCGTTAATGTTCTTTTCTTCTTTCCAGGACCTGAAAGAACTCCTTTTAAGGAAATTAGAAATCGACACCTAATTCATAGGAAAATTTCGAACGACAGACTGACTTTCATAACTCATCAAGTGGCCGTCATTTTTTCCATGTAATTCTCAAATAACTTCCCCATAAAAGTATTTAAAATAAATAGGACCAATAAAACAAAATTTCCCTCGTTCCAAATTTTTTGTTAACAAAAAAATAGAAACTAATTGTTATCTTCCATAGAGGGTCGAAAGGGGATATTAACCCTCGCAACCCTCTCAGAAGCGCCAACACTTTGTGGCCAGTTTGAGAGTGCAGAATGAACACATCCCTTGCCATCCAGCAACTAAGCCAGGAGGGAGATCATCATCTCCCGTTACGGGCAATGGCGAGGGCTGGACAACCAGAGTTCTATAGGTGCGAGGGTGGGCCTCCCCATCTAGGCAGGGGTAACGGCGAGGGCCAATGGCCATGCCTCGCCATTACCTCTCGCTTGATGGCGAGGGACAATGGCTATTCTCCTGCAGCGATGGCCGGCCCTTATGGACAATGAACTGGACCATCCTCATCGCCGCCGTACAGTGTGGTGGATGGTCGACCTTTCTGTCACCCATTGTAGTTTGTTTTTTTTCCATTTTATTAATAAATATTTTGAATGAAGATGCAGATTTGTCATTTGAATGAATATTTTCTAACATTTTCTATCAAAGCACGCGCGGTGTTGTTGACAATAGTTGGGTGCCTATGTCATCTATTGGAAAATTGAAGTGCCCATTTGTTGCTTGCCCTTTCCTTAGACGACATTTTGTAATTTTTTATTATTGTTATTTTATTGGAGTGTCTTGCTCATTGGGCACACAGGGAATGCATGTTCATTAGTGAAAATGATAAAAAGGCTCTTTTAAATGACAAAAGTACTTTTTTTTTTTTCTTGTATAACCGTTGAACACATTGCTGGGCATTTGGGCCCAAACACTCACCACACCTTGTTGTCTATGAGGACGAGTTTTGTATGTCACTAAGTATATACAATGAGTATACGCTGGAGGTGGGCCTACTATCAATATGCATATTTGTTTCAATGTCCTAACATTACATGTGTACAGCGAATATTCTTAACCTTGTCGGTATCTCAAATCTTTTTAATTATCTCATATATATTTTTCTGTACCCTTGTCATCATCTCATACTCATAATGTTTGAGATAATGACAATGGGTGGTATGAGATCATGATAAGAGTATGAGATAATGATAGGGATATGAGATAATGAATATGAGACAATGAGTATGACATAATAATAGGAGTATGAGATAATGGTATAGGTATGAGTTAATGGGTATGGGATAATGACAGAGATTTGAGTTAACTACATGAACGGAACAAAAAAATGAAGATGTTTCTTTGCAGCTTAGAAGAGTATATTGGTTATAATATCTATGCATACGGACTGACACAATCATTTGGCCTGAGCTTTATCAATCCCAAAACCTTACTTTTTTTGCTTTTTTTTTGTGCCTACAAAAAGTTCTCTTTTTCTATTTAGTGTGGGTATTTTTTGTCACTACTATATTGGCTATGAAAATTTCATGCACAACACAGCATGTATAACCTCTTTGGTTGTCTACGGCTTATCAAAAAACATGTGGCGCAGTGTTTTACCAATAATACTTGTCCCTAGTAAAACCAAATGTTGTAAAAGACTTGTAATATATGTTAAGTCATTCTTATTCAAAGGATAGTAAGGTTGTGTTTGGATGAGACCTTCAAAAAAAAAAAGGTCCTTAATGTAGGAGCTCATTGACCACTTTATAGCTAATTGGTAAGGCTGCTGCTTGAGTCCAGCTATCTTTCCTCTTTAATTTTTACTTAATTTGTTGTAGTTTACAGTATTAGATTCTATGCTTGAGGCTGCTGGTAGCATATATTAAGTGTTATTCTACTTGTATTGTTTAATTGGGTAGTAAATAGTGTGCTCAAATTGGACGCTTTGGTTAGCTAGGTGGAGCTTGCTGGTAATGGACTGCAGCTCTTGTGGTTTAGTTCTTTTAATTCTTTATTTCTCAAGCATTAATTTAGAATGTTTCAGTGTGTCTTTGGTAGAGATTATAGTTATACTTCTGGTTGACTTGTTAAGTTCCAACAGGCTTTTGTTGTTTATTTTCTTTTAGTTGTTCTATTTGCAGCTTTGATTAATTAGTCTTTAATGTATAAACACATAGTTTGAGGTGTTGATTATTCATTTCTCATTAATTGAGTGGTGTTTATGTTTAATCTTGTTAGGGGGTTTTGTGGTTTCCAGCTAAAGTAGGGTGTGGGCCGTGTTCAACATATAATTTCTGTAGATTTTTAGTGATTTTTTGCTTTTCTAATCTCTACTTGTTGTGCTTAGTTGTTCATTAACATGAATTAGATAATTATGTGTAGTTTTTATCATGTTGTTACTGTTTTAGCTAGCAATCTAGGACTTCTCATGACCGAGAGCCCTGCTGTCTATCAATCTAATTTTTCTTAATTTCCTACAAGTTCTTTATATTTTAGGTGTAGGATGCTGTTGATTTTGTTCTTAATCTAATTTAGAAAGCACTTAAATCAATTTTCAATAGATTTTGTTGTTATAGTTAAATTGGTAGGCTGGGGTTATGATTTTTAGTTTAGGATTATTGTTTTCATTGCTTTTTATTATTTAAATCTACATTAGAATATGCTGGTTAGGAGCCTTTAATTTCTTTTATTGTCTAAAATTCTGCATTTAATTTTTTGTGTATTCAATTCTATTTGTTAGAACACTAATTGTTACATGTAGTTAGACATACTCATCATTATCGTTGATAGTTTTTTTATGAAAATTACTTGACAGTATTCAAATATAGCTAATTTGATAGCTCAGGCTATTCTTTATTGTTTTCAGGCTTCAAACATAGTGTTTAGGTGGTTTATCTTGTTTTTACTATATCTTTTTACTGCAAATTTTTGTTTAGTGAATAGATCAATTAGTTCTTTCATGTTTGAAGCAGTATTTTTGTTACAGAGTAGTTGTTAGTAATTAATTTTAGTCAATTTAGCTTGTGGATTGCTACATGTTGATTTTTAGGTTCTAGAGAGAGAAAGTCCACAATTCTGTGTTAGATGTTGATTTTGACTGTATTTTTTTGTGGTTTATAGTGTAGTTGGTAGGAAAAATAGCTTTTTTTAAATAGTTTTAAATGAAAATTAGTTGTTAATTAGTAGATACACTTGGTTTTTAATATGAATTGTTCTAGAGAGAGAAAGTGCATGTTTTGTTTGAACATTTGTCATATTGGTGCATTTCTCGTTGCAATTTGGTAGTTTAGATTAGTATGCTTTGATATTTATAGCTCCTAGTTTTAGTTGTTAGTTTTAGGATCGCTTTGTATTCTAGCAACCTATGGTAGTGGGTTTCATATTTTTGAGTTCATGCACAAAATGCGATTGAACTAGTCTACACTTGGGCTAGCTGGCATTGACGAAGTCTTAGACGCTTTGGCACTGTTCTCACCCCAAACTTTTCCAAAAAAAAGTATATTTTATTTTCACCCAAATGAAATCTTCATTTATTTGGCTCTAAACTTTAGACCCTAAGCCCAATCTGACCTTCACGTCCCGAGGGCGATGAAGGATCAATGACTCTACAGGGACTTAACAGCGTCATTCGTCCCAAGGCTGCTCTAAGAGCTATTGAAACAGAGCAGCCAGCTTGTTGGGTTATGGCACTTGCAACCGAAGTGCCTCAAAAAGAGGAGCAAGAAGAGATTATCCCAGAATGGATAAAGTTGGTGTTGGACAGATTTAAGGACATCTTTGAGGAGCCTAAGGGCCTTCCCCCGCAAAGGTCATATGATCATTGAATCATAATGACCCAAGGGGCCGAACCTGTAAACGTGCGCCCCTACAGGTATGGATACAGCCAGAAGGCTGAAATAGAGCGCCTTGTAAAAGAGATGTTGGAGAGTGGGATTGTTCAACCGAGCAGTAGCCCATTTTCTTCTCCCGTTTTGCTCATCAAGAAGAAAGACAATACTTGGCGTTTCTGCGTGGATTATCGCGCCTTAAATGAGACAACTGTTAAGGACAGACATCCAATACCTGTAATAATAGATGAATTGTTGGATGAATTAGCCGGTGCTACCATCTTTTCCAAGATAGATCTTCGAGCAGGCTATCATCAAATAAGAATGTTCAGAGATGACGTCCCTAAGACTGCCTTCAGGACTCATGACGGGCACTACGAGTTCCTAGTCATGCCTTTCGGTCTTACCAACGCACCCGCAACTTTCCAAAGGTGTATGAATGACGTTTTCAGACAGTACTTCTGCAATTTCATTTTAGTATTCTTCGATGATATCTTAATCTACAACAGGTCAGAGGAACTGCATGAACGACACCTCACTATTGCTCTTTAAGTACTTCGAGATAACCAGCTGTATGCAAAGATGTCCAAATGCAACTTTGGACAACCTTCAATAGGTTATCTAGGACACATAGTGTGTCAACAAGGGATTCGGGCAGACCCAGAAATTTTGGAAGCCATGCAAAGATGGCCACTGCCCAAGGACTTGAAAGTTTACGATGATTCCTTGGCCTCACCGGTTAATATCGAAGGTTCATCCAGGGTTATGGTCTAATAGCTCAACCATTAACCCAGATGCTCAAAAAGGGAGCCTTTCAATGGTCAGATAAGGCAAGGGCAGCCTTTGACAAGTTAAAAGCAGCCCTATTGTCAGCGCCAGTATTAACTCTTCCCGATTTCAACATACAATTTACCATAGAGACAGACGCATGTGATGTTGGAATTGGGGCCGTTCTCGGCCAAGAAGGCCATCCGATCGCATATATGTCTAAGGCTCTAACCAGTAGGGCAAAACCTCTTTCTACTTACGAGAAGGAGCTATTGGCAATCGTGATGGCGGTTGAGAAATGGCGGCCCTATCTCATTGGGCGCAAATTCCTGGTAAAGACGGACCAGAACTCTCTTAAGTATGTGCTTAAGCAGAGGGTATCTACGCCTACCCAACAACGTTGGCTGGCGAAGCTGCTTGGATACGATTTCAAAATTGAATACAAGAAAGGTCCAGACAATACCGCAGCAGATTCCCTTTCAAGGTTAACTGAGCAGTTTATGACACTTTCTGTAGTCGATACTGATCTTTGGGAAAGGATCATTCAAGATCAACAGAGTAATCAAGATCTTGGACTGATCAAAGCTTCAGTTTCCCAGAATCCAGGGTCCATTCCGTTTTATTCAGTTAAAGGGAATGTTTTGTGTAGGAAGAATCGGGCGGTGATTCCTCCTAACTCCGAGCTTAGGAAGGAACTTCTGCAGCATTTCCATGACTCGCCCGCTGCAGGACATGAAGGGGTCGCGAAGACCATTAGCCGAGTCAAAGCTCAGTTCTGGTGGCAAGGACTGAAAGCTGAGGTGCAGAGATACATACGACAGTGTACTGTGTGTCAGAGGGAAAAATATGAGGCCATTAAGCCTCCTGGTCATCTAAATCCACTCTCTATCCCCACCAAACCATGGACCGATATTACCATGGATTTCATTGATGCTATGCCTCGTTCAGAAGGGAAAGAGGCTATTCTTGTAGTGGTGGACCGGCTGACCAAGTACAGCCATTTTGCATCAATGCCACGAATGTACCAAGGGCCAATGGTGGCCAACGTGTTCCAAGAGTATATTGGGAAGCTTCATGGAATGCCTCAGACCATCGTATGTGATAGAGACTCTATCTGCATGAGCGCATTCTGGAAAGAATACATGAAGAACATGGGTACACAGATTCGGTTCAGTACTGCCCATCACCCGCAAACCGACGGGCAAAGTGAAATCATAAATCGATCCCTTGAGACATACTTACGTTGCTTCATAGGAGAAAGGCCTAGTACCTGGGTCAAGTTCTTACCCTGGGCCGAGTGGTCCTACAATACGAGTTGGCACTCGTCTACAGGGATGACTCCTTATGAGGCAGTTTACGGGTTTCCACCTCCAACCATTCCAACTTATGAAGGAGGTAGCGCCTTAGAAGACAGTGTAGACTGCGAATTGCGCACAAGAAAGGAGGTTCTCAACTCCTTAAAACAGAACATGGCAAAAACGCATAATAGAATGAAGCAAGTATATGATAAAGGAAGGAAGGGTCGAGAATTTGAGATCGGACGGTATGTATGGCTAAAGAGGCTTCCCTTGAAGCAGAAGTCTCTTATGGGACAGCCCTATTCCAAGCTTCTTCCCCGCTATTATGGGCCTTATCCAGTCCTACAAAAGGTTGGAAAGGCGGCATATCGTTTGGGATTGCCTAGAGAGGCACAAGTCCACCCGGTTTTCCACATCACCAGGCTCAAGCCATATCAAGGTGAAATACCTACTATGGTGGAACATGTACTAGACCAGTTACCCACGCCTTATAGGAATTTAAAGCATCGCTATGTTCAGAGGTAGGGTAGAAACAGGCACGAAGTTTTGGTGGAATGGGAGGGTCCCGATCAAGGAACCTCATGGGAGGAATTTGGGTCAGTAGCTCATCGCTTCCCTTCTTCCTCAAGCACTCGAGGACAAGCGCAAGGTAGGGAGGGGGAATCTGCTACGGGCATTCCAGTAGGCCCGGACCCAGTTAAGGCCGATCGACCTGAGCCAAGTCACAGGAAGCGCAAGGCTTCGGATATGTGGGCTCGGTCTCTTCATTGCGCAGAGGCAATAATTCCCAAGGAGGTCAGTGAAGCACAAGAGCCAGTTGCAGCGGGAGGAGCAGCCAGGTCCGAAGTGCTCGAACACAGTGAACCCCAAGGTACTTTGAAATCGGTTGTTGGACTCACCAGGCTAGACCAGTCCGATCCTAATGTGAGTCCGCGTCTTCCTAACCTTGAGGCGTTCTAATGATCGAAGTCTTAAACAAATGGTTGAGTCGACTTGACTTAGCCCTTGATTTAAAACCCGAAGTGTGGGCGGCAACCCACACGAGGTCTCCACCCTGGGCTTGCAAGGCTCAGGGGCTTACTCTTTGCTTTTCATGTTGGGCGTTAGGCCCGGTTTGGTTTTAAGTACTTTGCATTTGATTCTAACGGGTTTTGAATAAAGAACCTAGCAAGGCGGGTTGTGCCTTGCGCATTTTGTCATTGGGGCGGGTTAGAGAGATGGGTTTGGATTGTAAACTCGTCTCAAATAGGTCTTGTATATAATGTTTTAGATCCATGTACAGTTTATGCGAAAATTGAATGAAGGTTGGCCATTTGGCATTTTTACTCTCTCTCCACTCTCGAGGTCTCTCCCATCTCGTCTCCCTCATCTTCTCTCCACCGAGCGAAAGTGAGTCTTCTCCCTCCTCGCGTCCCCTTCCTCCATGGCGCATCCAAGTCCGAAACACTCCTTGAAGAGCCAAAGTCCCTAGGACACCGGCATAAGGAAGAAAGGCCTAGACGGATCTCCACCACCGGCGGCGGTCCCTCCTTCGTCACGCAAGTACCCCCTTGCTCGATTTCGAAAACTAGCTCTCGGTGCCATCTCCTTGAACACGAAGGAGCTGAGAGGCTGAAGCTAGAACCGGGAAGGTTGAAGGCGTTGGGCTTGTTCCTCGGCTTCAACAAAGACGGTCAAGGTTAGCTCTTCGATTCTCTACTTTCACCAAGAGTTGTGTTGGTGGTTAATTAGGGACGAATTCATCTACTTTGCTAGATCTGCCCTCGGTATACCCGAGAGTTGTTTTGGGGAAACACGGTGAAATCTGCCTTAAAAGGCCTCTTACACATTTTGGGGAACTTGGTTAATCGCGAGGATTAATCTAACCCAATTCTAGTGTGTTTTGTGGAAGATCAAGCCAAAAAATTCAATATCTTAAGGCTCGGTTTGTCCTTGTGAAAGCCTCGGTCCAGAAGTATAAAAACAAGAAAAATAAGGAATCTAGCCGTGCGAAAATTGTGAAAATCAGCCACGAGGATCGCCCGGAGAAAAGCTTCACAATAGTGTAATTTGGGTGAATTCCGAGGGCTAGATTGAAAGATCGGTGCCTCGCCGGAAAAGGGGCTAATTCTGGTCGCCGCTGCAATTGCCGGTGACCTCCATTGATTCCAGGGATCGAAGACCCTTTCGCCCTTCCTTTCCTTTGTTTTTATTTAAATGCATTAAGGGTAAGCTGGACATTTGGGCGAAGGAAGAAGACTAGCCGCCGGCGCGCATTTGGGGATTCCACCTCGGTCGCTCGCCAATTCCGGTAAGTCCTCATCCCCTTTCATCTTGTCCCTTCGTTTTAACACGTGTCAGCCATCTAGCACATTACCTTAGTTCGAGTCCCAGCCAGCCGCCACCTGCCCCCACGCGAGATCTCCTTGGATCGAGCGTTCCAACCTTGTAGGAAGCTAGAGCCGGCGCCACATTTGATTTCCAAATGAGCGCCTTTTCATTTGAGTCAACCCTAATCGCTTGTTGCCTTGGTCGTCCATCCAGCCACGTGTTCAGATCTCCCGAAGCCTCCTGCCACCTCACCAGCCAGCTCGACCTCCAGCTAGCCCCCCTTGTCCCGCTTCAGTCCACGTGTCACCCGAGAGGCTCCTTGCGAGATCCTCTTCCTCATCCTTGCCGATTTTGTCTCCTTAGCTTTAGGAAATCTCCTCGCCACCTATCCTAAAACTTCTCAGCCGCCAATCTCCATCTGATCCTTCCCCTAACCGCAGAGTTGATGTTCATGTAAATTTTACGGACGTGTGTTTCTCCACACGTTAATAAATATCAGTATTTTTGTAGTATGGAACAAAATTAAGCAGGTGTGGACTTGTTGAGACACAACTCACAAGAATGTCATTTTAATTAGCTCAATTGATTTTGAATTTTCTCCTTTCTTTTCTTAGGATGCGATAATAATTGGTCGGGTCATGTTGCGTTTCAAAACTTGTAACACGTAAGTTGCTGCATATTGTTTGACGAATAATGTCTGATGAGACGTTTTGAATGAGCATTTGTTTCAAAATGTAAAAATATAGCTGATTATTTGTAAACGTGAATTCTAAATAGGAAATCTATGGAATTTCGAGAAAATGTCCAAACAATGCAAGAAAACTCAAAACCGAGAAAAATTTTCCAATTTTTCAAATTTCCAGGCAACTCGTTTGTCTATATTATTTAAAGAATATGGAGCTTATAATTATTTGCAAATACGTAAATTAGGAAGCCCTTAGGTTGTTCGATTACATTGGATCTCGTCTTCCCAGCCTCTCGCATGCCTCCAGGAGGTTCTTTTGCCTTTTACAAAGGTGGCTTTTTACCTTTCCATATTTTGTCCTTGTAAAGGGAAGGAGGGCCTTTCTGTCACCAGGGTTATTTTAGTCATTTTATCACCCAGCTGTGCTTTTAATACTACAGTGCTGAGCATTAAATCTGCTTGGTGAGTTAAATTGCAATAAATAGAAAAAACTGAAGGCGTAAAAAAATAATTTGTCAAAAACGATTACATTATTAGAAAGGAATTAGACCTCTCTAATTACAAAAGGAAATTGTTAAGGAATTCTCATCATGTGGCCTCATTGCGGTAGTGCATTTGACTCGACGTCATGTCTCCGTTTGTGAGAATCGGTTTTTCCTTTGTTCAGCCGTCGAAATTGAAAAATCTTAGGAATTCAATTAAGCAAAGTAAAGTACTATTTTTTAATCCCCCTTGGAAGTACTATTTTTTTTTATCAATATTTGGTTGATCATACAAAATATTTGGTTGAAATACGAGTATCTTTCAATTTGTATTGGGGCCAGGTTCAAATTTTAATTCAGTTCAACTATGATGCATGCAGGAACACATTTTTTTCGTATAAATTTTATTTTCCCTTTGACTATGAAGGATGCCAAAACTTGAGCTGAGTGCTGCTATTAATCTATTAAATTGTGTGTGTGTGCGTGTGTATATATATATATATAATCACCAAAGGGTTCTTCTTGCGCTTTTTCACTGGTTTGTTTTCCTACCATCTAACACTTTTCTTTTCTCTCTCTCCTCTTCATTACAAATGAGAATGTTGACGGATCGGATTCGAATCGGTTGTGTTTTTAATCATATCAGCCTTTTCGGATGTTCCCAAATTTTGATTCGAATACAAATCAAATAAAGTATATCCGAATCTGAAACGCATTTCCATAATAGATTTACATCCGAACTGGAATACAAATTTTAATCTAAATCTAACCTACTTTGGAAATGTAAGTACATTGGATATAGTATACTTATTTGAATTTAAATCCAATCTGAAATCAGATCTGAATCTAAACACATAGCATTTTTTAATTCTGAATCTGATCTGATTTTTTAATCAGATATTTTTTTTTGTATCCAATTTTTTTGGAATTGTTCTGCTGGATATTGGTGATCTAAATTGAATATGTTGACATTCTTAATTATAGGGGTGTCAGCCTAGAGATGAACCTTCCACAAGAAGAAAGAGGGGGCACCATTAGGCATCCCACTCTTCTTTGCCCTGGCAAAAATTGGCGAGGGAGGGCCATCAAGCCTACCCCAGTGGAGACAGAAGAGAGAAAGGGGTGAAGGGCACCATTCGGTGCTTTAGCTTGCAGCCCCACTTCTCTAGTGCAGCATTGATTAATCCATGGGTAAAGGAACGAATTTGATAAGATGGGGGCTTTTTTTTTTGGTTGATTTCCACTGTATTTTCCTTTTTTGTCAACGGCAATTCTATGAATTTTCTTTTCCACTTCTCTTCTCTACTGCCAGATAATTAAGAATGATTAGCACAGAGAGGGAACCCCCAATTTACAGTAAGGTGATAAGGAAGGTTGCCCAGCCCTGTCAACAGGGACAGTGAGAAGAAAAAAGGAAGAGGGCCTGACTCATTGGCTGCAGCCACTGATTGAGGGGTTGACACTAGTCATATCTTTTTTACTCTAGGTAGTAACTAAGAGACGCTGCATATAGGTAGCATGTTCAATTTACCAATTGTAAGAGAAAGAGGGGATTTATACCAAAGAATTTTAATAAGACTCCAGGGAATGAGTAGATAAACAAGAAGAGAAATGATCTACATTAGCACCAACAGAAGTACAGTGAGAAGAAAGATAAAGTTTTAATATAATGGTTTTAACTATTTTAACTATGGAAAGTTGGGTAATTTTGCTTGCATATGTATTGACGCAAAGATGCCTCAGACTCTCAAGAACAACACAATACAAAACTGAATATGAATGGAAGATAAAACTAAATCAAAATGGTAAAATCTAAAATAGAAAAAGTTAACTCCTGCAAATTGAATTTGTAACGAAGTCCATGCTTACTATAACATAACGTTTTGTATGTTCAAAGACATTAGAAAAAACCTTGTTACTATGTCTGCTATTTTATCATTAAACTATAAAATCGTGTCTAAAAACACTTATATAAATAAATTTCATGACAAAAAATTTCTCATGTTCAATGAATTATTTCTTTGGATTGGATGTTGAACTTAATATATGAATGTAAATGATGAATTTTTTTCTCATTGCTTCCGCTAATAATATGAATGTGGGTATGTCTACATAGCATACTTCTTCATGTATTATTAAATAAGAAAGAATAAATATATTCAATATAGATGGCCTTTTAAGCTCTCCCACGATGTTAATATGCCTATATGTGACTATTAGCTTGTTGGGGAAAACACTATGAATCTATTTAATAGCTAAAACAATTCATACTTTATAGTTAATCAACTCAGATATTTATAGTTGCACTAATAAAACTGTAAAAGACATGGTATATCCTATTTCATTACATTTGTTGATTACTATACCAATTTAGTTATGTTTTTAGTTTATCACAAGTCTGAAGCCTTGTATAGCATTAATTTTCATGAGTTCGCTTGAGAAACAGCTTGACCAAAAATTTTGAGAAGTAATCGAGGTAAAGAATATTTATTAGATCAGTTTAATGAAATATATGATGAAAAATATATAAAAAGTTAAGCCCTTCTAAATATGATAATAGAACAGTGCTGGGAAAGGATAAATAGAGCTCTAAGAGAAGTGTTTAGCTTTATGGCGTTGTAGGCAAAATTGTCTCGTTTTTTTGGTGATCTTTTTTCAACTGAAGTCCATATATTGAACTTTATACTCACCAAACCTATGAGGTTTGTTTCTGTCATCCTTTGTCCTCTTCCTGTGCTCACCCTTCTGCGACAACATTTTTTGGCTGTAAATATCATTTTGTTTTGAATAAAATTGGGGGAATCCCCCACCTGGAGTTTTCTTAAACTGATGTATATATATTGAACTTTATACCCACCAAATACATGTCCACTGCACCATGTAAACTAAGAGAAACTAAAGTCTAATCAAGATATTTAAAGCTGAGCATCTGTATACTATGTTCATGATATTTCATAACAACTTGAAAAATTGGAATTAAGTGAAGATAGATGTATCTTCATAAGATATTAATAACATTTGCAAAGTAGTTGCAAAAACATACATTCAAATAGAAGGTATAAACTATGGTCACTTTTGATTACTTTATATTAATCATGGTCACTTGTATGAACTTGGAACTAAATATGGAATGTCAAATGGAAGGGGCTGAGGAGAGTCCTAGATCTTGGAAAGGGAGGCTAACTGCAACCAATAGTATGGAAAGCGATAATGGCGAGCGACGATCTTGGGTGAATGTGGCAGAGAACCTGGAGAAGCCATAGTTCGGAGACGTGGATGAAGCACAAGCCTGCTTTGAAGGCAAGAAATCAGTGGTAAGGCTTAACTAGTAGCCGTGAAATGGCTGGAGGAACCCGTCAAGTTCGCAGCCATTTTTGGGCTGATCGGAAGTGGTAGCTGCACAGGAGTAGATTAAGCATTTGTGTTCTCTTTTCTAAAGAAGCAATGGGGGACAATTAGGGTTGGGCATTGGGCCGGGTACCCGACGGGTGGTTCAGTTTTTTAAATCTAGTTGTTAAGCTTCAAATGTTATTGAATTATGACAATTCGATTTAAATTTAAATAAAATTTGAAAATTCTATCAAATTTGGTTCGCAAGGGTATTTTCGTTCATAACTTGATTGAAGATGGATTTTAAATGAACCAAACTTTGGTTTGAAATATTGAATTTCAATTTGATATTTGATTTATAAATTTGACAAATCCAGATATATATTTTCTTTTCATAAAATACTAAATTAGGTTTTGTAATCTCAATTTGATCATAGAAGGGCAAAATTATCCAAATTGGTCAAATTTGACCAATTGACCTAAATCAAAGCAAGTTCGTGAGCATTTGACTTGGCTTGAGGTAATTTGTTGAATTTGAGCTAAGAAAGCTCTCCATTGAGCTAAATTGTACTTTGACTGAGTTTAGTCATAGTGGATTCGATCTTTTAAGGTATATTTTTGTCAACTAATTTGGTCGTGGGACAAACTTACCCTTTTGATTGAGTTGAGCTCATGGTGACCGAGCCTAGCTGAAATTGGCACCACATTTAGGTGCACCTAGGTCAAACCTACTTGGATTAAGTAGGTTAGGCGAGTTTAATTCTAACACCTATTGCTTCTTTGGAATTTGATTTTCTTTAACTAAGGGAGAGAGAGAGAGAGAGATTAATGTCTCTTTTTTCCTATGAACCCTTATTCATTTCCTTTTGAAAATGATTTTTTTTTAATTGAGTGAAGATATTTTTGAAAAAGGGGGGGTGTGTGACATCTTGGGTGGGCTTCTGACGACACAAGCTAGGTGAGGTCCACACGTGGGTCCCACATGGTCTTCTAGATTGAATTAGATCCAAGTCTTATATTTAAATCAAATTTTGAATTTTGCAATTGGATATGGATTTCAAATGACATTTGTAATTGGATTTGGAATCCAAATCATAATTTGGATCTAGTTTCGACTCGCAATCCTGCTTTGGGATTCATGTCACGAGTCAAATTCATGATTTGAATATAAATTGTCCTTTAGATTCGAAATTGGCTTTGAAGTTACAATTTTTCACAATTCTTTTGTAAAATTTTGACATTGCTTCAATTTTGATGTGGAAAATTTTGGGGTGTTAACAAGTTTACATTGCTAGCTACATGAGGTTGTTCACCCAGGAGAGACTTCACAGACATAGAGTGCACCTCAAAATTTGGTGCCACCTATGCAAACTGGCCAAGGAAAGCGATCTACATGTCCTCCTACGATGTTTAGTTCTAAGTCAGTTTGGCATAAGGTCATTTGCAAGTTTGAGAGAAGAACGATCCCTTGGCAGGGCGTAGGAAACAAAATTTAGCTTTGGAGAAAGATCCTTTTCAAGGCCAAGTGGATTTGAAAGTGCTGTTGATTACTTTCCCTTTTATGAGATGTAAGTTGTGTTTGAGCAGAAATGAAATTGCACATAAGCAAGCTATGGAAATGAATGTAGATCAGATGTTCTCAGCAATTTGGAGAACGGCTAAGGACTCCTTTTGAGGCCTACATGTGGAAGAAAGAGACAAGAAGGCAATGAGGATCTGGCTGCTAACTGCAGTAATTTGTGATGGTCCCCAATCAGCACTAAGCAAGCATCCTAAGACTATGCGTATAGTTTTTTGCTTGAAATCAAACAAGACAATGGTGAACTACATGTGAAGGAACAGACAGCAGAATTCTTATTAGGTCTATGCTCTTGAAGCTCACTCGAGCGGTGATGAGGCAGAAATTAGATTGTTGACCAAATGGCTGATAATGGTCAAAGATTCAGGAGTAACCTTAGAGTAATCTCTAATAACAAAAGCTGAAAATGTTGGTTAAGGGGCAGGATAGAAGATGCAATTAGGATATCGATCGATCCAAGATGGATACACTTAACAGCCATCATCTATTGACACTTCTATGAGCTTGGAATATCACCAATTGAATGTAAATAAGGTATTTAACAATAAAAAGGTACATAAAGAAGTCTAAATAGAATATCTTAATGGCATTGCCAAAAAAATAATATGAAACTACCAAGTTCATATTAATAATGATTCAAGAACTGGTACTTTAGATGTTGTGGTAGAATTATTAGAAAAAGTTTAACATGGTCGATGAAATTCATTGTGTATGTGAAATTTGATTTGAACTTGGTAACTTTTTCTTTATATATAAATGATCTTTTTCACTACTAATAATATGAAGATGTCAAGGTCTATGTAAAGTTACTTGTCCTTTCATTTTTGAAAAGAAAACATCGTGAAATAACATTTATTTTTGAAATATAAGTTATAAGAGATTGCACTGGGAGGCTTCTTGTTTTTTAGCACAAGCCCTCTATTAAGAAGGTTATGATAGAGGGATTTAATATGCAAATCTGCAAACCCATAAATGTTCATATTTTAAATGCAACGTTTTTAGCCTTAATATATGTCTTGAAATACAAAATAGGTCTAATGTATAATATTTTACAACGTAGGCCATCTAATGTATTTAGTTATGTGTACTCAATTGATATATGTCATGTAGTTGATTAACCAATATCAAACAAATTGTAGACATGCACATCGAAATCTGAACAATTACATGGTATCTATGACGCGCCAAGAATTTGGTTATTTACTAACAGGTTGGCATAGAGTTAATGAGATTTATAACTTAAATGCATGGTTTTATATATATATATATATATATATATATATATATATATATATATATATATATATATATATATATATATATATATATTAAACGGATTATATCTTTTTGTAGGAGAAAGTAGGTGTGTGGTGTGGCTTCGCAATTATGGAGGGTAAATTTGTATTTGATCTTTTACAATGCAAGAAAATATTTAGTTAAGGAGATTCATCAAGTATTTGAGAATAGTTTTTTGTGTAGGTTACCATTGCATTGTCTATTTTGATAATCAAGCAACAATTGCATATGCAAAGAAATTAAAATTTCATTAGCTAAACCAAATACATGCATTTAAAGCATGTACAATCTATGGGTTACTTAATATATAATATTAACTTTGATGTTTATTTTCTTCTAGAAAACATGTTGTACATCTGTATAGGTATGTAACCAGATTAAGATCATAGTTTGTATAGGTATGAAACCAGATTAAGATCATTCACCAACTCTAACTTATTATTTTGGCTAATAAAAATAAATAAATTGAGCGGAGATTTTAAAAATCTAACAATGGTTTGATAGAAAGTGAGACAGTTTAAGATATTAAAGACCTAAATGAAGAGAAATATTGAGTTAGGAAGATCTTGAGGTACTAAAGAGTGGCACGATATGCTCATGCCATGTATATATGGTAAAACCATATCTAAGAGCTCATATTGGCAAAAGTTTGCATCATTAAACAATTGAGTAACCGGAAATTGCAAAAACCTTCAGAAACATCTTCAACGATTAGCTGAGGTTAGACAGAACCTTACATTGGATTAATTGTCAAAAGCTGTATATTAAGCTAGATGCCATACAGAAAAGCATAACATATACGTTCAGTTATTGTTTTTTCTTTTAACCGTTAATGAAATATAGATGCACATGATCTTTTTCGATAACAGATGAAATCGATGGTAAATGTAGCTACTATCTACAACAATATTTGTGTGATTTTACTATCCACACGCTAGCTTGTGTAAAATATATGTATTCAGGGATCATTTGCCATGGATCTTCATTTGGGACAGGCAGCTTGAGGACGAGCCTCCGGTACTGGTCTGATCATGGGATAGAGTAATCTTCCGAATAATACACACACATATATATCTATGTATATGATCAGAAGCAGGGAGATGAAATTCCTCGTCCATCCATCCAGCCCCTCACACACGCAGCAGATCGGGCTGCATGTATGGGAGACCGGATGGACGGATGACCGGAGGAATCCAAAAATCCTGATAAGCAATTTTTACATGGATAAGTTCAAAAGATGTCGGCCCGGCGCAGTCCCATCAAGACCCAAAACACCACCAACCCCATTATCTGGATCCGACAAGATGCAAGCAGTCCACATATGTCATACCACACTTCTTTCAAATGGGTCCAAATGGTTTTTGCCAAACCTTACCAAGTGATTTTCACAGGCGTCCTCGTGAGCTTCAGTCAGAAAACCCCCTGCCACTTCTATCCCCGTCCAAGCTGATGTGTCCAAGCATAACTGGTAAATAGGATCCCACATGGTTTGCTGCAATTTGATGGGTCTGTCCTGGCTATATATATATATATATATATATATATATACTACCTGCATGGTGAAATGGCAGAAAAGGTTATATTCGCCAACTTGCTCAAATGCATCTTCAAGAATAGACCAATGAACTACTCGAGTCCAGTCGACATGACAACCAAAAATAAGCTAGAACGTTAGGGTGGTCCAACCATAGGTATAAAGTTTTGGGAGTTTCGAGCACCAAATTGTTTCGAATTGTGACCCAATGGCATAAAAGTGTTCAGCATGTTTGGGAAACTGTAAATTAGCTCTTTACTTTCTTGTCCAAAACGTATGCTTATGTACACAAAAATTTGATACATTATGAGTGACTGATTTTTGGATCATCAAGCGCACTTTTTATCATGTATTTCAGATTTTAAATGATTTAAAACCTAACCTTCATTAAGCAAATATTGTAGTTCCCATATGCATTATTGGACCTGATAATAATTACAATAATAATAATTAACAAGAATATACATATATATATGCGTTGATTACTCTTAGACCCCAATTTAGGTCTGGCTGCGGCCATATTTCCAAATGCAACCCACACGTGTGGTTCTTAATGCTAATTATTCGCTAAAAACACAATTCCGATAAATTAGCTTAGTGAAAATTTTTGAAGTTTCCATCATGATCAATTTTTCACGCAATCTGATTTTTGAGTTTTGACCTCTTAAGGAAACATATATGTAAAAAAATAGCAAGTGCAATACATCTTGTTGGTAAATGCAATATTTAAAAACTATCTATCAATTCTTCAAGTGAGCAAAACTACCAATAATTGGTACATTTTGTAGCTGGACCTGGGTTGGGGCTTAACCAGAAAGGTCATGGACCTGTGCACTTCCAACTCGCACACCAAGTGTTTTGTTCAATTATGCTTAAGCTAACTTGATTCCAAAGGCAACAACAACTGAAAGTTTCTTCAACAACAACTGAAAGTTTCTTCAACAACAACTGAAAGTTTCTTCTAAGTACCTATTAGCACTCTCTCAAATCATACTTGGTAAATGGCAACAGCTCATTACACTTAAAGGCAAGCTGCGCGCCTTAGATATTTGGCCGGATGTCTTCACTCCAAAACTCATGAAATTAACCTGTCTAGCTATATGGTCGAGGCTGACTGCAGTACTCTTTGTTGGGCACGAAGGATCATAACGGTTTTTACACACTGGAAGTTTACTGCTTGGTGACGGTATTGTGAGCTCCATATCCACCTTGTCAAGGTAGTGGGAATTCATACTTTCAAGTAATTGTAGAAGGCCAAGATCTTAACGACCACTGGTGTTTCTTGTCATATAGTTATGTGGCACTTGTCTCCCTATCTCCAGTCAATAGGAAATGGGAAAATAGAAAAGAACTGTAGCTAATGCATCAACCCGGTCGATAACAAAGACAAACGGAAAAATCAGGCCGTCCTCCCAACTTGATTCCTCTGTGGTCCTGATCTATATGCTCCTTTACGTATAGGTGTATCCATAAAGGTTCTGATCTTGATAGAACACAAGACGGCCCAAATATGGAGTCCATTCTGATCGAGCATAGATCTGATCTGTCTGATTGGATGTACATGCATACTGATAATCAAGATCTTGTTTATATCTTACTTTAATGACAAAAAGCTGACACAGAGTTTAGATTTATGTGAACAACGTACCTCATCCTTTGATAGATCAATTCCAGAAAAGTAAATGAAACTGAGAAACATAAAAAGCAGGAAGAAAAAGTCAATTGCATTACGACATGGGGAAAATATATTCGAGTGCTTGCAAGCATATGATTTCTTTGAAACGCTATATCCCATGTTGATATCTGTATCTTCAAAAGTTAATTGCATTAAAAGTGCGTTTCACTTCTATACCTGTAGAATTTGGATTTTTTCTTTGAAAAACTGTTGGTGGTAGGTCCCCGTTGTTTATTGATTAACAAAGGAATGCGAAAGGGCAGTGCATTCTTCATTGGTAGCTCAAAGAGAAGCCAAAAAAGATAAATAAGAACCATTAACGTGTTTGCGTTTGAACCTTAACTCAACGATGGGTCTTAGAGCCATGAATCAAGCGACTCTAGCTCGATGGTATAGGCTCACACGGGATCAACATGTTTATTAAACGTGTTAACTTCAAGTCCAAAAACTGAACATGTTCAGTCAAACGAGCTAGCCAAACTTAAGCTACGTTAGCTTGATTAGTTTCAGTTCAACTAAGCTTGGTGAAAGTCCATATATAAAATATGTTTTCTTTTATTACTAATGTTTTTGGCTCAACGGCTGCTTATATGCTTGGTTAGAAGCAGGTTCTTGGCTCAAACCCCAAAACATCTCTTCACCTATGTTAAAAGGTGTGGTATACGGCTTTGCGACCCTCAAGCACAAATTAAAGTTGCTCGAGCTTCGCCGATCCGAGCTCTACCTCTCTTAAGCTCGAGCAAAGCTGTGCTCTAGCTAGACATAAGGACAAGGTGGGCTTGGTAGGACTCCAGCTGCATCCGCTAGTGACCAGCCCAACTACAGGAAACCAATCTCTAACTTCAGCAAATTATTGCCGAAGGAGAACAAGTCAATAGTTTAAACCCCAGGATTTGAGGTACATATATTATAGTCCAACGGCTCCTTTTATAATCCAACCGTATCTGTCACAGAAAATCATCATCATTACACACAAGCGCGCACACGCACACACACGTGCACAAATATATATAAGAAAACAGGAAATTACCACACCCTTGTATATTGCACTTAATGGTGCTCACCTAGGCGTTTCTAAGCATATCGGTATGTGAAGATTAAATGGAAAATATGGAAGCCAAGATATTTTTCCAAGAGATTGAAATATCCCTTCTAAGGAGGACAGAGAGAGAAAGAAAATGGAAACAAGTCAATTTCCTTAAACAAGAACACTTGCATCATTTGAGGCGGTATTTTAGTCTCTTGGCACAACAGCTTATCTTCAATATTTTCTACTTAATCTATATCATATATATATATATATATATATATATATATATATATATATATATATATATATATATATATATATATATATATATATATATATATATATATATATATATATACACACACACACACACATTGAAATGCTTTGGTCCTCCGTCCATCTAGATGTCTCCCACATGCAGTCCCATGCATTGCATCAAGTTGTGTGTGTGTGACATGCGGATGGATAGATGGCTGAAGAAGATCAATATATCTATATAGGAAATTGAAATCAGCCAACTACCTCTGTGGTCAGATGGTTTTTTTTTTTTTTGTGTAAAATGTTGTAGTGTGTTCCCATCGTTACAATCCAAGGCTAAGAAATTGGTCATTATAAATACACATTTTGAGATGGTTTTTGGCAATATAAAATTAAAAAACAATAACTATCCAGCCACAGAGGTAGAACGCTGATTTCAATCTCTCTCTCTCTGTCCATATATATATATATATATATATATTAGCAAACAACATATTAAAATGTTATTGAAAGTGTTTGCATCTAGAAAGTGTTCTTCTTCCTTTCGTTACTGAATTCAACTATGACCTCTCTTAAATAGTGCAACTGCTTGATTTAGGACTAGTGGATATCCATCAGTTTTCAAATTTAGAACAAACAAATTATGGATTCTTTGGACTAAGTTAAGTTCACAATTCATAAAAAGACTACGTTTTTAAATAATGAGAACACATGTACAATAGAGGACGCTACTAAGCCCATTCTTTGAAATCTAATCTCTGAAAGCAGCCCTCTCCTCCACAACCTATGTAAAATGTCAAAGCTGCTTTATGATTCCCATTGAGAATTTGGGTTTTCCTCCATTCTTTAAAACCTTTGTCCTGATTCAATCCTAGAGAGTTCGAATCAGTTGAACCTCATCTTTATGTACCCAGTCTTAAACTTTGCATGATCTTGCCATGAGATAGCTTCTAGAAAAATTGCAAAAAGTAACAAAACAGATCAAAGAAAAAAATACCCTTATTTTGCTTTGAGCATAATGTTGAAGTAACTAATATGTTTTCTCATACTATAACTAATGAAGCACCAGAGATTCACAAAATATATTTATTGGACATCACACAATGTGATAGCCTCTGGCCATGAAGAGACATAAAAGAAAACTCACGGACACTACTAATCGCCCCCTCAAACTTAGGGTTAGTCCTCAAACAACTTCATTAATCGATAAAAGATTGGGGTTCACCAGTCCATAGTACTAAAAGGTGATCACTATGAATCGGGTCAGGTCTCGCATGTAACCATCAAGTAGATGTAGGGGCTCCCTCCCCCTACCATTCTATTCGCCACTGTACTGAAGACTGCCCTCTTTTGCCTGTTGATTTCTGCTGCATAATTCTGAAGGGAGAAATGCTGTAAGGAGAATTTGTGATGACGGTGGAGGGGGTATTTGAGTTGGATCAGGCTTGTAACATGGTTTCAGCCTGGAAACATGAAAGACTGGGTGGATCAAGCTATCTGTCTACAGTTTAAGCCTGTAGGCCACTTGGCCGATCCATTCAATGACTTTAAAAGGACTTGAATACTTGGTTAAAAGTTTGTGTATTCTCGTTTATCTTTGTTGTACCTTCCCCTTTGGAAAATTTTTTAAGTAAACCAATCACCCACCTTGCATTGCTTATCCCTCTCTTTTTATCCTACTATTATTTCATGCGGTTTTAGGCAGCTGCAAGCCTGTCATTAATGATGTCAAACACTTGGTCTCAGCTGACCAACTATTTGTCTACATCATCCCATTGATTTGTTTGTGGTTGAGAAATCTTGTTAGGTTTGGAGGAGAGATCTTTCGTATGCCACTTTGAAAGGAAATGTAATATGTCCAATTGTGGGGCTGGTTTTTTGTGTAGCAGCACAGGTAGTTCTCCATATTCCTATTAGTAACCTTTATTTCAGCATATGTTTGCATGGCAACCAATCTGAGCTTGAGGGTGGTTCCTTTGCAACTTGAAGTAATGCTGCTAGAACTGACTAAGAAATAAAGGTTCCCCCGATTATAGATTTAGGCATTCCATGGAATTTACCTATATTCTCTTAGAATGCTCTAGCTACTTTTTTTTTTGTGTAAGGGTGGGACAATGGAATAAAATGGGCATACTTCGACAATCTATTAACCACAACAAGGGGGACCAATTTGCCCTTTGATTTTGGTTCCTCGATAAATTCAAGAGATATGCCTTCCCAAATGCAACCTGGTATAGACATGAGTTGTATCAGGCCTGCAGGCTTGAGAGTCTCATACTTTTGCCATTGGTACATAGGGTAGGCCTTAAAAAACTTTTTACAGCCCTCTTCATGCCAAGCCAATAGAATGTACGTCTAATTCTTTGATATGTTCCTTCCACACCTTGGTGCCCAGCATCCCATGTATTGTGAAATTAGAACAATAGTGTTCGCACCCCACCCCTTCCTCGGGGGTGTCAAATGTGAATCAGCAAAAATTCTGTTTTAAATGGGGTTTTGAGGAAAATTTAAAAAAAAAAGAGCTCCACCCGTCATTACGAGGTCCAACCATTCTTGTCGCCTTTAATAGGAGTAATTGGACCAAGGACGAAAGATTATTTGGATCATATACGAGTTATTGATGCAAATCCTATATACTTGTGCATTGAGGTTTTGGATTCAAGAACCAAAGTCCATTTTGAATAAATGATTTGAACTCGTTTTAAAAATGAATTCCTTGGATAAATTATTTGAAGATTGGAGGGTTTTCAAGTTAATTTGAAAATTTTTGTTTTTGAATAATTTGTTTTTGAAATCCACGATTCTTGGGGTTTTTAAAGATTGAGTTTTTGTTGTGAACTCAAGATGATTTATGGGTTGAAATTATTATCTTCTTGTGATCAATTCTTAGGAAAATAGGTAAGTTACCTTAGAAAAAAAATTGATTTTGAATTCTTCTTTTGCCAAATCATGTGATTTGGTCTAAGATATTAGAAACTTGGGATTTTATTAGGTAGAGTTCATACTTTTGATGAAACATAGGTTTCAAATTGTTAGAAAATGTATTGTTTTCTAAACATATTTTGGCCAAGATTATAAATGCATTGCTTGTGTTTTCTTTAGAAGTTAACTGAAGTTTATGATTTCTTGTTGCAATATAACTTGGTCACTTTTTGCAACTCAAATTTGGATCACTTAATTTCTTGAGAAAGTGCATGTGGTGTTATTGGCTTTAATGATTATGAATGTCTGAAATGAGAAGGGAAACTATATGAAACATGTGTCTTTCACTTTTTTATAGTCTCTCAAAGTCCATTGCACATCATACAATCTACACATAAAGATTGATTTAAATTAAAATGTATAACTTTCTCTAAATGTGTTTATCATATTATTAAGCATATGAATTATAGATGCAATCCATAAGCTTGAGACTTAACAAAAAATTATCAAAATGATGAAAAATATACAAATGATGTCAAAATCAATTTTTAAAATAGATGGAAGACGTGGATGAAATCCACTTTTGACTCAAAGTGAAAAAAAAAATTATGATTTTGTGCTGATCTTTAAAGAGCTAAAATTGTGGACATTGATTCCAAGAGAGACCTTGTTTCTTAGATAGAGATTACAAGTCTTTGGAAATTAACTTGGTTCTTCATCAGTTGATTGTTTAAATCAACAACAGGAATGCACCTTTCAAAAATATGCTTTCCTTTATGCCAAACATGCACGTCGGGTTTCGACCATGATGGTTAGAAAACACTTTTTTTTTTTAAACCTATTCAAATTTCAAATTTCATACGAGTGGAATCGTCAACTTCTTTCGATGATTTTAGGATAGTCGGTCTTCTTTTTGGAGAAATGAAAGTTGAAAATTTACAGCATTTTAGGAGGAGGATTAATCTCAAGCAAATCTGAAAATTTATAGATAAAACCAACTATCCATAAAAAAAAGAAAGTGTTTTAAGTGGCCGATTGAATATGTTTAGATTTTTTTTATTGTTTCTCAAATCCTAGCCACTTTATAGCTGAAAATTGGCATTTCAAATATGTAAACTTTGACATTCTCAAGCTAATTTTTGCAAACTATGATATGATTTCAGAAACTTACATACACTTTATGTATCGATTGCTGAAAATAAAATAAAAAATTAAGATGAAATGAAAGTGATTTCATAGCATTCATACTACGAAAATCAATAAAATGATCCCCTTTCTTAAAAACCAGTTTGAGAACTTGTTTCAACCTGATTTGAAAAGAGAAAATGACTTTTAACAAGAGATCAGGTTTTACATGAAGAAAATCTTGTTCAGCATGTTCTATTCAATACTGGTAGGAGAATAACTCGGTATTTGCACATGTATATATATATATATACGTGTCTTATTCTTCAAAATGAAATTTCATCAAGGGACCGCATAACTCATGAATCATGATGATTCATAGTTCGGTTCTTTTATATAGGAAGATCGAAAACTTGTTTCTAATCTCCCCTACCCCCCTTGATCAATTGAATTAAAAAAGCATGAAACAAAATAAATTTAAATAGAAAGAGATGAACGAATGCTCATGCTGGTCCATCTTTATTTTTGCCATGCAAAGGTGGATTACATTCATGAGAATGCATCCATCATTAATAGATTTTTTCGTCATATATGTTGCAGCAACATCACTCTCTCACCGTAGATTCTCGCATAGTGGGGAGTTCAAAATGATTTTAAGCTAGTTGTTTTGAAAAGGACTTGGCCTTGGGCTCTTTTCAAACTTGATTCATAGGTTTTTTTTTTTTTTTTTTGGAAAAATCAGTTCATACATGCATCATGCATTAATATGTATATTTGATTCGTGGCTTTTTCCCTAGCTGAACATCATTCCCAGCCATAAAATAAATGAAAATAAACCCCTCCCACAAATTGTTGAAATTAAAATGTACTAACAAGAAGTTGAAATGGACGAGAAATGGGTTAGAATCACCTACCTTGCGGTCGGTCTTGATGTTTGATCTTTTTCTTTACTTGTTTCCTAAATCAAGCAATCCTAAGCAAGAATCCAAGTTTGGATTCGAGCTTAGCAAAAGCTAGAAAAAGAATAACTTGCTTGCTGAAAATTGCAACGGGAAAGAGAGAGTTTTTCTTCACGAAAATCCTAAGGGTTTATTTAAGCACTCTAACTTTGCAAACTCGATAGAGAGAATAAAGGAGAATGAAGAAGAGAATGAGATAGAGAGAATAGAGAGCTTGGTCGAATTTTTCTTCTCCTCTTTGGCTTCTCCCTCCTAGCTCTGTGGCTGCAGCAATTTGACAAAGACTTCAAAAATTAGTCCCCCTCCTTGGTTGCCAAATGGGGGTGTTTATATAGAGGAGAAGATGAGTTTTACAACCTTCTTAACTCACCTTAGAAACTCACTTAAGACTTTGGGGACTAGCTGAGATTGGCGACACATTTGGGTGCACCCAAGTCAAACTTACTTGGATTAAGTAGGTTAGGTGAGTTTAATTCTAACACTTATTGCTTCTTTGGAATTTGATTTTTTTTTTTTTAAACTAAGGGAGAGAGAGAGAGAGAGATTAATGTCTCTCTTTTCTTTTGAAACCCTTATTCATTTCCTTTTGAAAATGATTTTTTTTATTTAATTGAGGGATGTTATTTTTGAAAAAAGGGTGTGTGACCTCTTGGGTGGGCTTCTAACCACACGAGCTAGGTGAAGCCCACACATGGGTCCTACATGGTCTTCTAGATCGAGTTAGGTCCAATTCTCATATTTAAATCAAAATTTAAATTTTGCAATCGGATATGGATTTCAAATGACATTTGTAAATTGATTTCGATTTCAAATGACATCTGTAATTGGATTTGAATTCCAAATCATAACTTGGATATAGTTTGGACTCGTAATCCTGCTTTGGGTTACACATCACGAGTCAAATTCACGATTTGGATCTAAATTGTCCTTTAAGGTTCGAAATTGACTTTGAAATTGCAATTTTTCACAATTCTTTTGTAATATTTTGACATTGCTTCAATTTTGATGTGAAAAAAATTGGGGTGTTAACAAATAGTTAATCCACCAAACTAGACTGAGGAGAAACATAAACTCTCTGTTGATAGTGGAGATAAGGAGCTCTCCAATTATAACCATAGGTGCGGAGAGAGTTAGCACCCAATTCTCTTCTAATTTTCTGCATCTCCAGTGAGGTTGATCATCGTCTTTCAGATCTTTCGAGAGCTCAATTGTGTTTTGAATGAGTATAAACAGCTTAGCTAGGGCAGGGCAATCGTCCGACCTCTTTTCCATGCTTGGAGATAGTCCTTTAGCCACCATGCTTTCAGCTTCCTTCTTGTAAGGGACTTCAATTCATTTTCCATTAGTTTGAGGACCCATTTCTGTTGGGTTGGGTTTATGACTCTTTGTTGTACACAATAGCATAGGCTACTATGGTCAATATGCACCACCAAACATGCACCCTAAAAGATAGTGTCACCATATCAGAACAACTAATACCAATGCAATGGGATTCCGCTCATAAACTGATTTTCCTTTGAAATTGGTCCTCATTATTTTGCTGGACTAGCTATTGGGTGTTTGTCTTGGGTTAGCACTGCTCCTACCCCAGGATCTGATGCATCAGTCTCCACTACAATGGGCTTGCTGAAATTTAGCAAAACTAACACTGATGCCTTGGTTATGGCCTCTTTCAACTGCTCAAAGGCTCCCAATCTGACTTCATTCCATTCCCACTTGTTTTCTTAATTATATTAGTCAAAGGCGCGTAGTACCTAGCCAATCCAAGAAAGATTGCTATTCTTTCACGTGGTTGCTACTTCTTAATGATATCTACCTTGTCATCCTCCATGTGCATTTCTTTGCTAGTAATTGTATGCACCAAGTATGTGACTTGATTCATGTCAAAGGAGCATTTAGAAGCCTTGGCATGAAGTCGGTGGAGTCTCAATATCTACAGCATGCTTCTCAGATGTCCTTGACACAATTCTTCATCATTGTTGTATACAAGTATATCATGAAATAGCAAAACAAACTTGTGCAAAGTAAATGTGGAATATTTGGTTCATTAAGGCCAAAAAAGTGGACTGGTGAGAGCTTTGGTAAGGCCAAAAGGCATTACCCTAAACTCATAGTGACCCTCATGGATCTTAATTGTTGTCCAGGGGGCGTCCTTAGAGTCCATCCTAATTTGATGATACCATGCCTGTATGTCTAATTTAGTGAAGACCGTTGCACCAAACAACTCATCCAATAGTTCCTCGACAGTGGGATTGAAGTATCTATTTTTTATCATTATCGCATTCAATGCTCAGTAGTCTACACAAAACGTCACGAAACGTCTTTTTTCTTCACCAATAGGGTTCTTGCTGGGCATTATAACTCCTTCCTTTAGCATTTCATCTACTAACTTCTCAATCTCTTTCTTTTGAGAGTGGCTGTAGCGATAGAGTATCAGTTTGACTGGGGCAAATTTGGCCCAACTTCTATTTTATGATCTACCACTCTGATGGGCAATAACCCCTCTGGGTTCTGAAACACATCAGTAAACTCCTGCAAGACTAATCTGAGCCTTCTTGTGCAACTATGTTTGTCTTTTTTCTCCACATTTGCCTATCTTTTCAGTCCCTTTATTAATTTCTTGCTCCCGCTTCCTCATCTGCGCTCGTCAAGCCTTGCTTTTTGGGAGGTTAAACAGCAGTGGAAGCGGACGAAATCAATGACAGCATCGAACATTTTCATATTGGTCGAGCTGCGTTATGGAAAAAGTGGCCAGCTCGGTGAATGTCTTGATAAAGCCGGTTCCCATCCCTTGCTTGGTCATTCAAGGCACAGGCACTCTTGTCTTTCGTGAGTGTGGGTATGAAGCATTTGCCAATACTATGTCGTGCCGAAGCCTGGAGGCCGTGCAGTACCCTATATGATACGAGTCAAGGGAACTTGTTGCTTCATTTCATTTGCTTCATGGTAGGCGCCTTTCGATTCTACTTTGATCGTTATGGACTGATTAGCAGAAGATGTACACTTTCAGTCTTTTATACTGTGGCAAGTTTTTTTTCTGCGTAGCAAGTATCCCATGCCATAGTTCTTGCTGCCCTGCCCCCCCTTCACCTTGGAACTTCATAGTCATATTTTCAAAGTCCCATTCAACTTTTCTCAACTTCCTTAACCACTGGATTCCTAGCACCAAGTCTGCACCCTCCCATTGCTAAAGGATACAAGTCTAGCTAGAAACGGTAACCTTGTATTTCTACTTCCTCATTAGGGCATCTCCCTTGGCAGGACCACAAACTGTTGTCGCCCATTGCCACCCGAAATTTTGGCTGCTTCAGCACCCAACACCCACAATCCTTGTCAATTTTGTCACATACAAAACTATGTGCGGACCTTGTATCCACTAGTATACTAACTTTTCATCCCTTAAGCCTTTCCTCTACGTTCATCAGTTTGAGTCCACAACTCCCTGTTAAGGCATGAAACAAAATTCTCCCCTTTTTCTTTTGTCTCTTCTCTAGTTCCTTGTTTCCACCTCTTAGATTGCTACACCTTCCTCTTGCCCTACTAAATACATGTACAATTTCTTACACGCGTGGCCGGGTGTCCATTTTGGAAGCACAAACCTTTATTCCTTCCGTCTTGAATTTGTTGTGGACTGAGATGCTTCACCAACACTCCTCAACTGTCCTTCATAAATCTGTTTAGTCTCTTGCCTCTTTTAAAGTTGTCGATGTCTTCACCTGAGTCGTTTTGCTAATTCCCCATCGTTGGGATTTTTCTTCTGCCACTCTGACGTTCAAAGCTAGCAACAAGTTGCTTTGACTTCAATCTTAATCTCCTCTTTTAGCCCTCTGACAAAGCCTGATCAGTGCTCTAATTGGCCAACCCTGAACCATATTGCTAATTTCTTCAACGTCTGCCTGATTATGTAACCAAATTCCCCTTCTGCCGTATTTTAGAGAGTTCGACATTGTTGTCGAGGTAGATAGATGGGCCAAATCGTGTTAATGCCTGTACAAAAAATCCCCAATCTGCTTATTCCGTGTGGTTTCTAAATGAGTCGCTGTTATTCCTAGTTCCTACTCTAATCGGCTGGAACATTTTGGGACTCGAAAAATTGCTCAACCTTGACTACTCAACTCATCGGGTCCTCCCCAAAAAACCTTGGAAAATCTACTTTCAATAGAAAAGTTCCCTCCTCCAGCCACCTATGCTTTTTAAGGAGCTTACCTATATTTCCTACAGGTGTCATGGGTGGAGTGCGCTGATTATGACAAAAACTCTCGCACGCTACTCATCCCACTCGAACTTAGGGTTTGTCCTCAAACAACTACATTAATCTATAAAAGATTGGAGTTCACCAGCCCCACAGTACTAAAAGGTAATCACTATGAATCAAGTCAGGTCTGACATGTGACCATCAAGACCCACTCAGATCCACTGGTCATTACTTACCCTGAGCTAATTACAAGTATGCCATTTAGGACTCTCACGATGCATCCAGTTTTCCTCCGTTTACTGATCAAATCTGCTTAGTTTTTTAATGCAACCAAGCCAAATACTTACGCCATACAACTTTGATAACAAGGTGAACATCAGCTCCGCCCATTGCTCCATACTGCTTGATTTCAATACAGGTCTTCTCTAGTTAGTTCCAGACCATGGCTCCATACAGCTTGGCTCCGGTACAGGTCTCATCTCTAAGTTTTTTCCAAGTCAGTGCAACCAAGCGAATGCTGCAAAATCAGTAACTAAAACAAGATAGGAATCATAACGACAATGTGTATTCTATTAAGCGCTAGGTGAACGTGACTCTGCAGCACAAATTTCAGAGTCCAATACAGAAATAAGTTCTTCGCTGACATGCTTTGCTACTGAAATCATGTCAAGAATAACACTTGGGTCCAGTCCTGCACCACCCCTTTTGGTAAATCCACATATCTGACCATGCCTATTCACAGAAACTGAAACTGCAGAGCTCATTTGAGACTCTTCTTCTGAAGTTGCATCAACAATATAATGTCTTCCAACCTATACAAATGACAAAGCAAAGTTAGCTTCCACAATTAAAACTAAAAAATGAATGGGAAACAACAAAGCTACATTCACCTTCGTAAGTGTTATTATCACGGGAACACCGGATGTATCTAAACCTGAGAAGTTCTCATCACTGATGTCAACCTCTGGTTGGTCATCAGTTGAAGCATCATAAGTAACTTCAACCTTGGGGATGCCAGTATTGCTCAAGGCAGTCTGATAAGTAAGAAGTGATTACAAACTTTAGCATGGCTTTCTTTTGGGTATCGAGTCACAGATAACAACAAAATACCACCAAACATTTTAAGGGTTTATGTACGGAAAAGGGCATAAAAAGTAAAAATAGAAATTAGTTTTACTCCACAAATAGCTGCATTCTGAATAGTTAAGGATGAGTAGATAACATTCTTCAAAACATAATCTTGAAGAGGATTAATGCAGTAGTATGTTAAAACAAGAAAAATAAATTTGTATGAAATACCCCCAATAAAAAGTTACCTTCACAGCTGCACCCAATGCATCTAGTAGGTCTCCATCCGAGCTGACCACAAGCCCATCAATATACAGGTCCCAACATATCTTTCCATCTAAAACTTTCAGAGCAGAGAGATCAATACCAGCACCTGACATAAGCAATGAACATTCAGAACATAGCAGAACCAGATTACATCCATACATGTATGGAAAAGTTCCTCCTCAAGTGAACAGATCAGAGGAACTTGGGTGGCCGAATGCCAGAATCACCTATTGAAGTTAGATAACAAGGACAATAAAAATAGTTAGCAAAACATCACATTGCCAGATTACAGGACCAATACAAACAGTCGAATGCAAACAAGGCCACTTTAAGAGATCCATACACCTTAACAGGTGGATAACCTTGACAGGAGCTTAGTCACATGGGTACGGCTAGGAGGGCCCCGTACCCTGCCGGTACGGGTACGGTACGGGTACGGGTACGGGGTTGGGTACGGCGGGAAAATAAAAAAAATTCAAAAAAATCTAAAAAAATCAGAAAAAATCAGGAAAAATCAGAAAAAAATCAGAAAAAACTAGTAAAAATCAGAAACATTCAAGAAAAATGTATTTAAAGGAACACCCTTAGCATTTTGTTATTGTTTAAATTTTTTTGATATATATATATATGTATGTATGTCCGTGTGTACGGCCGTACCCCCGTACCCACGTTTTTTGAAAATAGCCGTACCCGTACCAATACCGGTACCCGTACCCGCACCCGTACCCGTACCCGTACCTATGTGACATAGGACAGGAGCTGCCTATCCAAGCTTGCCAAGAGAAAAAAAAAAGAAACTTAAAAACTAATAAATTAAAAATGTGAACCAAATGTCTATCAAAAAGCCTAGTTAGTTTATGGAAACCAGTTTTTTATTGAAACAGAGCAAGCACATTTGATCCAACTTATGTAACATCAAGAGATGAATGAACTTCATCACAACCTTTGTCACATGGGTACACATGAACACAGGCTTGGCGCAACTTTAAGAAATTTGCACGAAACAACACAATACATATAAAAATTAAATAGGTGAATCCGGCATAAATATGAGGCCTATGTGCAGAAGATTTTGTGAGGGGCTAAAAAACATTTACCTAAACAGTTTGCATTCGGGTTCACAAAATTGAATTTATTTAATGCAAAACATATTCTTTTTTATTTGTACATGTTCGGACAAGTAGAATCCATATATGTGGTCACTGGTTAGATGAACATCAGACAACATGTTAGACAGCAGATTTCTGGATGGCAAGATATAAAGACTTCAGATGTATACAAGATTGTCGACAAATAGTCAATATGTCATGATGAATTGATGACATTAAGATTTATAAAATTTAAAGAAATAAAAGGAAAACATAACTGATCAAACCACAGGTATACTAAGAAATTTGAAAGGTTTAAAAAGATCAGTCACCAGACCACAATGACATATCAGAAATATTTTCAAAATATCATGTTTTCATCACTAAGAAAGCACCGTTATCGGGAAAATTCCCATGCACTTTCAAAATGTCACTGATGAGAATCATGAGATAATGTCATTATGTTTTCCCTTTTTAAAACAAATAGTTTATCTGTATTTTCAAGATTATATTTTGCTTTTTTCTCTTTCTTTTACAGCTTTCAAAAATATTTGATCTTTTTAATATTTTCATAAGAAAATTAGTTAAAACTCAAGATATCATACTTTTTTACTGTTCATTAATTTTATGACTTCCCAAGATTTTTCCCAAGAAACAAATTCTAAAACAAAAAACTCTTTGGTATGGATTAGCTAAAAACTTTTGACCAAGTTTAAAGTTGGAAAGGAAAAGTCATCAGTGTCCATCCATCGCATTAGACACAACGTTGACATGCCTGTGACATGAACAAGAGCACACCACATTTGCACCATTGTCAATGGGTGTTGGACAATATGGATCACGTCATTTATTCCTATACTCCAATAGCTATTGACAGAAATATGTTTTGTTCCTTTTCCAAAGAGAACCCTTATGTTGTAGAAGGCATGGATAGGCCCCTAGACTAGGCAGGTCGCCTATGCTGGCCACGATGACCTGTCACTCTAAAACGTGTAGGCACTCAACAGCCTACATGTTTTCTTCAACAACCTAGATTTTTTTCTCCTTTTTCCTAGCGTCCAAACAAATTTTTTCTTATTCTATTTTCATGCAAATTAGCTTTTACTCGTAATTTTTGTTATAGAGACATAAACATATAATTACACACACACAAGCACATACACATATGCATATATATAAACATATAATTACACACACACAAGCACATACACATATGCATATATATAAACATATAATTACACAGACAACACGTGTGTTTCCCCTTTTTAATTAGACAAGTATGGGTAAAATGTTGTAAAACACGAAAAGTAACCCATAGAAGGCAGGTCCGAAGCTAGACACTGCAACATAACATAAAAATCTTTACATTTAATCTTTTTAATGACAAACATTAAAAAAATAAAAATCAGAAAAATATAAAAATAAAAGGAAAAATGGTAAAAATCTCCATAAAAAAATATATAGCATAAATATAACAAATTAACAAGATGCTCACTTTCATTACATAACAAGAATTGATGACTTAAATTACTCTAAATAGTTAAGTAGGTAGTGCAATAAAGAAGCTTTTGTTGTGTTGCTTACTCCTTGTAGTCTTGACACAACTTGAAGGCAAATAAGAACTTTTTTTTGCAGACATGGCACTTATACGAAAATCCATGGCCACTGTATTTACAAAAAAGATCATCCTAAATTTTAGATGTTTTACTAAAATGTCTAATAAAGACTTTCATGACAATTTAAATATTCAACCTACCTTAAGAAATTTATGTACCTTTAAGTTCACAAAGAACCTCTTCTTATCACTGTTTGACATTTTAAACATGTAACATAAGATACACCCCTAACATACACCTGATAGGGAATAATTATACCCCTGAAAGTAGTCCCAAATGTGAATAGTATTGTTTTTCTTTATAGTTGTATTGTGAAATGCATGGTTCAATATGCTATGTGACATGACAATACTTATTAGGTTTTAGAAATTAGAATTAGATATTTAGCAGCTTGTGCTTAGCACTTCTGACAATATAGGTGATTCTACATCAAATATATGCATAGGCTTACACCAAGATCCTTAAGTGAGCTTGTCTGCCTAGTGGTGTTGGATGGCCACAAAAAGCTAGCAAGTGAAGGCAAGTACCTAGTTTATTTTTTTGGAACCACACCTTGGCTTTGAAACATAATTTTAAAACATTTTGGGTTTTATGGATAAAACCAGTGTCACAGAAAACACATTTTTTTTTATGCCAAACACCAACTCAAAAAAGTGCAAAAAAGTTAAAAACATGTTTTTCGTTTTTTTTTCCCCACTTGCTTTTTCGTTTTTTACATGTTTTACATTTTTTAGTTATCAGATTTCTATTTTCACAATTTTTCACATTTTATTTTTATTTTGTTAAATCTTTTTGAAATTTTGCCAATAATTTCTAGAGAAAAACAACTTTGTCATATTATACTCGAGAAAAACCTCATTGTTTAAAATCAAAAAATGATATTTCTTATAATGAATAGAACATCAAATGGAGTGGAAACTTAGAAGACCCTATTCGTCTTTCGTTTGTCTATTCTTTCTGCCTTTCGCGCTTCCAATTTTTTTTTTAAGGTCCTCCTTACCTATCAAGACTTACAATATAATAATATTGCATTTGTTGTCCATTTCCACTTCTACATTTTCTTTTATCCTTCTTTTGCTTTTCCTTTTCTTTTTGTATGACCCTTTTTTTCTTCCTCTTTATGTTTCTCAGTTCATCTAGTGTTTTTTTATTTTGGATGGTAAATTTTCTTAGTGTGGTTGCTACATGAGGCATCCACAGCAATTCGCTAATGTTAATTAATTATGTTTGTTCGTTAACACAATGCCCATCAGATTTTTCACATTTAATTAGTCATATAGTTATTAGTGTCACTTAATTGCTTAAAGTTTAATGCTGTTAAATGCCTTTATGGCTTCAGTTTTTCATTTAGTATTGTAAATGTATCTTATCTTGCGATTTTTCTTGGTTAATGTTTGGAATGTGCATATACATATCAGTGTTCAATTTCCAGTGCTAAGTCACATTGACAAGGGGTACAGATTCGTGTACAGGTATGGGGATGCAAGTACGAGTATGGCAATTTTAGAAAATGTGGATACTAGGATATGACCATACATTATATAATATATATACACAAAATCCCACAAAATTCATGTGTTTCGTTTTAAAAAAAAAGGTTTAATGCACTTTACATTGGGTCTGATATATAATATAATACACGCACAGTCACACACACAATCCCACAAGAAGAATCATGCTTTTTGCTGAAAACAATAAGCTTTAATGCATTTTGGTCGGGTCTCACCTACACCGAATCCAAAATGTACCATGATGTGTCCCATACCCAGGTTGGCCTGTCAACATGATAGAGGGACCAATCTGTCGTATCCATGTGACTTGGATCTAATGTTCTCTCCTTTTAGATTAGTCTGCTATATCTAAACTAAAGCTTTATCTCCTAAGGCCTGACCAAACAGGGTGCCTCACCATTCACCAAGAAAGGATGCTGCAATCAGGTGACTCAAGTGCTGATGCAGCTAATAGATTTTGACGTTATCTTCTAATTCAGTTACGTATATATTTTTAGATATGTATGTATAAGCCTCTTCCAGCTTATTTTGCTGCAGGCCAAACAGCAATTATATATAATTAGTTTAGACTTTAGACTATAAAGCATGTACATGTATCAATAAATACAAACAGCTACAGCCCACACTCACACCTTGGTTCACTCAGGTGCAGCTCCAATATGGCACATTTGTGTAATGCAAACACAAATACGACATATATAGGAACACTATATCCTAACTTTCAGTTTCTTTGAATTCACTTACCGTCTGCTCAGGAAACCTTACATGTTAGCACAAAAAATGCATCAGGTCCCCTTAAGCATTTGTGTTGGATTACAAGGAAGACATATTTTTGGTAGAATTCAAGTCTATAACAAAAAGAATCAAGTGAGAAGCCTAGAGATACCCATTCTGTTTGATAGGTGAGATTGATGCCATTTCATACAAAAAATGGACTCATTAGTCTTGGGAACCACAATATCAGCAATTTTGCAATACTAATTCTGCTATATAAAAGTAAGTGCAAGCTTCTGGATCCTTTCTTATATATGGCCACCTACATGACATGGGGTAGGTGGATTTGCCCCATGTACCCGCTCTGGTACGCGGACATGCCGAAGCGGGTACAGCATAAGTTTGGGTACGGGTTGGATCGGGTCTGGGTCAGACCCAATCCAAACCAAAAAAATTGTTTGTTTCTTATTTCACGAAAAGAAGTGGAGCTCTGCAGCAGAGCTCGACTCACTGCGTTTTCTGCAGCAGATCTCTTCCACAGTGATGACTGGCTGTGACGACGACATCCAGCGACCCACGGCGACGTCCAGTGGTGTCCTGCGGCAGAAAGGTTTTTCTTTTTCTTTTCAATATCACAACTTAGGGTTTCATTTTCTTGATTTGGGTTTTTTTTTTTATTTGGGGATGTTTTTGTTTCATATTTTGATTGATTTTACGTGTAAAACTTCTGTGACACTTTTGTTGCTAGTTCAACTAATTACAGCAATGGAGGTGGAGCAAAATTTATCGGCTGATGTTGTTTCCATTTTGAGCCAACCTACTCGGTTGCTTCTGCAGTGTCATTCAAAGTTTTGTTTTTCCTCCGTGTCCTAATTTTTTTTAATGTTATACTTATCTCTTCCCTGAACTTGAAAAATAACTCTATGAATCTCATTGGCAGTGGCACAAATATAGCCTTCTTTATTGTTCTAGTGCGAGCTTGATACTAGCTTTCTGGAGAGCCATTAGAAATGCTCATTTTCCTGTCAAGGAGTCTGTTGTTGTTTGTTCAAGAGCTAGTCTGCTAGATGACCAATGTGAAATTTTTTAGTTTAAAAGATCCAAGTGATATTTGAAGTTCCAATTCCATTTTTGTGCATGTTTGGTAACTTATTGACATATTCTTATTTTTTATTCCTTCATTTCTTTGTTCATTATATGTCTTTTGTTTTGCATATTTTTATTAATAATAGTGCTCTTATGATAATAATAGTGTTCTTATGATAAACAATGTTTTGTTTGAGACTTTCTTATGAGATTATAAGAGTGAATTATTAAGTTTTTTTTTTCATTATGATCATTTTTTAGAATATAAAATTTTTTGTACCCGCGTACCCACAATTTTCAAAATTACCATGTCTGAACCCGTACCCGCACCCATGCAATATAGATGGCGACATATGACTACACTAGAGTTCCTCCAATTTTTCATGATCTGTTGACACGTCGCGCTTCAAATCATAGCCACAAATATTGTTAACAGGTTTTAAACAATGAGGAAAAAATAAAATAAATGAAAATTAACAAGAAAATATAAAAAAATAACTTCATAAAATGATAAAAATGATGGTTTATTAATGACAAAAATGAAGATCAATCATTTAACTTAAGTTTTAAACTTTAAAGCAAAATAATGTAAAAATGAGGAGAAAAAAACACAACAAAAATGTGAAACATTCATTGTGGAGCTTTTATAAAGAAAAATGGGAAAAGACGGTTTTCTTTTTTCTTTCATCGTCTTATAACATTTTTATTGGGCCATTTTTGAAAAAGATTGGTTTCTTTTGTGGCTATACTTCAATTTAAATTTGCATTTCACATCATCCAAGGATACATGTTGATTAATAAATTGCATCAGACTAGAAATCCATATTTTTTATCACAAAGCAAATCTACCTGCACCACTCTTGCCTCCCAGCAAGCATCGCCTTAGAGCAGTAGATAGTTCCATGGACAATTCTTCACCACCTCTACCCTAGAGACATACAAAATTGAGCACGTAATGAAATAATTACAAGACTTGCCAAGATAAATACCAAACTTAGATATAATGTGAAAAATATCCATGTATTTAACATTACTCATAAATGGTCATACAATGAGACAAATCATGGAAAGTGGGACTCAAAAGATACAAATCGCTTAGGGCACCTAAATTTACATAGGCACCACAACAGCACAGGTGTTAGTTTCTTTATCATTTTTTTATTTTTTAATGCCAAACAGTTTTTTTTTTCACTTTTTTATTTGTTGCAAATCTACTTATTTTTTGATGTTTGTTATTATTTTCTCACTTATTTTATTTTTCCCCATTTTTAGTTTTTTTATTTTTTTTTAAATAACGTTTTTTCCCATTTTTTCTAGTATTTTTCAAGTCCGCCATATTATACCCGAGAAAAACCTCGCCGTCTAAAACTTTGAGACGTTATTTGTAACTATGATATATATATATATATATATATATATATATATATATATATAGAGAGAGAGAGAGAGAGAGAGGCTGGTATTTCGCAGACACTTATTTCACGAGGAGCTTTTAATTTTAACAATTTCCATCTCTTGCAAATTGCAATTTATCTGGGTATGATCCTTCTTACTTTGAGAAGCTTTGAATAGTTAGTCTACAAGAATAGAGGAAGCGTGTGGAAAATTTGCATGGGACCGATGGGGTTTCTATTGTATATGATGGATGGACATATAACAAAGAAGCTTTCTCATAAGTTTCATTGTGGCTTCAACAAATGGGCTAATTCTTTAAAGGACTAGATGCATTTGGAGAATACAAGAGTGACAGTGACCATGGTATGAATTTATTGATAATATTTTGAAAATTCAGGATATTTTGATAATATTATCACCTAGTTCTAAAAATCGTAAATAATATTGAGATGCTATCAAAACAATGGAAATATTTGTGAGTACCGCACCTATATCCATACTAACACCTATGCATGTCCACTTGTGTGACTTAGGTTGATCCTATAAGCTTGAAGCACTTCAATAATTCAATGTACTAAAGTCTGGACTGAAGAACACTGTTGCTACACTTCAAGAGGAAATGTAAAATGTACTAAGAAGCCCGTATACATTTACAATGATGCAGATTTTGGAAGAGAAAAAGATTACGACAACGATGATGATGACGATAAATGATAACTTGATATTCAACTTTTGTATTGAACAAACTTATTTTGTTGATATTTAGAACTTTAAGTTAAATTTATGGATCATGAATGTGAACCCGATGAGGTTACTATGTCACTTTGCTATGGTTTCATAAGAAGGATATTTTTTTAAAGTTTTCACTTTCTGTATTTTTTGGTTTGTTGTAATTTTAAATTTAATTATTAATTTTTTATGTTATTTGTCTAACTGTTATCCGACCAATGCTGAATACTTTAAGCATTTTACAACATTGCATAAAACCATGACAAGGAATTAATTCACAATGTGTTACCATTCTTCTTTCTCTAGTTCGATTAACAACCTTGCACTTTGCTTTTGTCTTCCATTGTGTACCATGCGTATTCTTAAAGCATTTGGTTATTTTTTCATCAGACATGAAAATCATCCCAGTTGATCGAAGGAGCAATATTTATTTGTTGTCACCTAGCTGAAATTAAAAAGACATTGAATGAATGCAATAGGGATATGGCAAACTGGCAGAAATACCGATTGACATAGTTTCAATTTGCAGAATGTCTGTAACAATAAACAAGTATTTTAAAAATGTATCACACAGTATACTTTTGTATTTTATTACTCAGTATACATTTGTACTTTATTACTCTATATTTACAAAAGAACATTTACGGAATCCTGATTTGGACTTCACAATGTGCAGCTCTAATCTCCCTGAATAAAATTCACACTGCAGCCAGCCTGCTTAATCTAATTATGACGTTATTCCATGTCTTAGACATTTTAACTCAAGTTTCAGCATGCTTTATCTATTCTTCTTTTTATTGGGACTGGAGAAACTACCAAATTTACTTTTCATGACAAGAAGGCTATTCACAAATAAGACTAGTTTTTAGTAAGATGACATCTTGATCACAATCACAAAGAAGACTGCCCAAAAAAGCAAATGTTGTAAAACGCGTATCGTAAGCCGTATCGGTCGGGCTTTAAGATACGCCGTATCGTAACGTATCGTAACCGTATCGTAAATTTTTAAAAAATAATAATAATAAATCAGAAAAAATTAAAAAAAAATGAAAAATTCATTCAAAAATCAGAAAAAATTAAAAATAATAAATTCTTCATAGAAAACATGGTTTAGTCTTTTAGATAATGATAGACTTATTATTTTGCTAAATGCTATAAACTTACACGTTCACGTCACCATTCATACTTCATAGACATCAAAATTCATAAGAATATCATTCCTTTTCATCTTCATCTTCATGGTTTAAAAAAAAACCCTTTCCTCCCAATGGGAATCAGCCACCCATGCACAAATCCATGGTTTAATAGATGATTTCACGTTGAAAATCAATGATTTCACAATGGAAATGGATGATTTCCTTCTAAGGCGGTACAATCTATAGATTAGAAATGAAGAAGGGGTGGGTTTTTATAAAAAAAACTCGAAAAAATGAGGTTCAAGCCCCCTTTTTAGAAATCAGCCCATATCTCACCGTATCGCACATATCGCACGATACACCCCCATTTACGATACAGGGGGTGTATTGTATTGTATTTTGTAAACGGTACGATACGTATTGTACGACGTACAACACTGCAAAAAAGAACGGAATACTTCATCCTTATACACTACGAAAATATGATAGACCAATACATGACCCAAACAAGCTTCCAAATCTCAGGAAAATGCAGTATTAGACATTAAATGGGAAAAAGGATTTGACTCCAACCTCAAACATTGGAGCTGCTGTAGGGCTACATTCCAGGAAAAAAGCAATCTTTCCTTTATCAGGTTGAGACATGCTAGGTTTTCCCAGTTCAGCCTGCAATAAGGAATATGTCAAGTACTAAGCCACATGGAACACCATATATATGCAGATAAAATTCATTACAGTTAACCTATATTGAAGAAAACTTAATGTAGATAAAAAAAAAATACAGAGATCATAACTGTCTAATTTTGTTACTTCTTAATTTACTAGAATATGATAAAACAATCCAAGATTCCCAAAGCGATTTATGCAATCAGTTTCAAACTTGCAAGGGTCCAGTCTGGAGGACACAATGTCATGGTTTCGTAAACGAAGATGTTAAGATTCTTAAAATACAAGAAATAAATCCTATAACTATGCCCAACTTCCATATGACACTCACATCCGCTAATCCTGATGTCAAATAACATAAACCTTGTTTGCTGAATCATTCAACAGGTCTGGAGTAACTTGTGTCACTTTTGGTTTCATCAAGAGGAAAAGTCAAGCTGAGACTGATAGAGGGTAAAAAAGGGAATAATTATTTTCAAGGTCCCCATACAGGTATTGCACAAACCAAGAGCATAGCTACACATCTTGCTTTTATAGTTATGAAAGAAAACAGTTTACTGACTACCAAAATCATAGAGAATTGTAATTTAATAATTTTAAAGCCACTCGGCTGAGGCAAAGCATACTAATGAAGCATAAGCATCAGTACTTTGAAGCAAAAAACTTCATGACATCTTCAACTAAAAATAAAATATATAACATAAAAGCAACATAAAGTAGACAACTACATCCCATGGATTTACAATCTACTCAGAAGGAGAAACCACAGAATTTTCATCTGTTTATGGAAATCCAATGAGATTTACCATTTCCCTCCAACAATGGAAGAAAATTCACGTTATAAAAAGAGAGTGCGCCTGTGATATCTGTTTATGATTATCTACAGCTGTGTGCACCGTGGATGCTATATGCAGCAACCACTTCTTTGAACTACTACTACTACAGGATGACCAACCAGTCCAGGAGGTGGATCACACATTGGATATGCCTTTCATCCCCAGATTGTTTCCCTAAATACGGAAAAGAAGAAAAACACTCCAAGCCAAGGCCCAGAATGCCGAGATAAAAAGAAATTTGCTGGCAGTAAGGTGGAACTTTCGAACTTACATTTCAAAATTTAAAATCAACTAAAAGAAAAAAAAATGCATTGAACAGCTAGAAACCAATCAAAGTGCTAAAAAGGAAGAAAATTAAAAAAATTATTAACACTCCTTGGGAACTAGATGCTCGGCTGAAATCTGTCTAAGGTGAGATACTTGATATTTGGAAAAGAACACCTTAAAGAATGAGATTTGTATGTGTTCGTGTATATAGGCACCAGGATGAAGGAAAACCCTTTTTTGGGTATATATCAATCTTTGACAGCATTCTGAAGTGCTTCCAAGGTCCATACTATATTAGGCAACGGAAAAAAATAGTGTCAATGTTCATGCTGCTTTCACCACGTGCTGGACACTGCTGTCCTTCAAGAGCATCTAGGTAATATGAATGCTTTACACAAGACCATCAAGCATAAGAATATTTTCATTTATTACCTGATTACAGATGGCTCTTACATTACATGAGTTTGTTATTTCATAGAATTATGTGTCTAATAACTCTAATTTCATGACCATGTATATATAGTTTCATAATTATATATACATATAATGTATGTATGCCTAAACATACCCATGCCACTTTTTAAAAAAAAAATTGATGTGTCATACCTTCTATCACTATGGAAATACCCACACATACATGACTTAGAATATAAAAAATTAATTATTATTACACAATCTCCATCTAGGTTTCAAATAAAGTTTGAAAATGGACTTTAGAAAATTTAGAACGCAACAGAGATAAAACGTTAATAACCCAATGGTGAAGCAAAGTAAGAAAGACAAATGAAAAATCATTATTATTTTTCAGTAGTATCATCAATCATGAAACAACATGAACTAAGTAACGCAGAGTCGCAAACACTTCAAAAATGTTGCTGCACCCTTCATAAAATCATACTTTGTTAATCGTTAATTACCAGTTTTATGTTTGTAAACTATATATATATATGTATACGTAGTTATGTACATACATACACGAAACACACACACACTCTCTCTATGTGCACCTGCGCGCACCATGAGCTTGTGTGACAGAGATCATGAAAAACCAATACTTTGACAAGGACGAAAAAATAGGAAGGTGCAGTCAAGTGTCCTTCGCAAGAACTAAATTCAGAATGATTTCCTTCACAAGGATTCAGCATGTCATCTTAAAAAAGCAGCATCAGTATAACCAATGGCAATCCCACAACAAATTGTCTAGCTTAGAAAGGTGATATGTTTTGCACTGTGTTCCATTTTGGTGAATCCATTACATGTCTCATTCTTGGATATCCAGACCAGAATTCATAGGTTGCTTAGTCGTACCATATAGACTTGGCCTTTTGCACTAGTTAGACCACCAACGAACCATTGCTTGTGCTCTTTAGATTAATGTTCTTCATTTAAAAGGCACACTATCAAGAACATGCATTCAAAGTTTCAATCCATCACTAGTGGAAAAAGGGTACGGTATCCAACCAAGCTTATCTGTATCCAGCTCTCATTCATATCAAATGAAAGGACAGCAAATATTCAAACAGATGAGCAAAGCTTCAGCAAAACCTCAACCTTCATAAAGCCTGGCTTATTTGTCCTAGATGCTGCTAGCGCACCTACAAATAGAACTACTGGAAGGATGCATTTCTCATCTACCAAAATGGCATAAGAAGATATATTCAAGTATATTCCACAATTTTACTTGCCATCTTCCAAATAGGAAAATGCAAAATAACAATCAAATATTAAAAGTTAAAACACAATTCTAAAAGAAGCTGTGAAAGGCTGAAAGCAGAACATATTAATCGGATCTTGAAAAATACAAGCACACACCCATTTGATGAGAGCCTCTCAACAAGAAGAAAATAACAGTGATAATTTGAAGAACATAGTCTATTACAGAGGACAAACAAAATGAAAACACTAAATTCTGGGTCATATTTGAGTTTGAAAACCTACCTTTACACTAACAATCACATCTGTTGAACCGATTCGAACCCTAGCTGAACCATTAGCCTACATTGTTACAGCCAATTAATAAACTTAAAGCTTCATTTTCTCAAATGCCTGAAACATGACCATGAAAAAGAAAACTGTAATTATCTTTGTTTGGAACAATAAAGGAACAGAAGTGTACCTGAGGGATGACACCAGTTTCGATGGAGATAGGTCGGTAGTGCAGCCTTCTCCGCCCATCAGGACGCAAATCTTGCTCAATCCCTCCTCTAATAAAACGTTTCTCACCACTAGACAGTCCCACCATCCCGGAGAAGGAAAAAAGAAAATCCTGAAACAGTTTGTTACATGCAAACACCTGCAGGTGCAAATGAAACTCATTATAGGAATTCATATTGCCGAGCTGCGTCACAAGGTGCTAGTACAGGTGCAGCTATGGCAGGGAGGATCCAAATACCGCAAATTTAAAATCAAGGGTATGGGGGTATAGCATGGTGTGTGTGTGTATAGTGTATACACAATGTAGATGCTTAAGATAAATTTAAAAAATAAAGAAATAAAACATAAAAATTTAGAACAGCATGAAAGAGAGTAACACATTTGCCCCAAACCTCTGTCTCTCCTGCTAATCCTCTTTTAAGCAGGTAAAAGGACAAGGTTTTATCTTTTCAGAAAAGGACAAGCCTCTCTCTCTCTCTCTCTCTCTCTCTCTCTCTTACAGGTGGTAGCAACGAAAATTTTGATCTCCTCTATTTATGTTTGTTCTTGTTTTTTATTATTATTATTTTCCTTGCCCTTGAAACGCCATTGGAGCTCAACCAAGCAACCAACGGTTTGTTGTTTTTATTTTGTCTTGTTCTCCTAGAAAATTCCCTGTTGTTATTTCTCGTTTCCCCCTTTTTGTTTTCTTGTGTTCCTATTTCACGGGGTTGGGGATGAGGCAACCAAACAAGGTGATTTTAGTTTCTCCCTTGGTCTCTTTTAACCAATTAGTACTAACGGTTTGGATTAGGTCTGACTCAGACTCAATCCAAGCCATACCCAATACCTAACACACACTAGTGTTGAATAATCCCGGTACAAAGATAGGTACTATGGGCTAATTCACATACCTATGTGACATAGACAATAAGAAAAACATATGCAATGAGGTCAATGAATATGCAGATACAGGAACAGATGCATATGCAGAAGCACTGGGAGCTTCCATGTTGTACAAGATTGCAGGCAGATGGCTATAAAAATGAAGGAAGAGATTAGAAGGCTCAAAAAGGACTCATTTCAACAGAAGGCATTTCAACCTAAAATTGATTATCTTAGTTTAAAAGCTCCCACCTTAACAAAGCAAAAGCAAAATCAATATAGATTTCATCAATAGCATTATGGTTGTAAACAATTTAACATGCTGATGTGCAAGAAATAGAAACTAGAAAAGTCTTTTAGTCCAGAAAATAACTCTATGTAGTCTATGTCTTACAATGACGGCCACCTAAATTGGAAAAAAAAAACTTTAAAAATCAGAGAGGATCAAGACATCATAGTAGAATCAAACCATTTGGTGATTACAGATTGATGTGAAACCACCACTTCAAACACTGGCACTATCCAAGTAGTCAGCTGCCAGACTTAGGCATGAGATCCCTCGGACAAAGATAGTGTAACTCTAGCACTCAAGCTATCAAGCCCAACCACTAAGGACATGAAACTCCTTATCAGAGAGTAAATTAAAGCTTCACATGCACAAACAGACCATGGCTTCACTAACCAAAGATTTTAAAAAAAAAAAAAAAATCAGAATAGGTTTTGATAGAGAAACATTGCAGACTTGTCAACCAGCCATGAAGAAATAAGTTCTTTCAATGTATAACAAGTTCACAAACCACAAGTTGTACAGCATTTTTTTTACCAAACAAGGTAAAAGGACAGCATATTTGTCGAGTAGCTTAATATTATATCAAGCGTGAACTGACAAGTAGAATTCGCCAGTAGCATAATTTGTGTCAATTAGATCATGGAAAGGACACCCGAGACACACAAGGGCAGTTCACAGTTACGCAGAAGTGATCAATATACGAACAAAATGCTCAAGACAAGTAACTGAACAAGAGGTGATTGCAGTCATGAATCAATCAGTTATAAAGGAAAATAAGATATTATAATATTTCCGTTCATGTGAGTTATGGAAAAAGGGTTTTCTCCAGTTTGCAGAAGGAAGTTCTGGAGACGAAAAGAATATGAACATATTTTTGCTCTAAGGAACGTATTGATAACTATAATTCTTTCTCGCGCACAACTTGTTTGATGAAAAGCAGAGCACAACCTACAAGTCCGAGAACCCTTGGTCGAGTGGGGCATTAAACGAAACGAAAAGCAAAAATATTAAACCAGGCGTTAACCCAAACCAAAAGCAAGTGAGAGACGGAAGGCGGCTTGGGTCGACGCTACAAGCGACCGTCTGGCTGGAGTAGGAGAAGTCCGGGGGCAAGGGTTGAGAAAAGGAGAGAGAGAGAGAGAGAGTCAAGGGAAGGGGACTGGTACCTGCGTAGACCGAATGGGCAGAGAAGAGCAAGGTGCAGGAATCTGAATGTGCGAGGGAGACGACGACGACGAAGAGGCAGCGGCTGCGGCTGCGGCTGCGTGAGGAACACGCGGCACCAGGTTGGAAGAGGCCGAACCTGCGATACGAGAGCGTGCCCTAACGCTCCAAAAAAAAATTTCGGAAATATATTTCCACCTCTCCAGTGGAAATATGTTTCGGGAAAAATATTTCCGGAATCGACCTTCCACGGTCGAAAAAATATTTGCCTGTTTGTTACGGTGGAAATATTTTGAAAATTAGAAAAATCTTTCTCGGTGAACATTGCAGGGCATCAAACGTGCCCTATAATAGTATGGATATGAACAGGTGAAACTTATCAATGTTGTTAGTCTTAGAAATATCAAAGCATTATCAAGCCTTATCAACTATGTGACACTTTGAGGTAAGGCAAGGTGCAGAATTTGTCTTAAAAAGCTTGATTGCCAAGTGGGTGCATGTGTGTGTGTGATGCCAATCCAGTGCAATAGGGTGTGTGTGTGTAGACAAATATACACAGACATACTAGAAAGCCACCCATTCTAAAATGGGCATATCACAAGCTGACATGCATTCATTTAAAATTGAAGTTGAGTTTCATAATTGTGTTTCTAGGTTCGTCAAAAAAGAAGACCAATTTTCTTTTTTTTAGTTATGTTAATATGTCAAATCTAATCTCCAGAAGAAGGAACGTAAATCTGCAAGAAGGCTTTAATCCATCAGTACTTAAAGAAAGACACAGTATAATAAAACGGACTAACAGTAAATAATAGTATACATATAAGTACACAATAGTAACAATATATATAAGTACATAACCATACTAACATATACGTATAACAGGTATCACCATACTACATATTATATAACAGAATAACAGTATATACATATAACAGGTTGATGCAATACTATATAACAGGTACAATAGACTGTACATAACAGTATATACATATAACATGTATTCCAATACATATAACAGGAATAACAAATTGTATTACAATGCAATTTAATTTTAACATAATAGCACATATAGAAGATAAACATTCACCTGTTGAATCTCTTGCACTTTGTAGAACAACAAAAAGTTGTTTTCTCCCCTCCGTAGAAGAAACTGAAGTTGTTTTCTCCCCTCCCTTGTCAATGATGTTGCCTTGCTTTTCGAAATACCACCAGTGGATAGGCCTTGCAAATATGGGTTCACAGTCACCGCCTAATCAACTGGCATTCAAATAGTCAGAATAAAGCTAGGAAATGCTAAGGTATTTTATCTCACAATAAAACAACAGAAAAGAAATCCCACAATAAAACAACAAAAAAGAAAGATATTATCTCTGTGATGCAAACCTATAAGCAATTTAAGAAAGCAAATTAGACACCAAAATGCAATTTCAAGCAAATGCTATTAGTGATGCCTGTAACTACAAAAAGCAATGCTCAACCATGTTGCTTCCCAGCTCCAGCAAAGGATGCCAGGGCATGCTATAGACTGGAAAAAACAGAGAATGCCTAATAGTTACGAAAATCATTCTAAAAGTTGCTTCGAAATTTATGGAAACCCCCAATATTTACCCAACATAAGTGCCCTTGAAGCAACCTCTTGGGCAACAAACAGTTATAGAATGAAATACCCAAATCTTGAATACACATGTATGATAATTTGAAGGTTGTTCTAATAGCATAGCCAACCAGTTTAACTGGTTACCACTTTCCAGGACATGCTGAAATAGAATGATATCTCTAATGGCATACAATTGTCATTAGTCCTGACTGTTTCATAAGGAGTCCTGACCTTTACAAAGATGAGTCATGTCCATAATGAGTCCTGACTTTTCTATAATGAGTCCTGACCTTTCCATCTTTTTGGTATGGTGAGTACTAATGACATACAATTTGTGGAAATGGCATTGTGTTGTCAAGTGAGTACTAATGGCATTGTGTTGTCAAGTGAGTACTAATGGCATACAATTGTCATTAGTCCTGACTTTTCCATCCATGCGGCAGAGCAGAAAAATATGATAGGTTGCACTTTGCAAAAGTCGTGATACAATGCAAAGCTTATTATGGCACTTGCCAGCCAAACTAAGTAGTCCAAATAAATCCTCTCATGAAAACTACATGATAATATTGACTACTAATACATTCAATAGTGGTTTCAGTTTTGCAATGATCGGGCTATGGACACTCTACATTAGATAAAGGACTAAACCAAAAAGAGGAAAACAAGGAAAAGAAAAAGAAGAAGGAGAAAAAACACTAACTGGGCTTACTTGCTAAGTCCTTGCATCCTTTGTAATGTTCGTTCTTTAGATGCAGGTGTCCTACCTATTGGGCCAGTCCTAGCGACTAGCGCCAAATATTTCTCCTACAAGCTTTCACAGTTTTTATCTTCTATATCAAAGATCATTAGTCAGTAATAATTAAATAAGTCACAACCAGCCACACTTCTCGTTTAAGTATTTGATTTCGACTACAAAATCAGAGAGCAGTACTGAACTGCAACATGTTTCTCTAAGCTAGCTATGATTGGCTATTGATGCATGGGGCTATATTTTCACACGTCTAACTACGACTTCTCAAGCTTTCATGTTATGGCCCCTTTGGCGGCAAGTTCCTTATTATTGCCTACGTTCGCTACTTCCACACACAGACACCTGATCGCTTGCATCTGATCAAAATGCAGAGAAAGAGAAGCAAGTCCAACAAATGTTCATACAATTTGAAAAAATAACAATTCCCCGAACAGGAGAATGAAATAATAAAGAATCAACAACAGAAAAAGGGCATGTACAAACTAGATGTTAATGAGTGCCACACAATAAGAATTAAGAACCAGAGTTGAAGTGGCTCCAACAGGACCACCCACAGCGAAGTGAATAGTGTTCAAATTGAAAAGAATAAGGGTCACTTGATAGAGAAAGGAAATAGATTGACAACCCAACTTCATTATCCGCTGCTCAATAATGAAGTAGATAGCAACACATATAATAACAGTCCAACCGTCAAGCAGGAAACTCATCTGCCAGAGTCCTGGTAAATCTCATGCTTTGAATTATTAAAAGCTCAAATCCCTAATTCCAATGGCAAGCTAATCGTCCAAACCATTAATCCAAAAAAAAAAAATCAAAAGAGAAAGAGAAAATTCAAAATCTGAAACGATTTTACCCACTGCTATTGTGTCCTTTTTCCTCATGTTCTTCTCTCTCCTCTTCTCTCTGACCTCCTTCCTGCAGCCCTGCTCTCTCTGTCTCTCGTGCTCCCTTTCTCACTCTTTCATTCTCTATCTTCCTCTCTGTCTCTCGTTCTCTCCCTTGCACTCTCTTTCTGTAGCGGCGCAACCTTGTGTTTTTTCCCTTTCAAAAACCTGTTTTTGTTTTCGAAGTAGCGCAAATGAAAATGAAAGGGTGGGCTGGGTTTTGGGGGTTGGATTCAGATGGAGCCAAACTAAACCCGAATTCAAATATTACATGTAATGCATATAGAGAGAGATATTACCGGGAAAGATGACCACCTGACTGTCTCAAAGAACAGGAAGAAAGAGAGAGAAAAGAAACAACGGGAAGGGTTTTGAACTAAACCCCCTCTACTCTACTTCGTTGTCCATGTGAAAATTGAACAAAATGGAAGCGCAAGCAACACGGTTAAGAGGTCCTTTTGCACTTGGTGGACGCACCTATTCCTGGATCGTGCGAACGCACGTACGGCCGCCGCCTGCCCATGGCTTGTTTGATACTTATGACAATTTGGATGTATGTATGATCTTCAGCCTTGGGAAACAACGTAGAGCCATGGCTTGTTTGACACTTGAAAAAGGTGGTTGAGATCATGGCCTAACTTACAATTAACATAGCAAGCGGTAGCAATTGCAAAAGCTGGCCAAAATAGAACTTCCTCCTCAAAGGAGAGACACTACAAGAAAACGGCTTAGGAGTGGCGCTATTTTGTACATGGTTTCTAGTGCTAAATTCGAAGCACAATTATTCATTAAAGAACCATTGTGTTGCTAGGCAGAGCGCCATTAAGCGCTTTGGTGATAGTCTACGAAGTGCTAAAGCTACGCTGAGCCTGCGTGCAGAAGTCTGGTGAGAGCTTGTAAAACGTCAAAATTTTGTGTTGATTATTTGCTGTGTGATGGGATCCGAACTGATACGGTAGAAGAAGCACACACACTGGCTTAGAATAGGTTTCTGATTTATATGGTTTAAATGTTAAATACAAAAAACGGTTTCCGCCGGACAGTCACCCCGACTTAGAATAGGTCAAGTGAGTACAAGTATGACTTCCCCAACCCGGCTCAACCTATCACAATATGACTAGAGTGGGTGAAAAAGCTTAATACAACCGTAGCGTACAAATTTTTCTCTCATCACTCAAACGTTAATTACATTGAACACCATCCTGTCATTCAATCCCTATACATCCAAACCACACCCTTAACCCTTACGGTTTGTTTGGTTGGAGGGAAAGGGAGGGAAATGAAGGGATGGAAAGGGAGGGAAACGAAAGGGAAGAGAAGAGAAAGGGAATGGAAAAGAATGGAATGAAATGGAAAGGAAAGAGTTGATTAAAAAGTTTGTTTGGATAGAAAGGGAAGGGAAAGGAATGAAATGAAAAAAAACGACTAAATAGCACATGAATTTAGAAAAGAGGCAAAGGAAAGGATGGGTAGTGTGGGAATAAAAAACTCTTTCTTCCCTTTCCTTTCCAATCCGTCTGATTTGAGAGGGAAGAGATTTACACTAGACAATCCCTCCATTTCCTTTCCATCCCCTTGCAGCCAAACACGTTTTGCCCTTTTCCCTCCTTTCTAATTAGTCAACCAAACAAATGAGGGATTGCTCAATCCCTTCCTTTCCCTCCAACCAAACAGGTCGTTAGGTAGGCTCAACAACCTGGGAATCGTGTCCTCAGCCCACGGCTTTAGAGGGACCCCAGCTGGTTGCAAGGTCTGAAGACAGCTGAAAGCCAAGTACACCCAGCCCATGCTTCTATAGGGTGGTCCAGTTTTACCTCCCAAGGCCATGCTTAGGGACTCCTCGTGCTCATCCAGTAAGAAGCCAACAACTAGTCGTTGCCCCTGGGTATTCATCTTCCTCCAAACTCCAGGCAGCAAGCTCACATTGACTAGAACAAGAAAACAAGAAGATTTATTGTTCTATCAAGGAGTAATCGTAAAGTTGAGAAGTGATCTAATCACCCGATCACCGTAATACCCCAATAGTTCAATTTGTTTCGATTGGGGGAAACAATCGTCGATGTCACTCGACAGACATGGTTCTTCTCTTTCGGGAAGCAACTCACTCATGGCCGTGGTTGAAGCCTCACGATTTGTGGCTGGTCATCAATAACAATGCAAAATCCAGCAAGTATCAAAGTTACAAAGTTAACAAGATATCAACTTCGAATAAGGGAAAGCCTTCACTGTGAGAACGTACGAACCCTTGTCTTTTATAGAGAAAGGGGGAGGCAATCGCCGGAACGCCGATGAACGTTGAGGCTACCCTCAAGGTTATGTTCCTTCTCCTCCAATCCACCACCGGCAACAACCTCTTTCCCTTCACCGAGTGCTCCAATGAGAACCACGATCAATCTCCTTTTGGTCCAAGTAGAACCAACAACAATCAAAATCCAATCAACAAATAAAGAAGAGAGTTTGAGGAAATGCACTTCATCAGAATAGCAAATGACCCCTAGGAAGTGTTGAAGATAGGGAAGGCTAGTGTGAAAAGTGCTCACACGTGCATGTCTTCCTTTTTCGACGAACAGTGCTCCCTTCCGGTGAGGAATGTCAATCGGAATCCAGCGGTAGGGCTCCACTCTCTTCAGCAGCCTTGATTGGTGCGCGAATTCTCCAAGGTTGGTCCCCTCCTTCCTCGCTTGGGCTGAGGTTTGGAGTTGCCTATCTCAGACGTGAGCCTCCTTCCAAGATGCATGGTAGTATCCTTCAAGATCGGGCTGGTGATTGAGGACTTGCGCAATTGAGACTCATCGCACGTTGCAAGGGATCCTTTCCTAGTTTGTTGCACGAGATTTCAACCTTCCACGTCGAGATTGGCGTGGGAGTTGCTCCTTGCCACGTGGTGCTTTCGAGAGATGCCACATCAATCCTTCCTTAAACTTCCAAGGTCCAGTTTCATTGGACCTAAGGTACGCACAATCACCTTCCAAGTTTTTAGGAGCGGATGAGATTGTGTGTTCCTTCCTTTTATTGACGGGTGCTAGGTGGCTCGCTCTCCTTTCCTTTATTGGATTCCACCCCAAAATGGTGCCCACTGGATTTGGCACCTTCCACCACGAGTTGACACCTTTCCTCCACAAAATTAGCAGCGGATCCTCCTTGCCAAGAATGTTGGAATAGGATTTGGAAAGGGTTGGGCAGCACCCACACTTTCCTACAATGGCCCGCTAGGGTTTCACCTTCACGAGCTGTGCTAAGGTTTAATACTCCTCCTTTGACTGAAATGCCCTTAATGATATAAATCAAATTTAAGAAATACTAATTCCAGAGCAAGGGTAAGATTAGAATTAGTCACCCAAATACATGATTTGGCCGGATCTGGTCGGAATGTTGGCCGGCAATCTGATTTACACCATGGATTCCGGTGAATTGACTGGTGACAAGCAGGAATTTTCAGACGATAGTTCAATGGTCAAACCTGGTCCGATCACCATGAAAATTTAGTATGATGAAGGAAATCTAATTACAAATCCAACGGTGTATAACACGCTTTGAAACTACTAGTGGTTTGCCGGGAACAGCTGGTGCAACAGTCGGTTTTGTAGCGGTGGTCATAGGGTAGTGGTGGCAGAACTAGTCTCTGTTTCTCCATAGATTTGACTGTCTTCCTGAACTCCAATCGCCTCCAAATTTTAGTATGTTGTAGAAGACATCTAGAGCTTTCTAACGGTATATTTTACTCCTTCTAGTTCTTAGGGAATCGCTGAAAACAATAGGCAAATCTACCGCAGCTTCCTGCAGGAACCCGCAACCTTCTAACTCTCACGCGATCCTCTCTTTCTTTCTCCTTCCTCTTCCTCATCGCACGGTCTATCCTTTAGATGTATCAAGTTTCACAGCACGATCATGGAAATGCCTTATCAAGTTGAGAATTGACAGAAGGAAGATCAGAATTTAGGCGACTGGTCTGGACCAGCCGGATGCTTCCATTCTCCTTGTTCAGTCGACGACAAGATCTTCCTCTCTACTCGATACCGCTAGTCCACACCTAGTTAGACGAGGGAATGCCCTGAATGCAAGACCTGGTCAAGTGTTGATGTTGCAGATCGAGATGCACTGAAGGTTCTACCACTAAGTACTGAAAGAGGTATACTTAGCTTCACGATAAATCCTCCACCAAATGTCGATGATGAGAAGGGTCGTCGGCCAGAACCACGGGTCATTGTCTTCACCACCTCCCTATAGCACAGTGCTTCTCAACACCTTCATGTTCAAGGTGAAGGCATGGCTGCCTACCCAAGCTTAACCTGGTTCGGGTTGCGTTGTTGATCTCCACCGTTAATGGCTACCCGCAGCCATTAATTTAGCAAAGAACTCCAATGATCTCACTTAGTGTAGTGCTCAAAGTGCCACACCCTAAGGACCAAAGTTCTTCACGCAAGGAAGAAAAGGAAACTCCAAAATTTCATCAAGCAAGAATGAGTAAAATGTCTCAGTTTTGACTTATATACAAAGGCCAAACCGGTTTACACAAAGTCTTGAGTCAAGACGCACAAAGAACCAAATCAAAATCAAACTGGTACAAAAGCAAATGACAAACCGGTACAAAAGCAAATGCGTCCTTCAAAAGTAAAGTCAAACATAAGCAAAGTCAAAGTCTAAGTTTGGGCCGAAGCCCCACCTCGTCTAGGCTCACCTGAGATCTTCAATGTGAACCGTGAAGTGGGCTCTAATCCAGCTTGCCTAGGTCGCTCTAGGCTGTCCATCACTCCTCTCCATGCCGAGCCCACCATCTTCCTCATCTAGGCGTGCCTAGGTCTTCTTCATCTAGGCAAGAGTTGCCTAAGCCTACTTTATCCTCGTGCTCTTAACCTCACAGAGGTTTGCTACGCGTCTTGCACTTCGCTCTAAAGAACTCCGGTCTTGAGGGATAACCATACAATAGAAAATCATGTCTTGGTCTCTGGTAGCCGCTTCCACCATAGTTGAACCTGAGGAGTTAACCTCACTAAGAAAGTCCCTGCCTTCACCCGTGGAAGCTGATAGAACCTCGCTCCGGAGGCGCTATCTCTGCCCAAGATCACGCTCAGCAGGGCAAATCGATTTCACTTTGTGGTCTGCCGCTGCTTCTCCTTCTATCGCAAGAACATGGAGGTTGATCCTTCGGCCGATTAGGGAGAAGAAGAATAGATTATTGAGGACGAGAGGATGATTGACGCCGTCGGATCAAAGAAAAACACCAGCCGTCGCTGGTCTAGGGGTGAGAAGAGATCAATCCGGCCGCCGCCGGGAAGACGAGAGACTTGGTTGAGGAGAAGACGGGATGAGAGAGAAAGTGACGCCCAAAACGAAAATCAATTCATTGTTCATTCAAGCGTAAACTCCAAAAGCCCTAATTACAAAGCTTATATACATGAGAAGCGTCTCGGTTCACTTAGCTCCTAACCCGAGACGGTACAAAGAACTTAAAATAAAACGATTCTAACACGTCTCAAACCGAGACGGTGCAAAAGAGTAAATAAACATAAGCAAAGGGCGCCTGGATTGGATCTGGTTGCGCCCGCTCTCTCTACGAATCCGGACCCTGTCACGCGTACTTGGCCCTAGGTACATAGGTGCTAGTGCAACCCAGAAGGTCACTCCTTGGCCTTGCGCCCATCCTTGGCCGGGGGCCATGCTGCGGCCTGCTGCTCACGACTCTCCCTGCCGAGGCTAACCTCGCCAGACAACAAGGACATAAGCCTATCTGGTGATAATCGGCGTGCCCAACTGCTACTCATGCCGCTGGTCGGCTCCACTCTAAAGCTCTCGGCCAGGCCTTCGGCTATCCTCGATGGTGCCAAAATTAGGCACGTATCAGAAGCCTTATCCGTTTCTGACATCTTAGCCTCCCTAGGATTTTCAACGCATCTCGAAGCCACTCCCACATTCTGCTTGTTAGCCTCACAATCATTTCTCTCGCACTCCACAGATGCGCCCTCGCAAGAAAAGATAGCCTCACTTAGATGTAAGGTGCCTTCGGCAGAGGTACCAGTGTGGGATGTACAAGCTCTAGGTAGGCTAGTATCAGTGTGCATGTGTTACTCTCTTCGTCTAGTTCTTTATGGTATCAGAGCTAAGTGCAGCTTATTGCAACTAAACATTTTCTTTTTGGCATTTATGGTGGACGCAAGCTCTTCTTCAACTAGCCATGCTCTTCATGGTACCAGTGGTCTTGGTGGTGGTGCTATTGGTAGTACAACTCCAACAGAGCCTACTCAACAAATTGTGGTACGTGACAACGTCAATCCAGCCTTGAAGATCACCACCGAACTGTTAAATGGGTTTAATTACTTGACATGGTCTAAGTCTACTAAGCAAGCAATCGATTTAGACTTGGCCATGTATCTGGAAGCAAGCCTAGACCATTAGAGTACATATTATAAACAAAATCTAAATTGGTGGATGATGAAAATAGACAATCAGAGCGGTGATGACAAACATACAATCCATATCGGAGAGGCCAAATAGACACAAACAACCTAAAATCGGTGAAGCAACCTATAACAGCCTTAGAGGCCGAAACTTGAAGGACACCTTAAACTCGAAGAATGGGAGTCAAATGATCATACGGTTATGTCATGGTTACTCAATATCATGGACAAGAAGATTGCTCATAGTTTTTTTTCTACGAAACTACCAAAGAGGTATGGGTTGCTGCCTGTAACTCTATAGTTTTCAATTTAATATGATGAGACGTTTTCAAATATCCCAAGAGAAAAATAACTTGAAGCAAGGAGATATGTTGTGGAGTATATAGCCCAAATGTGTGGCTTATGGGAGGAATGGGAGTCATATACTCCTTTGGGCACTGATTCAGCCACTCTTAAGAAAAATCGGGAGCATGAGAAGATATTCTTGATGCTAGCTGGGATGCAATTAGAATATGAACAATACGCAACCAGGTACTTACAACACGCGATCCTCCTTCTTTGAATGATATTTGCTCTATTATCATGTGTGAGGAGTGCAGAAGACAAGTAATCAATCCCACCGACAATGGTTGAAGAATCAAATGAGACTCGTGCTGTTCTAGTCTCAAAGCAAAAGGAGATTGCATTTGAATTTAGCAGCCAGCAGTTCAAGAAAGAACTATATTGTACCCATTGCAAAAAGGAAAACCATACGAGAGAAAGATGCTGGAAATTAGCCAAAGCAAAAAATACATGTGGTCAGCCTAAGGCAACTCATGGATACTGTGAGGAATCCCTTGAAATGCAAACACCGATTACAATGGAGAAGTTGACAGAACTACTTCAAAATTTCACTAAACAGAATGCAGCAGGTTTGGCTACTAGCCAAGGTACCGATGGTCTAGGTATATGTGGCCTTCTTTCTCAGTTTGAAAATAAATGTTGGATAATAGATTCAGGAGCATCTTACTATATGACTGGTGATAGGAATGTTGTTAATAATGTTAAATCTTGTTCATATGCTAGACCTATCACTCGAAGGTTAATGTTGTCGGAAGAGTGTTGTGTATGTTCGGAAATCACCAAAATTTAGAAATAAGCTGTAGACCCATGCCACAAAATGTGCCTTTCTTGGATATTCTCCTTCCAAGAAGGGATATGGATGCTTTGATAATATGTCCAAAAAATTAATTGCCTCAAGAGATGTAAAATTTGATGAATCTCATACATTTTTTGGAGATTGTTTTTAGGGGGGAGAGCATCACCACTAAGGTTGATCGCTTACCATTGCCTAATATTCTTCCATCAATGGAATTTAATTCCATCAATCATGGTAAGGAGGATCATATTCAAGGTTCTAAAAATATGATGGCATCAGAAGGCATTGACACCCAAGGTTTGGACATTCAACAACCTACTGATATGTCCCTTAGACGGTTTGACAGCATGAGACAAACTCCATCAAGGTACCGTGACTATATTATGAGTAGTAATCATGTGAAATATCCTATTGTTGCCTTTGTCACATATGAAGTCTTTTCCAAAGAGCATGCAACCTTCTTAATAAAGATTTCTATCTTCTATGAACCAAACACGTTTGAGTAGCTTGCAAAGATCCAAACTGGCTATAGATTTTTGTCCTTGTCTCCATCTATAACCCTAGCCATTTGTGGCTATAGATTTTTGATCCAGCCCCAAGCTTGTTCCTTTTTCTGCTCACAAGTGAACCTCTATCTTGCATGCTCTCTCTTTCTCTCTCCCACATTTGTTTCATGTGTTACTTTTTCCACCCCTACGTAGACTAAAGTGTGTTGTATTATTGGAATGAACATATCTCATATGCTTGTTTGAGTAGGCTTGTGTATTATGGTGCATGTTACTTGTTTAATTAAATGTGAGAACAAGTTCAATATAAGTATACAACTTTGAAGTTACTACATTCTTATTCCTCTGAATAATTTTTTATTCCCATTTTAAAAGCATAGTAAATGGGCTTGAAAATCTTACAATATTGACTTGGAATGCAACTATTTTCTCGTTTCTTCTATGTGTATAGTTACACACTTTGTGGAGAGTGTGGTGATTGCATTTCTATTTTCACACCTTCTGTCTTGGCCACTTTAAGATTAGCCCCAATATGGCCTATGGTTTTGTTTCTCTGTTTCCTTCTTTTCCTTTTCTAGTGGCTTTCCTTTGTTATGTGGCTTTACTTTAGTTATCTATAACAGCGTCAAACAACAAAATATGCACAAAAGGTGCATAGAGACAAAACTTTCCATGAGGCAAGTCACACTATCTAAAGTGTGAGTTTTGTCTAGTGCTTTGCGTTCTAGGTTCATGGCTAAGCAACATCATTTTTGCTTGCTTATAGGAAATTAGGTTCTTAATAGGATCAAATCACAGCTAGGCAAGATTCAAATGAAACAAATCTAGTAGGCTTCCAAATCAGTCTATTGCATCTTCTTAATTTTGTGGTTTCTTCAGATGGTTATTGTTATTACCAATAGATAATGGATTTTACCTTTGATAGGTAATAATTTGGGTAATGTTAAGGTTAAGTTATATGCTGCTTCTATGTTATCATTTGGAATAACATCATGATATCTTTACAAGTATTGACATCATCTATAAGACTTTCTATCAGTCCAGTTGGATCATCTCCTTTATAGTGAAAAGAACATTCACTATTTTCTTTATCATTTTTCTCAAAGAAAACAAACATTTGCATCCAAATAAGCTAAATCTTGCATACTTGTGTTTCATTTTGGAATGTGAATTTTGTGGACTTTTATTTTTAGCAGCTATGGAAGGCTTATAGTTGATTAAACATGCGTTAGTTGGAATTGCTTTAGCCCAAGAAGTTTTGAGTACACAACTAAAGATTAAAAGGCAAACAAGCTTATTCAATGAGCTTGTTAGTTGTTGATGAACCATAATTTTGTTAGTTGTTGGGATTAGCTTCTTTATTTCTATATACTATCTTCATGTTTTGATTTCACCATAGATTGGTGAGGAAGGTGGCTGCTGATTGTAGTCACAAATATATTTACAAAGGTGGCTCTTCAACAAAAGAATCCAATAGTTTTTATTCATGGAGGTCATTAGTTGATCTAGTGAGAGAAGCAACATCATCATCATTTATTTGTCATCATTATTAGGACTTTTGGCCTTGATTCAAATATTTGGCTTAATTTGAAACAACTTCCCATAACATGGGAACTACAATTCAGATCTAGCATAAATGTTTGCATAATTCAATAAAGGATCGATCAAAGCAAGCAGAAAACAGAAAGGTTATCAAGTATTCATTTTTCTTCATTGTTTTTGGACACTATAGACAATTGCCCTTGTTGTAGTAATTTTTCCTTCTGTTAGCATGAATCACCTGATAACAGTTACAACAACATATTCAACTTTGCTTGAATCGACTCAGCTTGTCTGGTTATAAGGCTCAAATTGATGGGAGGTTGCAAGTTCAAATCTCAAGAACCATATTGCTTGTCATAGAGACAGAACTGGGCATATTAAATGGATTCTATTGATTGTGGGGCATAACCAATCACAGATCAGTTAATAGATACTCAATTCGCCTATTGTTAAAAAGCACATGTAAATTCTTGCAGTAAATTTTCTTCCTGAGATTTCTTTCTTAACCATAAGATTTGCTTCTGTTTGTGAGAAATAAATTCATATATTGGTGGGAAGTTGAGCCAAGGATGTGTCTGTTAGAAACAAAGCTGATCCAAGAGTTGCTTTCTACTGAAAGGTGAAAGGATGATATTGACTGCAAAAAGGATTATGTGGACTACAAAAAGGTGTTGCTATGATATTGAAGACCCTTTTTTATTGTGTAAGTGAGGAACTTGAATTGATCAAAACTTAGTTGCTTGTGTTATTTTTAAGTTCTTCATTGCTTGTAGAATGTATAGCAGTTATTGATGCAACAATTAAGGCGGCAACTCACTAGCTCAACACAAAAGAAAATTTAGGTATTCATTTCTAGGGTGAGTTTGAACCTCTATCCACATTTTGCAGCTGGTATGATCTCAAAGTTTCAATATGTAGTTATTTAACATTAAGCCTTTGTTATGCAATTCCAATTTCCAAGGCCATCCTGAACAAGTGAACTTTGTGGCTTTGTACCTAAACGACAATTATATTCAGTCTCTAGCTTTTGTGGAGTAATTTTTGTTCAGCTAGTCATTCTCATAGTCTGATGACTCTGATCATTCATGGTCAATTTTTTGCATAGTTGAAGTTGGTCACCATTCACAGTATCTTTTATGTTGCAAACATCAGCTTACACATTCTGTGATGTTTTTACCCCAATAATACACACATGATCTCTGATTTTTCCATTGTATGCATGATAGTGTAGGATAGACTGAGCTTACACAAAATAGTTTCCTAGGTGTTTTGGTTTTAGTTTAGTTTGCAATGGAGAACATAGTGTTGTGGAAGAAATGTTGGAGGAGTGGCATTCATTCTCCACCCTATTTCTTTCTCCCTACTTTCCCTTCTTTTTCATTTCAACAACAAGCATCTTTCGAGGGGATCGTGCTTTCGAAAAGAGCAGCTTGAGTTGAGGGGATTTTACCTTTTTGATGTTGCAAATTGTTGAGAGATGATGCATTTAGAATGGGGAACATATTGTCGTTCAAAGCAATGTAGCCAACACTAGCACCTAAAGAAGAAGAAGAAGAAGAAGAAGAAGAAGAAGAGGGGGCCAACAATGAAGAGAAAAAAGAAGAGAACAAGGTTTTTTTTTTTAAAGCATACAAACCAGGATTAGAGAGGGAGAGAGAGAGAGATGGCTACCTGCACATAACTTGTAATGAGGAAGCAATACTACAAGTAGAAAATGGGCAGAGGGCACCAAGCTCAAGGGTTTCAAGCAAGAGATGTCGAGAAAAGTGACAGGGGTGGACACAAGGGGTCAGATGGTTTCAAATAAGGACACATATTTTGTGTTATTGGAGGGCACAAGAATGCTGTCGTCCATAGGTTTTTGGTTAGTGTTTTGGTGGTGTCACATGTTTTTAAGTTGTAGACACCCCAGATTATCACCATGACCAAATGACCATTTTACCCTTTACAAGAAGGTTTTGGTCTGAGCTTTCAAAAGTGATTTTAAATGTATGAGCAAGCCATAGAAAACTAGGGTCAAACATATCATATTTAGACACCTAATACCTAGAGCAGGATCACCTAAGTTGTTGCCATTATGTCAAATGACTATTTTCTTCCTAAACATAAAAAGTCTTCTCAAACCTGTTATGATTTAGGACAAACTCAAATAGGGTAATTCTTAGCTCCACAAGTCTCTGAGGGTGGTTAAAATTAACTCACTAGCTCAAATAACATAAAACTACAAATTTTAACTCAATTGTATAGCCTTAAGTCCATCCAAGTTTAGGATAGATTTACCTTAGTAAGAACAAAGTACTATGTTACTTACTTTTAGTTGTCAAGCCCAAATTTCAGTTCTCCAATAACTCCAAGTTTCCACAAAGTCACACTTTATTTAGCTGAGTTTGAGCTGAATTTCAGCTTTGTTGGGTTGACTTAGCTCATACTAGAATGATGTTTATCATTTATAAATCTATCTAAGTTAGATTTGAATTAATTAATCCCAATTTAAGTTCAATTTAGTTCGAAGGTTCCTAATCTCACTCACTCTCATGTTTTCAGGAGTTTGAGCTCAACCTGATTGAATGAGCTAAAACTGAGCTAGGATCATGTTATCATGCATAAATCTATCTTCATTCAGTTCAACTTGAGTTTATTTATCTAGGTTTGAGTTTAATTGAACTTCTAAGTCTTGGATCTCATTCTCTTCCCATTTTAAGGGGTTTGAGCTGAATTTGAGCTTAACCTAATGGCGTGAGCTAAAACTAAGGTAGAATCATGTATAAATCTATCCTCCCTTAGTTTGGTTTAGTTCATTCAATTCAATTTAAGTTCAATTTAGTTTTGAAAGTTCTAAAACTAATTCCTAGTACTTACTACACTCTATAAACAGTTGTTGACATCAATTCAATTAAATCATATCAATTTTTTTTTTTCAGCAACCTCACAAGTACGTGGTTGATCTAAGTATCCCTAGCTTTACCAGTAAAAAGTCCAATCGTAACCTTATTTTCAATGGCATTTTGACTGAAGCCATTCTAGAAGTAGGTCCACATACTAGTCTAGTTAGATACAAAAACTCATAAGGAGCTCCAGAATTACACACAAGGCAAAACAATAATTTTCTTTTGAGTTATATTCTTTTGCATAAAAGTAAGACATATATCACATTATTTTATGGCTTTACTTGACTCCTAGAACTTTAGCCCAAGCTACATTCAAGATTTGAGTCTATTTTATTCTAAGATCACACCTAGTGGTAAAACAGTCATTTTCTTTCAGTCGATATTTTCTGCTTGAACTTAGGATTATATGTCACACATAATTAAGTTCATCAAACATATCATTTTCAGATCGTCAATGCTTTAGTAAGATCGTTTTCTTATTTCATAAAAAAATGATTCAGATTTTCACCCAAGGACAAGATAGTAATTTTCTTTTACACCATTTATCCATGCCCTAGGGCTAATAGCTATTCAACTTCAATAATATCATTTGACACTTAGGTTGTACGTCACATATAGCTAAATTTATAATATTTGAAGCATCAATTATATAAACCATTTTAGATTCATGAAATATTTTCATCTAGATCTCTTATCTGGAATTCTCATCCAAATTTCTTATCACATCCAATATCCATTTTCTAGAACTTTCTCTGGATTCAGACCTTAATATGAATCTTAGAACCATCAACATGATCCATTTTCTAGAGCTTTCTCTAAATTCAAACATTGATTTGAATCCCATAGCCATATCCAATATCCATTTTCTTGATTCTTCCTAGATTTAGATCATGATATGAATTCAAAATCATATCCCAATCCAAAGTCCAATGCATAAGTGTGCATGAAAAATGTTATGCTTGATTTCATTCACTGTGCCAGACATCAATCCAAATAATTTCTCATAAAACATGCATAATTTTGAGCTAAGTACTCTGGTTCAAACAAAATCAAATATGGTGTTCATATGACTCCATAATGAATATATTTCCATTTGACATGTAATATATGTATGGTTCAGTGTGTGCTTTCTCTCCATTATGTTTGCATCAAATTCTCACTCCATGTGACATGACAACATGAGCAGCTAGTCATGAATTGTTCAAAACTTTGCAAAGATTAACCTGTGTTAGACAAAATCGATTTTCATGAAAATTTGGCTTTAGAATGAGCAAAATACAACAAAAATACAAGTTTTAACATATGGAATCAATTGAACCTCAAACAAGTATTACTGGATTTTATGTTTTGAATTTCATAGTGAATTGGATCTAAGATCTAGACAAGAAGATATTGGATCTCATATTTAGATTAAGATGTCATAACAATATTAAACTTAATATTGATCATAGAATACAAGCATTAGAGCTTGAATTCATCTTTCGATCTAAATTGATATGATTTGGATCAAACATCAAGGTTTGGATCTTGAATTTTGAAATTTGGATCTTAGATATTATATTACAAGTGTGAACCATAAATCTGAATCTAAAACCTAGTCGACTTTAGGTAAAACATAGAGCCTAACTCCCTATTACAAGTTTGGATCAAGGAGTCTAGATTTCATTAAGATGACCATGATGTGAGTTTGGATTTGATTGTGGACCTCATGCCCCATATTTCCTAAACCTTAAAAGTCAGATTTTGATTGTGCATAACCTAATTGCATGCATACATGTTGGACCTAGGTTAAATTGTATGGATCAATGATGAGTCAGACATGAATCAAGTCTCACTTTGAGTTTTCTGGTTTACAAGTCCTATTTGTCATAATCCAATTAGATTTTAAAATTCACATTATTTCAAATTCAGGGTATGTTTGCGTTCCTAGGATTTGGATGACAACTAATTCAAAGATATTAGAACATAAATTCTAGTCCTTGGTTTGATTACCCTTGGTAAAAGTGCCAGGAATGGTCAGACCTCCTACTGACAAATCAGGTCCTGTCTCTCGGATTCCTGCATATGGAAAGAAAAGGCAAGTATAAATTTTATTTCTCAAATAAACTGTCTATATGAAAAGTTGAAAAATTTTACATGTAAACACAAGTACAAGACACTCTTAGAAAATTGTGTAACAGATACTAAACCCCCTCTAAAGCTTCCCATTGGCACCTTCATCAAAGTTTTGAAATTTGTAGACGAGACGTGCAAAGTTAGGTTCAACATTGGAAAATAACCCTACTTTTACGTATGGTGACAAATGCTTCTCACTTGGAGTCCTAAAGAGGAAGGCGGGGACCAACAACATCGAACAATTTAGATCCACTCTGGGAAACAAACAAGAGATCTAAAGGAAATGAGGTGGTGGTTGAGCACCATGTTGATCACTAAGTAATGGCTGTCCCTAGCTCCAAATGACATATGCATTCAAATTGTTTCTAGAATATCTCAAGGAGCTTGCTGGTAGTCATTCAAATCAAAGGAGGATCCAACGTGTGCAAAGAGGACAAGGCATTTTGCAGAAGATCTACCTCCCATTTTGCTGAATCTGAAATGCTAGCACTACCATTGCAACACCTTAATGTGGAAGAACTCTCAATTGTGCTAGTGGGCTCCAACAAGCAGAAATGGCTCAGTGAAGAAAGGGACAATCAACAAGAACCAGATTTAATGTGGTTCAGCCATGAATGGCTTACATCTAGAGACAAGGCACACCCTCACTTTGTATATTCACCATTATTGACAATTATGTTGTACATCCTCTTTCACAGCCTCACATGAGGACTAGAGTAAAATGAATCCTTCAACAATACAAAGAGCAAAAATGGCAAGTTCAAGAAATAGATCCATGCTCCAAAGGAAAGACGTTATCACATAAACCCTTGACCATTGAGGAGAGAGGAAGGACTCCCCGGTGTGCCGCAAGGAAGGTTGTTGTATTCAACACTCCCCCCTCAAGTGGGGCAGGTAGATCATAACATCCCCACTTGCTAGGGAGAAACTCAAGCTGTGATTTTTGTGACTCCTTTAGTAAATCCATCAGCTAATTGCTCTGAACTCTTTAAATGAGGAGACTTAATTTCTCTAGAAGCAATTTTCTCACAAATGTAGTGGCAATTGATCTCAATGTGCATCATTTGTTCGTGGAAGATAGGATGTGCGGCAATATGTATAGCAGTCTTGTTATCGCAATATAGATTCATGGGAAGATATACCTCAAATTCCATTTCGATAAGCAGATACTTCACATATATGAGCTCACTAGGTCCTGCAGCCATAGCTCTGTACTCAGCCTCCGCACTGGATCAAACAATAATGTTTTGTTTTTTGCTTTTCCATGGAACCAAGTTTCCTCCAACAAAAACACAATATCTAGTGGTAGATTTGCGATCGATTAGAACTTCAGCCTAGTCAGGATCAATATACCAAGTGATAAAAGTGTGACTGTTTCTCTCAAACCATAAGCTTTGACCAAGAGATAATATATCTTAGAATTCTATCAATAGTCTTCATATGAAACTGCCTGGGATCCTGCATATAGCGACTAACCAAACTAACTGTATGAGTAATATCAGGATGAGTTACTGTAAGATGGATAAGCTTTTCAGCCCATCTTTGTTTGTATACCTTAGGATCATTGTCATTGTCAATAAGAGATGGTTTTGCTTCCATAGAAGCAACCTCCAAGTTTTCTAGTTTCCTTGAGAATGTCCAAAACATAGTTCCTTTGTGATAAGAAGATTCCCTTATGAGAGTGAGTAATTATCCCCATAAAATATTTCAATTGTCCTAGATTCTTAATATCAAATGTGTTGTGCATATATCTCTTAAGACTATAAATCTCGGCTTCACTACTTCCTGTATAACAATGTCATGTACATAAACAAGGGAAATCATAATATGACTACCTTCTTTCTTGATGAATAACAAATTATCTAAATGACATTTTTGTAATATTGCTCTTCAAGAGCTCCACCAAGTTTGGCATACCATGCTCGGGGAGATTATTTTAGCCCATATATAGCTTTGTTTAGTCTGCACACCAAGCCATTTCCTTCCTTGGGATGTTCAAGAGGTAGTTGTATGTAGATTTCTTCTTCAATTTCTCCCTACAAGAATGCATTTTTTTTACATCCGATTGATAAGGAATCCAGTTGTTGTTGCAGGCGATAGTGATGACAATTCTAAATGCGTTCATTTTTTTCTATAGGAGCAAGAGTCTCATTATATTCTATACCATAAGTGTAAACCCTTTCGCAACCAGCCTAGCTTATATTTCTCTATGGATCCATCGTTGCTGTACTTAATCTTTTAGTGCCATTTGCAACCGACTAGCTTGTGATCTAATCTTGTAGTGCCATTTGCAACCGACCAGCTTGTGATCTTCAGGCAAGGTGAGTATGGTCCAGGTGTTGTTTCTTTTAAGGGCAACAAGTTTTCTCTCATTGCAGCTAACCATTCAGGTGACTGGTGGCCTCATGGTATGACTCTGGTTCACTATTAGACGAGATATGACTGAGAAAGGCTTTATGATGTGACAAAAAAAAATCATATCCAACTTGCTTTTCAATAGGATGAGCGACAGTGGTATATGTGACATAGTTTCGCAAGTGTCTAGGAGGACGTGGCACTCGCTCATAGCATCTAGGTTGACCCTGAATGTCGCCGTGAGGTTCATGCTCACTGACTATATCGATCCCATCATTCGAGTCTTGTTCAATGGCTTGATTATCCATAATTGGTTATGAATTGAAGTTTTGATTCTTGTCAGGACCTCGATCTTCACTATTACTTTGGGTAGTGATGTGTAGGAGATCATTATACTTGCTCAAGGTTGGCAAAACAAGCTCCCCCTTGCCATGATTGTCACCATCATCTAAGTGATGTTTGAAATAAGGCTTGTCTTCATTAAATCTCACATCATGAGAAACAATAAACTTTTTAGTTTCAGCATGATAGCATTTATAACCTTTCTGGCCACTATTATAGCCTACAAACATGCATTTAAGAGCTCAAGGGCTTAGTTTATCATGATTTTTAGGAAAAATCCAAACATAGACAACAGAACCAAAGGTGCACATGTGGTCAAGTTTAACCTTATTCCTAGTCAATCTTTCTAAAGGGGCCAAGTTATTCAGATGCTTGTTAGGAATTCTATTAATAATATGACATGCATGAGAGACAGCATCATGCGAAGAAACCTTAAGTACATTCATTTGAAACACTAACGCATGGATAACTTCTAATAGATGATTTTTCCGTTCCGACACACCATTTTATTGTGGTGTGTCTACACAAGTAAATTGCTAATGAATACCATTGTTGCATGTAAACTCCTTAAAATGATGATTTTTATGTTCAGTCCCTTTAACAGAGCACAAACACTTAATTTTCTTGTTAAATCGATTTTCAATCATTTTACAAAATAGTTTGAAATTTTCCAAAACTTGATTTTTTTTTTTATTTTAGGAGATAAAGCCAAGTAGTTTTGGAATAATCATTTATGGACAACACATAATACCAAAAAATTTGTTTTCCAGGACCCCATACATTGAAATGAATTAAATCAAATGGTGTCAAAGGAATACTACTAGAAATATTAAAAGGAGGTCAAAATAAACGTGTACATTGACACACATCACATGTACTGCAATTAAAGTATATATGAGAGAATAGAAGTTCCAATGATCTAGTGCAAGCCTAAAGTGTCATAGCTCCGCTTCCTTATTCCTAGCATGCAAAGCAAATGACTTTTGACAGACATAGTAGAGGCCGCCTTTCACAAAATTTTCACCAATTGTCTGTTGAGTCTTCAAATCTTGAAACAAGACATTAATAGGGGAGAAAGTAACAGAACAATTTAAATCAGGCGTAATGCAGACAACGGACATGGGATTAGCACACAAACTGGGCTTGTAAAGTACTTTACTACTCATGGTTCTACCAAAAAAATGAGTGTTCCCAATTGCCCCTAACAGGAGGAGCCATTGGCTGCAGACACGAAGTCATCAATCCATTAAGGCACCTAGCCCGCTGCAGGTATTGGTAGCTTCTGAATCAATGATCCAGGAGGGAACCGACTCGACCATATTAGGCTTAGGAGTATATGAAAGCGTGTACCTGTATTGTCATGGGAGCTCGAGCCGGTCACTGACATACCTGCTAGCTTTGAGTTTTGAAGACCCTTAATCATATAAGCAAGCTTGTCCCAGGTCACGACGTCTTTCTCTTGCTTGCTCGGTTTGTCAGTGGTACCCTTGAAAGAAACCACAAGCTCTTGATGGGAACCATTAATGGCGGATGGTTGAGACCTTTTCTCCACTTTGACGTGCTACCCAATTATTTTCAGGTTTCCCAACAAGAGACTAACATGTACCACGAGAGTGGCCGTTCTTTTTACAATACTCTGACCTCAACCTTCTACCATTCCAACCATTATGTCCTTGGGGGTCACATGTTGTACCTCTAGGTTGAGGACTAGCAGCAAATGCAGCCTTTTAAGACTACTCTACTTGGGAGTAATCGTTTTGATAAGGATTCATTACACATCGCCTTGACTCTTCAAACATGAGAAGAAAGCAACGTAGAAAAAGAGGGCAGGTTTTGAGTCGTGAGGAGCTGTGATCCGGTGGCTTCATAATCGGGACGTAGAACAGCGAGGATTTTAAAAGTCTTTCTTGTTCCTTGTGCTTTCTTGATGTTATTGGATCGGTGGTCTGGAACATAAGTATCAAGTTCATCCAATAAGCCTTTCAAACCACCGAGGTACTCACACATAGGCTGAACCCCTTTTTGAGCATCCCTAATCTCTTGAGAGATTAGAAACATGCGAGTGATGTTGTATTGCTCACCATAAAGACTCTTGCAGTGATCCAAATGGCTTCAACTGTATCAACAAACATGCAACTTTTGGCAATTTTTTGCTCCATTGAGTTTATGAGCCAAGACATAACTAAGTGATTTCCTAACTCCCATTCATCATATCTGGGATCTGTTAAGGGTGATTTTGGTCTAAGCCCATTAATGAACCCTAACTTGGATTTGCCACTAATAAATCATGCAGCAGCTTTTGATCACATAATTAAAATCATTTAATAGCATGCTAGTGATTTTGAGATTTGGAGTACCTGAATCATGCACAATGATCTTCTGGCCATCGCCTTGAGTAGTTTCAATGGTGCTGCCGGATACCATTGTCAAGCGTGAAATGAGAAATCAATAACGATTTGATACCATGAAGAAACTAATGAGAAAGAAAGGGACAATCAAGGAGAACCATATTTAACTTGGTTCAGCCATGAATGTCTAAAGTCCACGGACAAGGCACGCTCTCGCTTTTTCTATTCACCATTATTGATTATTACATTGTACATCCTCTTTCATAGCTTCACAAGAGGAAAAGAAAAAAGAATCATTTCAACGGTACAAAGAGAAAAAACGACAAATTCTGGAAATAGATTCCATGCTCCAAAGGAAAGATGTTATCACAAGATCCCTTGTCCGTTGAGGAGGGACTCCCCAGTGTGCCTCCAGCAACGTTGCTATATTCAACACTCTGCGATCTTAACAGCTTGCTGGAAGGGAGGTCGAATGCCTGCCCACTCTTTTGTCCCTCTGATGGACTGCTTCTCTCCGATCTGCATCGCAAGAGAACTTATTCAGTTGCTCCCCAACTTTTGATTAGCAGTTTTTTGGCTATAGTCGTCAAATTTTTGTAGCTGCTACTTCTTTTGTGTTTTCCTATTTGTATAATGTTGTTATCTGAATAAAAGCATCGAGGGCTCGTCCAGCAGGTTTGATGCGGAATGTCCTGTCTTGCAAAAGATAACGCAATGAAATAGCCAAGGTGCACATGGTTCTATTTAATACTTTTTTGGCAATTATAAAAAGGCAGGAAGCCTACCTCCCAGCATGTTCCAATAGAAATAGGCAGGGTTTTAGCGTTTGAGGCTCCAAGCACCTTAACGTCCTTCGCAAATTCCCCTTTACGAAGTGCTAATTGACGCTACCTTCGTTGGCGAACGAGTTTCAGTTAATTTCTCAGAACTTAAAACCAGTTATCTTTAAATAAGTAAACTTTGAACATGTTTTTGTATATTCTCCTGAAAAATCCATTTGACAGCATGTGTCTGTCGACTTCTCGATCATAACTTCATTAAACAGAAACGGAACCTACTGACATCTTGCGTGCCTACACACGACTGGCCTTTCCTTGGCAAAGCTTGGCCCTATGTACATGGAAAATTGTGAATTGACAATCTTATCATTGATGGCAGCTCTGTGGTTGGAAACCCACTTGTCATCTTGGCTTCACGGTGGGAAAGAATATCCCGTGGAACGATTCCTCAAGGGTGTACGTGGTTTCCAAATATTTGGAAGGGATAAGAACTTGGCATCTTGGCCAGATTTTCCATTCAATACGCCCTTTAATAATCTCCCCAAGTGTCACGCAATTGTAAAAACTTGGCAACCTTTGCTTCAAATTGCAGCAACGCCCGAAAATGAAAAGCATTATATATATATATATATATATATATATATATATATATATATATATATATATATATATATATATATATATATATATATATATATATATATATATATCACTGATGATAAAATCATAGCTTACATTGTAAAAACAGAACAAGCAAGGAAGCCCTAGAGCAAAGGAGAAATGGAGGGGGAGTCACTAATCAAGAGCGGAGAAAAGAAGGAAGGATACCCTTACCCTACACCTGCATGGACATCCTCTATTGGGAAACGACCACTTCCGAGTTTCAGTGACTCCGAAGGTGAGATTATTGACCCCATGCAGTTAAATCCAGTTTACCTAGCCCCACTTTGTTGTTGTTATTGCTGTGTGAGAGTGAGGGAGAAGGGCGTTCTCAACATATGCAGAGTTGGCACTTATATGTCTTCATGTGTATTTTTTACATACAAATTTTTTAGCTTTCCTTTTTCATTTTTCCTCCCTTAACAATGTGATTGGCTCCTCCTCTGTGCGATTTGATATTGTTTAATCTTGAAAAGATCCGAACTGAAGTTAAAGATGGAGAGTGATACTTCATCAGCTTGTTTGGTGACCAATTAATTAATTATATTCTTCAAAGCGCATGGCCTTTTTTCAGATTGATATTTATATTAATTTGCTTTTCTCTCGTTAAAACAAGAAAAGGTTAATGCCACAGAATTGGTCATTATCAGATCAACAGCTTCACGTCGTTTTGTTAGTTTTTTAAATTTTGTCAGACTCACTTTTGCTTGTATGGATATGCATTCTCTCTCTCTCTCTCTCTCTCTCTCTCTCTCTCTCTCTCTCTCTCTCTCACGCTAGTCGTGCCAAACTCAAAGAACGAATTAGATGCTGGGTCACCCCCGGAAATAAACAGCGGATATAAAGTCATATTCCTTGATCAGTTCAGATATTAACATTCCGATCTAACCCCATGAACTTCTTGAAGCAGCAGCAGCAGCGGAGGAGCTCCTGGAGCAGTTGGTACCAACGGAAGACATAATGAGGATTATGCGAAATTGCCTGCCTGCCCATGCTAAGATCTCCGGCGAAGCCAAGGAGGCTGTCCAGGAGAGCGTGCTTGGCTTCATCTCCGCCGTCACCAGCATAGCCGGCGAGCACTGCAGGCAGCAGCGGAGGCAGGTGGTGACGAGTGAGGACATGCTCGTCGCCCTCAAGCGGCTCTGTTTCAATGGCTACTCAGGAGCACGCTGAACCTCTCGTGGGGCCACAACAGGGAAGATCGAGGTGGCCCGCCTCTGATTTACATGCTCCACGGCCCCCGTTTATAATATGTATAAAAATATATACACACAGAGACATTATATGATTTGGAAGACTTGAGAGTCCTGCCGATTTCCTACGCGTGCGTGAAGTTCATGATGGTATGTATGGATGATATATGAAATGCAATAATATGGGTGCCTTTTGGTAGAAATGTTAATTTGTTCTCCTGTTAATTAGCATCTCTATATTTGTTTTCTTCAAGTTTGTTTTCTTCTATATATGTGCCCACACGAAGAGCTAAGAAGCTTCATTTCTGCAAATTAAAGTCATTGAATGGTACATGTGGCTCTGCAAGCACCATGGAGAGACCAGTACCCTCTCTGATAGATTAACCAACCTATTTATTTATTGACAGTCTCCCTAATCGAAATTAAGAAAGGTTGAATGTAAGCTCCAAATAGCTTCTCATACCAAATGCAAGTTTGCATGTAAAATTAGTCACCCTTTATCACTCCTTTTAATTAATAATATCACGGGATATTCAAACCTGAAATTAAACAGATATACTAATAACTTTTGCTGACCTTTTCCGGAACAGACGTGCTTGATCTACTAATGAAACTGATCACACACACACACACATATATATAAAAATTGGTAAAAACCAGACCACTTGCATTTAAGTTACTCATTTTCTTACGCAAATAATGTTTTTTTAATAGTAAAAAAAAAAAGAACGGCTCTTATACCATCAAAATTTTGGTACTATAAAAATAAATTATTTTTACAAAAATGACTTGAACCAAAATATGATTTATATTAAACTAGTGTTCATAAAGGTTCACTTCTTGTTTAAAGCATTTTTTTAACATGAATATAACTACTGAAGGGTCAAGTGTCCAAGAAACATAAAAAAGTTAATTGGGGGACCGCGACAAGTTATCAACCTAATAACTTGATCATGTCCTGCTACAAGCAGTACATAGATATGGCTTTAAACGGATGTTAATATTTGATCACATACACTTTTGTAGCTTAATGGGCATTAAGTTTATTGTCTTATAATTAATAGTTCTCCGTACATCTATGAATAAATAAACTTTTTTGTTCCCTAAGGAGTGAAGCGTATCTTGTCAGACTAGTAGATCGGAGAAAATTTGTTATTCAGTTCGGTTTCTATTGGTGCTACTATTCTGAACTTCAAATGATGGATATATGACACTTTAGTTGATGAGTATATCAGCAATTTCCACCTAAGTCCTGAAACAGCTCTTGACGTCAGGGGTGGGGAAAATGAGAGGGACTTCAGCTCCCTTGGATACCCCAATCGACTAACATTTTGTCATTCAAGAAACAGGATCTAAATAAGTCCATTGCATTTTATATATCAATGGTATCACTAGGATATAAAGTTGCTTTTAATTGGTTTATCATATAAAATCTGGTCTATGTCTTGGCTTTTGGTAGCTGGACGGACCTTCTTTTCAGCCATGAAATTGCATTGAGGACCTTCTTTTGAGCCAAGAAAATAAAAGGAGGATTGAAGTATATATCTGGTGGACAGTTGCACATTAGAGCTAGCTGAGTTAGGGGTATTCTCTCAAATATATTTGATGATGCTTATGAAGGGGCATGTTCACCACTTTTGGTTCCTTACAAGCAAATACCTCTTGGCATTTGTTGGCAGGGTGGACTAGAAACAGGACGATCAATTTTGTTTTTGTAGAGTATAAAGGTACAAGATACTGTCCAATACTCAATCAAAATTTCGGGTACATATAACAGCTGGGCTGGAGAGAAAACAGGACGATCAATTTTGTTTTTGTGAGCATAAATGTATGAGATACCGTCCAATACTCAATCAAAATTGCAGGTATATATAACAGCAGGAGTGGAGTGAAGGGCGTCCAGCAAGGGGCCATGGCCCCTTTTCATATTTTGATATATATAATATATATATATATATATATATATATATATATATATATATATATATATATATATATATATATATATATATATATATATATATATATATATATATATATATATATATATATTATATTTATTTATTTATTTATTTGAATTTTTTTTTCGAAATCTCTGAAAAATGTTATTGGACTCCCATATACGAAAATACTATTTAAACACTCTTTCCTCAAACAAATTTCTAGCTCGTAACAGTGGTTCACGTACCCAATAATGGTTGCAGCATGTAATAGTACTGAGCTCAAGAATGCATCTACAATCAAGTTTCAATTAGCGTGATTTCTAAAAGCAATCATTTTCTCAATTTAAACCATTTTTAAAGGAATCCTGACCGTATATCAAATATGGCCTTTCCCGGCGTCATTAAAGGGCGGGAGAGTTTGTATTCGACGCTTACCAAGCGTCGGCCATGCCTTGTTGGGACATGCCAGACCCGCCGTTTGGGAGCGTCGGAGAAGAAACAACTCTAGGCGGTGCATTGCAATCCCGGCAAACGTCTCTACAGCCATATATATTCACGTGTCCCTTCCTGCTGCTACAGCACACAACTCAAAGCAAGCATCGTATGACGACTCGCACAATTACTTTCACGAATCACGAGGAATGCTCTGATCCTCTCGAGATCTTTACATCCAAATGTTTATAAATCATTAACATAACCATCCTGCATAGGCTTCTTCCTCTGGAGATCTTCACATCCAGAGGGTGCAATTATATTGAATAGATGAAGCAGGTTATACATAAACATTACCATTCTGTGTGGGCACTGGGGCGAAAGAGAGAGAGCAACTGCCTGAACAAGTAAATTGCAGACTTAGACATACAAGTTTCTTTATTAAATATAATGAAACATTAAATTCATTGAGAGCATTATTGAGAACTTAGGACAAGATAAGCTGTTGATTTTCCCAGCATTTGCCTAGGCAGCTCTGATCCAGCAGCATTTCTTCTTAAACGCTGCAAAAGCCCAAAATAAATGAGAAGCTTGTTATTCGATCCACTCTTGCGGGGTAATAATTAACTATTTGGGAGAAAAGCTAAAAAAAATTAACACTCACGTTTGAAACAGTTATCCATGAATCCAGTGTCTTGAGAGCATTTCCTGATCATCGTGTTTCATGAGCCATGCCTACTCCTTCACCAAGATTTTTTTACATAACCACTGGCTAAGAGAGAAGCTGCTGCATTGAGAACCTGAAAATATTTTGGAAAAAAAAAAAACATTAGTATGATAAAAAAGCATCATTGCTCAAAACAGATGAGGAAAATATAGGTAGTCTTCAATCGTCTGAAATTTTTTGACGTGACTTCGTTGATGCATGATATACATTTCCAAATAGCTAAAATACCAATTGAGCAAATTAATTAAATTGTTGCATTAGACATGCAAAGGAAAGAACAACTGCTATATTTAAGCAACTTTTAACAACCATATTTCTGTAGAACGGGGCTACATAGTACCTAGGTGGATTTTGATTAATCATGTTCAAAGAGGTCACAAGATGCTAACTTCTTGAGCAGACAGGAAAATGAAACAGAGCAATCACTGAAATAAAAGAAAGAAACCAATCATGCTACTGATAAAAATATAATATAGCTTACAAAAGCATCTGCCTTTGATCCCTATCAGCAGATCGCACATCCTTAAGTGCTCGTGAATTAATTAAACTTTGGGCCATCACCTTTTAGGCTGTCTAAAGTGCAGCGAGGGATGCCCAAATCCGCTAAAATTTACAGGCACTTTAATCACAAATACTAATGAGAACTGAAAAATTTATGCTTTCCAATGTAGCCACATACATGGGATTTCATGTCCAAAAGGTTGATAATCCATTTGATGTTTAAACTTTAAAAATTGCATGTGATTTTAGCTTTACTGTTCTTTTTATTAGGATAAAATGCTTTGCCTATTAAAAAGAAAGCATACATGGGTTAAATGAAAATTGCCAATCTTTTCTGAAATAACATCAAAAACAAATCCTGGACCTGATCAAGAACAGAAAAACCCGATTATCAGGCATAACAACTTAGAAGGGACAACTTGCGACCTGTACAATTAATGACTGCAATTACCAAGAGGACTCATTTCATCCTGTGCCTCTGAATGAACTACCAATGCCCTTTTCATGCCAAATATTTGCAGACCCTTCACCATCTTACCGACCTAAAACAGCAGATAAATCCCCTACATCTTAGAACTAAACAAGGTGTTCAAGCAATAAAAAATAAAATTCAGAACCATCATACAGATCACTCTTACAATTTTATAAATTGAAAGTTCGATAGATTAAAAAAAGAAACTGCTAAAACTTACGAGATAGTCATATTGAATGTCTGCTACAGAGTCTTTCTCCTCTGTAAGATGGAAATGGAGTGGTTGATCCCTTTCATTTACAGAAGGATCAAGAGGCACAACGTCCGGCGGAAGTACCACTGCCTCTGCGACGGGTCCAAGCAGCTGGGTGACCAATCCAGTCACAACCAGCTCTACCAGTCCCACTACGCCCACGACCAAGGATTCTCTTCCACCGCCACGCCGCAGCCGGAGAAGCCCAACTCAGAGAATTACTACGGCAATCACCACCGCCGCCACAACTCCGCTTTCCTTGATCTGGAGTTGGGTCACCGTGACCGTCGCTTCTCGGGTGGGAATTTCTCGCCGGACATGAGATTGGCGCCGGTAAGACAGGGCAGCATCAAGCGGTTCCTCTGCATCTCCGGCCCCCGACTTCCGTGGCTCCATTCCTTCGCCTCTTCGTGGAAGATCTCGATGAGAGGTTTTGAACTATTCCTCTTAAAAGCAGCTTTTCCATATATCATGATGCCTTTTTTTGTTTTCCAGAGTTGATGTTGTCATTAATGAAACTTTGTATGTTGGATATTCGGAAAAGTTGCATATTCTTTAGTGATGCTTATTATGAACATCACAATGAACATCACAGTACGTTAATCGGTATGATGTCACTTTTTTGTTTTCCAGAGTTGATGTTATCATTAATGAACTTTGTATGTTAAATAATCGTAAAGTTACATATTCTTTGGTGATGCTTATTATCAATATCACAAATACATTAATCGGTAGAATACAATGGTTTTTGTTTAGCAAGGGTATGAGCAGTTCATTTAGCAAAGTTGTGAATAGTAGAATACAATAGTCATTTGAGCTTTAATTAATCTGTGTTTGTCAGTAACTGATTTTAGAATATTCTTTCTTCTTTATTTCGGAGAAATTTGTAATGTTTCTAATTATCATGTCTTTCTTCTTTGAACTGGTTAATGAGTTAATCTTGTTTTTCAGCTAATAGCGTCGAACAGAATTATAGTGGAGAGGTTTTATATAGACTAAGCTTGTATCATCTTGTAAATGGTTCACATGCATCCATGTGTGCGCACACTTCAGTACATGAGTTGTTTTTGTTTGGTTACATTTCTGGTTCTAGTCATGAAAAGATATGGACATTTTGGCAGGATCTAATAATTGCTGAATTTCGACCCCTTAACATATATGCTATGTGTTAAACTGTTAATAATTGGTGCAAATTAAGATACAAATATAATTTGCAATATATTTCAAATCCCTATTTATATATATAATCAAATATCCTCTTGCAATACAAAGTGAAACTATGCACATGTTATATTTTACCAGATTTTACAAATGGTGAGCTTGGGCCGAACTCTGGGGACAACAATTGAATACCAACATATATACAATCAAGACTTGATGAACGTAAGTAGAAACAAAATAAAACAAACACAATATTAATCAGTTGAATTACTTCTATTAAATGAAATTAAAAATCCACAAGATATTTCAATAACACTCTAGTGTTGCATGAACTCTTTCTAACTAGTACAAACATGTCTTAAAATAGAATGAAATTCTAATATAAGAAGAAATTGAAGTTCTCAATCTAAAAGGGGTGGCTCTTTTGAAGATGCTCCATGACTCCTCAATCTTCAATATCACTTCTAATCTAGCAATATGTGTGGCCTTAAATCTCCTTGTCATTATTTCACTTCCCTCTCAAGTGGGTTGTGAATTGTTCAAAAAAGAGTATTATTCTGCACAACATGTTAGAAAGCAAAGTTGCAACTATAAACTGTTGCCTACGCAAAAATAAGTTACTTCCCATGTAAATTTCTGTATTTGTGTGCTAGCCGATTACTAATACAAAATGCAAACCTACATTTAGTGCATCCCCAAAATTTTTTGGTTTTTTGGAGTGCTCCAAAAAAATGAGATTTTGTTTTGAAATAAGAGGGAAAGAGACTTGCCCATCGGTACGAGGATTGACCGTTTCCGACAACTTTACCAGAGGTAACCAACCCAATGGTTATGTTTATTCTTGATGCATTTCATTTTGACTTAAACATTTTTTTCATTCTAAATGCATTGTCCTGTTTGAGAAAATGTTGAAACTTGTTGTTTCAAGATGTTGAGAAAGTTTTGAAGAATCGTTTGAGAATGTAAAATATTTTAATTTAAAAAATCTTGAATTGAGAAATCTTTACAAATATCATTTGGAAACATTTGAAAATCATCTTTTGAAAATCATTTTAGTGTTCTCTTGAGATTTTAAGTAGGTTTGAGGTTTTGCTCTAATTCCATTACTACCTAGTTAGAGTGTTATCTCATCTTGCTTAAGTTCTTTTGGAGATGTGCTTGTGATCATTTAATGGTATTAAGTGAATATGATTGTATGACTTTGTTAATCGTATATGATTCATTCCTACCACAACATTCATATAAAGACATTCCTGTCATCACATACATTTAAGCTTCTCATTTTTATTTAAATATTTACCATAAACATTTTTATGAAAAAAGAAAAGTCTTTGAAAATGGAATGCGGTTGTAGACCATCAAGCATAATTCTAATATTGGGTTATTACTTGAGTTTCGGTCTGGATGAAGTCCGTAAATGAAAAGATCTTGAGAGAAAGATATTCAAAAGAATGGAAAGTAGGAAATACTTGAATATGAGAATAATAGTAAAAAAGAAAGAGAGAAAGAGATTTTGAAAATTGCAAAAGCAAGTGATTTAAAAGATATATATATATGTGTGTGTGTGTGTGATATATGAGAGTTTATAAAAGAGTGTGTTAAATCATAAAAGGAGAATGATAAAGAGAGATAGTGATATGTACATATACGTATATAACATGTATATATGTATATGTGTTCATGAAAGCTAAAATGAAGAAATGACTTGAAAATATCCGACTTCAATTTTTATGCAGGTCGAAGAGGAACTTGGGCTAATGCAAGAGCCTAATTTAAGTCTCCAAGGCCGCATTAGAAGGGGTTCTTGCTTTCAAAAATATTTTGCATAAATATTTTAGTATGTGAACATAAAAGGCACAACTATTACAAGAAAATCGGTTTCTCCCACCATTGGGAATGAAAGAAAATCAAACATACACGAAATGGAGAGCAATATGATAAAACGCTCACTGGGTTCTTAATTGGATGATTGATAAAGAAACTGAACATGTGAATAACAAGAAGAATGCATATTAACATGTACAAATTAGTGAGAGGTTTTCCCATGTTGGATAAGTTCCAACTTCAACAATCAACATAAAAATAAGAAAATTCCAAACCCCAAACACTCATTCTTACCGTACATTTGCATATTAATTAAAGAAAATTAATGCATCGTATATGAGCATCATCTGAAACATAAATGATGAATAAATCAAAATAATAAACATATTTTTAAAATAAATGAAGAAATAAAATTTATATCACTTTGCTCATATTCTCGGTGCACTCAAGGAGTAGCTCTCGATTCCAGATAAAAAATCATTTGAGTTTTCTTAGATGGCCATGAAGAAGTGGCAAGAGGAAATGACAATAAAAATGAAGATTACATATTTCGAATATATATAAGCATCCGCTATTGAATGATCTTAGGATCGCCTCAAAATAAAGCTCCAAGATTATGAAAATATCATTGTACTCTCTTGAAGAGTTTGAACTTGGAGAACCTTGCTTTCAAGGTTGGAGAAGAGGAAGAAGGTTGGAGAAGAGGAAGAAGGGAAAAAAAGATAAATGGAAAGAGGGAACTAAAGAAAATCAATATTTCAAGTGGAGAAGCAATAGAGGTTTCCCCAAGGGTTAGCTCATGCTCAAGAGAGAGGATTGTGGTGTATTTAAAGAGAGTTTTTGAGCAAAAATTCAAAATTTGAGTTTTTTTTTTAATTTAACAAGATTTTCATGCGAATTTCAAATATTTTTGAATAATTTTATTTTTTTTAAAAATAGGCCTTCACTAAGTGTGATTGGTCACTAGCCCTACAAACACCCTTTTGGGGTGTGGGCAGGGCTAATGCCCACCTAGTTAGACCAAAACCACCCCCCAAGTGGGGGTTGTTCATTAAATGAGGCCTGCACATGGCACAGGCCTTGCCTCAGCACATGTGGCAGTGCGCGATGCGCTGTGGTGTGTTCCCGAGCACAACATGCGAGCGTGACGCCTTGCTGTGTGAACGTGCGCGGCTCCAGCGCACCAATTTTTTGATTTTTTAAAAATAAAATCAAATAAAATAAAAAAAGCTGTTTATATAAGAAGCATAAAACAACTTTTTTTTAAACGTGTATAAAAATTGTTTTTGTTATAAATGGGCAGCCGACTTCGTTTTGAGTGACTCCGGACTCGTTTGAGAGCCGGATTAGGTTCAATTGGTCGCTGACGCCTTCTAATCAGTGGTTTAAATTCAAAAACACAATTTTGGTGCGAGGACGAGATATGAAACAAAGAGAAGGTTTGTTCATGTGTGCGCAGCAGGGCTCATCAAATTTCATCGTTTTTCATCTTGATTTTGGATTTTGAGTTTGAAATGTTTGATTTGGATCTAATTTGGATATGAAACTTAGATTTTGGATTTGAATCTCGAGTCTGAAGTTGAGTTTTGAATTTGATTTATGTGTTTGGATTCAGACATGGGTTTAAAGATTCATTTTGGATCGAATAGTTGCAAATTTATTTTGGGTCCAATTGTTAGGACCGGCACCGGTTGGGCTAAATAAGTCCGAACCAATGTCAATCCTATCTTCCCAAGATCACCCCGGAGGCCTATTCTAAAAACTGAAAATCTTAAACAAATTAAATACAATTGATCTACCCGGCCGGACAAATCCCAACTCAAACCCAATGGGACTGGATTACAACTGCGGTTTATCCCTTCCCAAAAACCTAACTAGGTTCTCCTACTACAAGAAACTGAATAGGTTGTGAGGCCTTACAAGATGCGCACGATACAATAGTTAAACCTCTCACAACTCACTCCAAACCATGCAAACCATGAACTACCGGCCAAACCACACCCAACTATAAGCAAATACATGGTCTGACTCCTTGCGGTCGTGTCTCGGGCCAGGTGCCCTCGAGGTACCACGGAAGGGAGCTTGGCCAAAGCCTGGGCTAAAGCAATAACAAGCAAACCAAATGCTGCTTCCTAAAGCGGAAAGCAAATCCCTTCCCGTTGTTACAAGGGGGATGGAGAAGACAATACCGGCCAACGAAGACCCTTGGCGTAGCCGGATATGAGACCCGAGGTGAAGGCCAATGCCCCCGGGTAATTCAGCTCACAGTACTAGAAAACCGACTGAGGAGTGCCTCCACGAAGCCTGCTACACGGATGAAGAAAGCTGGCGAAGAGGTCTCCGAAGATGGCAGCCTCCTGCTGCCTTGCGCCATGTGTGGCCGACCGCCTGTCGCCGATGGCGCCGATGCACGGCCTGTGTCGCCGAGGCTGCCGAGAGAAACCTGCTGCCAGGTAGCGGCAGAGGCTGTCCGCCTATCACCGAGGGTGGCTCGGCCACGCGCATCGGAAGGACGCCTGTGACACCCATAAGTTTAGTCCCATATTGAAGATTGTGAGGAATCTTCAAGGGTTTATAAAGGGGATCATTGATGAGAAGATTGTCCTGGTTTCTAGCCTTTTTAAGGTTGGAGCCGAAACTGCTAGGGGGCGGGTTGGGATCCGTCAGACCAGGGGCCCGAGCCCGGGAGTGGGTCGTGTTGTTACAACGCCGACGAAGAGGAGGGCTAGGACGTCGCCTAGAGTGCCGAGGGGTGGCTACTGTCGGGAAGCGACAGTGCCCGCCTGCCTTACTTCGTAATGCGGCTCGGCCGTGCGCATCGGGTTGCTGCCGATGGAAGAGAGGGCGGCCGAGGGAGGAGGGCCGGCGTAACCGGCAATGCCTAATCCTAACTAAGGCAAGGGCTGGCTCGGTTCGGCTGGGCTCTATAGGAGGTAGGTCTAGTCAAGATGGGCTCGGGTTGAGGTAGGCCAGAGGGGTCATGTGTTTTAGGTGGGAGAGTAGGTTCCCTAACTATAGGTGGGTCTTGTTCGGATGGTCTAGGTCGAGCCTGTGCTCAAGGAGAGTTGGTCGCCATTGACCAAATGTAGGTAGAGGCTAAGCTAGTTGGGTGGTTGACTATTTGGACTACCTAGACGAGTCCGGGTCAAATAGGTCAAGTAGGGTCACTCGAGGTAGGCTCGAGTCAACTAAGGTCTAGCTTAGAAAGGGCTAGGGGTTGTCGAGGATTTCCTAAAATGTCTAAGGCAAATGGTAAATGGCGGCTTAGGACCAAGGTAAGAAAGGAACGGGATTCCTAAGGTGAGGTGACGACGCGTGAGGTGAGCTAACTAGGTGAGGCTAGGCTTGGCGGGTCGAGCCAAGTGAAGGCGTCAGATGCTTGCCATGTGGCAAGATGAGGGGACTACGACAGAAGGAGCTAGGAAAATGCTAGCTATTAGGCAAGAGATTCGAATTCCTTCCTAAATGAGAGGAAGAGAATCCGCAAAGGGGGGGGGGGGGGAGAAGATTGGGGCGAATTGCCCAAATGTACTCTCAATCTAACTCGGGGTGGCTAAGGGCTGAGATTGGGACACGTGGAGACAATCTCTTCGAACAGAGTAAGCCATTGCCATCTTGCTCCAATTGAATTGTATCGGACCTTGGAATCATTCTTCGAAGCATGCATTAGAATTCACATACAATATGTAGCTACGGTTATGTAGCTTACTGCCGCTGCCAAAAATCTTTAACAAAGCAGGAATCCAACGTCCAGCTTGCTGTCCCCAATATCTTCAGCGATAGCACAAGCCCTAACGACTCATCTAAATCTAAATAAGAAGTTCACGACTTGTTCTGTGTCTCAATTGTTAGGATAAGGTATGTGCTAAAATGTTTGCAGATATATATATATATATATATATATATATATATATATATATATATATATATATATATATATATATATATATATATATATATATATATATATATATAGTTGTTTTTTTATTTACAAAAGGCATATCTGCAACGGTCAGTGCATGGCGACGGTTTTCAACAGCAGAAGACATCTTTTGTAATGGTTTTTAACTATACATATTGAATTGAACTTATATATATATATATAAAGAAAGAGATTGGAGCGACTTGACGGGATTGCCAGAAGCGATGCAGGCAATGGGAGGAGTCACCAACAATAGATTTCGGGGGAGAGTATGGGGAAAATGGCGGAAACATGGGTACCCAATTGCAAGATGCAGGTGCCCCTTGGATTTCATGTTTTAATTAGAAATTCATAATTTAACTTTCCAGTTTGGAATAAAGAAATGGTGGGTTGAAGCGATGGGAAGAGCATAATAAAGGCGTGGTGGAAGGAAGGAAGGGAATATTGAAGCTTTAGGGGAGAGGGCCAGCGAGTTTTGGCAGGTTGCGAGGCTCCCTTGGTATTTGGGGGGTTTCGTTTAGAGTTTCTGGTTGAGAACAAAGGTGGCTGACTTAACAGATGCAGGGCACCCACCCCCTCCCATGCAGGACAACCTGAAAGGTTTGGTTGCCTCCTCCCCCTTTTTTCCTTCTACTTGGCCTTTGATTTGGCCCACCCAGAGACAAACAAAACATGCCCGAGCACATACCAACGTCTAACAGCAACTGCACTCCCCACAACGCTCTCACCCGCAACCTCCACAAAAAGTTAGCCATGATCTCCAATGTCATTCCATGCTCTCTCTCCTCTCTCCTCCTACCCATTCTCTCTCCACACCTTCCCCCTTTATTTTAGATCTCCTTTTCTCTTTCCTTTTTCCTTTAGAATTTCTTTCTTCTCTTCTTTCTTCTTCTTGTCAGCCTTTCAAAAAGATGAACGTGAATACCTTTTGTCAACATGGAGTTAAGTTCAGAAAAAGAGAGAGAGAGAGAGATAGCCTTTTCTTTCTATTATTATAAGGGGACCTTGCTACCGTAAATGCTGTGGACCACTGTTACATATGCTTCAAGTGCTTGCTTATGTGCTTTAGTACTTACGTTTTCCTCACCTATATATTAATTTGCACCCAAGAAAAGCTGTTAAAAATGAAAAGAACAAGAGTTCAAACTTAGGCCTTTTCCAAAAAAACTGCTATTAAGAACGATCGATATTTTCTTTATGTAAAATTTTCAAATAAAAAACTATTATCAAAAGGCTCCCCCTCAAATATCTCCTTTGCTTTCAGTTTTTTTCCTTTTCAATGACAAGAAAAACACGAGTTTTCTGAATGCACTTGACCTGCGGGCTGATCAAAAGAAGCGCCTTCATGTGTACACAGGGGACTACGCTACTTAAGAGATTTCAATAACTACCTCTATGAAAAAACGAAAAACAAAAAAAATTACATTTTCATTTGAATTGTTTCACGCAACAACAAATATCACTTCTAGGAACGTTTAGAAACTATTCCTAATGTACAGTCAACCGTTCCTAAAAGTAATTAACAACGGTTCAAGCGATCATTCTTAAAGTGTCCCTAAATTTGGCATTCCTAAATTACCTTTAAGACCGGTTGTGACTGTGACTAATAATAGCCCATTAGGACCGATTTTTTATTTGTGTTCCTAAAAATTCAATTTTCATTTGCCTTTTAACATTACATATAGAAACAATTACATGTCGTTCTTAATACTTCATCATCCAATCACTTTTAGGAACAGTACCCGACAGTTCTTATATATATATGTATATATATATATATATATAAGAACGGCCGGGTACTGTTCCTAAAAGTGATTGGGTATATATGTATATATATATATATATATAGAGAGAGAGAGAGAGAGAGAGAGAGTCATTGAACAGAATCATTCAAATTTATTGATCATAAATAAATTTATTTTACATAATTGAAAAAAAGTTATTACAATTAATGAAAGTATACAAAAGAAATTCATAATTTCATTATTTAACTAGCTCTAGTTCCATGAACACTTTCCTCTTCCCGGAACAGCCTGCAAGGAGGAAGACCTCCCCAACCTTTTATTGCCAAAAGCAATTTCCCCTTTCGTGGCCTTCCACCTACAAATCAAAATTAAATTCATCACTATAATATTAAAATTACCAACAGATCTGGAGCCTCTGTTAATTAGTGTAATCAAAAGTTGTTATATAAACCACAAAACAATAAAACAGCTCAAAATCAATTATCAGTTTTCCTTCCAACAGCATGTTAAAGCCTGTCAAACTCAAATGAATTATCTTTTAGAGAAAGAACCAAGAGTTATGTGTCTTGTGATGAATGCAACAAATACCACACATGATCAATCATTTACCCGCAAATAAAAAAGTCTAGTACCTAGACATTATTATGAAAATGAACAATAAAAAAATAATGAAATTGGAACCAGTGTAAGGTTTGGCCGTACCTATGAGAGCTGAAACGCCTGTCAAACTTAAAAGCCCTTACTTACAAAAGAGGATGGAAGGAAGCAAACTTTACATGAATGTCAACATCAAATTTGGCAACTGTATCGATTATAGCTACACAACATGATATTTATAAACAGTATCAGCTAAAGTAGTAATGAGCATATCATATGAATAGAGGAGATGTAAATAGATTGTACCTTCCTTTGCATTTGAGATCACTGGGTTGATCAACTCTCAAAGCACTTCCAATATGTTGTTAACTTTTTACTCTTTTGGTGCAGTATGAATCATAAATGTTGAAGATGACTGCAATGCAAACAAAACATCCATTAATCATAATTCAATATCAACCTAAGATGTGGATGAAAAATCCGTTATAATCAACAAAATCTTTAAAATGCAAAAATGTGTCATACCAATACATGAAAAACAAGTAATACAATAAACAAAGTCAAAATGTCATATTTCAATGTAAATATGGATCCAATATGAATGAAAATAATGCAACAAAAGGAAGTCCTTCCACTAGAACAAAGTCAAACTCTGTGCTTGTGTTATACCTGGCAAGACAAGAGAACCATTCGAGTCATTAAAGGATGGGTTTCCTGGCAAGACAAGTTTGTGCTCAAAATTCATGTATAATAAAACCTATGCAATTTCCAAAGATTCTTCATGAAAAGGTTGGAGTGGAAGATTACTTTCTAACCTCATGAAGACTAACCCTTAACATAATACTAAAATGCACACTCCGGTCTAGACTACGAAAACATGATAAACAATTGACTCTAGGATCAACTTATAAAGAGGTAGCATTCAAAATTTAAAAGTTCTGTGGTCACGAAGAACATTAGTAACTCAACTTGATGAGGAGTTCACCTGCAGTTTAAGAGATGATGTAGCTGCAAGAATGCAGAAGACATTACTGTATGAACTTTGGATGTTGTTCATAGACATAAGCCAAAAACATCTCTGCAGTAACATTAATGTTGTGGTCCTCAATCTGAACCATTACTATAGGTGCATTTGCCTGTTTCCAAGAACATCAAAGCATGTTCCTGCAACTTGAATTTGCTAACAATCAATATCAATATTTAATAAATTCTCTTGTAATAGGGGAAATGAGCGACTGAAAGAATGGCTTGTAAGCAATTCTTTTGTCACAAAGAACCATATGGTTTTGCTAAAATTGTGATAGAACTCAAGATTATCATGCCAAGATATGGAAAGTAGTTTTTTGGCATCTGATTTAACTTGTTAGAACATGCAAAAGAAACCAGATTTTTGGCATCCGATTTATATTAATACAACATGCAAAGAAACCGGAAATGTTCAGAGAAATTATAATGCTATGATAATGTTCAGAGAAATATTCATATAGTGCATCCATGTTATGAGCCACTCCAATAGAACCCCACGAAAGACCAAACAAACTAGACAGTGCATTAGCATGTCTTTGCAAAATAATTATAGTTTTTCTTAAAAGGTTATCAATTCTGCAAGAATATCAACTGTTAGAGAAAGTATTCTTTCTATAATGAACTATGCTATCAATATATAATGACACTCATCCTATCCGAGCTTCAAATCTAAAGATTGTATTTATGCATTCGTTTTAACACAACCATTAAATGCATAGTTAAAGAATAGCCCTGCAAAAGAGCAATTAATCATGGGAAGCTGAAAGCAGAACACAACAAAATATTAATACAGATAAAATTAAAAATGAATCAAAATTTTAAAGATATATACCTCAATCAATGATAAATTAAACTGTCATGAATAGTGGACAACTTCAAATATCTTAAGACTAGGAAAGTGAAACAAGCTGTTGTAGATATCATAAACATGCATATAATGTAAACATGAGGTGATTCAATGCTCGTCCTTGAGATTTGCTAGATACTTGTATATTGTCAGCAAATCTCATTGTTGATTAAAGAGGAATTTTGCTAATTCATTGTAGAGCTTTTTTTTAAGATGCTAATTCTGTGATAGTCCCCTCAAACAGAACCATAATATGACTAACTGGTTGAAAGGAAAGTTAATTCCACTCTAGTGCTATTCCTGTTTCTTGGTGCTCCTAAAAAGGAGAGAATTTATCATTCCAAGCCATATCTTGAACTTTCAAAGTTACTTTTGTTGATGATATAAAAGAGTTAGTTCCAGAGACAACTACATGTATTGAAGAGAAGGCAAGAGTTGGTTTCATTAAAGTAAAGGTGGGAGTCACCATAACAGATGGAAAAATTAATAGCCCTGTTGCTTTAAATATTTCCTAAAACAGAGAAATCAACAGCCTCATACATTTTCATCAAAAAGTAAAACTTAATGGTCAAGTTAATGGAGGCCAAAAATTCAATATTTTAGGTAGTTGATGACATAATCTATAGTAGTTTTTGGGGAAAAAATCAGAGAACGAATTCCATCAAAGCTCTGAAAGGCATTGCAGTCATAAGGGTTTCTAGCTCAATATGTCAAACAATGGTATTGTTCACTAGATTGATATATTGTTACTTTAGGGAAGTGCCCGAGTATGTACCAATTGTGCACATTAATAAAGGCAATAATAAAGTTATATTCTTAGAATATATGCTTGGAGAATCATTAGTTCTTTTTTTTTTTGACAGTTCATAATTCAACAACTTTAAATAAACTTAACTCCCAACACTTAAGTGAACTCAATTGTATATGAAAGTAACATATTAAGGGCATCTACTCAGTTGATTTCTCAAGTTTTAAATGAATTTGCACTGCTTAAAATCCCAACTTGAGATGCAAATTAGCATATGCAAAACCCAAAGAGACTAATTTTGGAGTAACGTAAAATTTTTTGCATCAGCAAACGATCAATAACAGCTCTGATAAGTTACTATTAGATACTTCAAAACATATAAAAACATCATGCATAATAGCTTGAGCAAAAAGCATGCAAGTATGAAAACGCAATTAAACTATACACCTAGAATGAGGAAAAATATGAACATATAATGTAAGATTAACCTATGTTAGTATGGTCCTTATTCAGTATTATAGTCTTTAGCAACAAAAAAACAAAAAACAAAAAGGCCACATGCATTTTTATTTTCAAAGAAATAGAAGATTTTATGATAGCTAAATTTGTCATTAGCAAGTTGTGTGGGTGTATAATCCTCTTAAGTAGATTTGTACCATAGGATTGGAACCTGCATTTCACCCATCAACAATTGAGATCGTCTAAGCAGAAACACTATTAGATATTGCATGGCAACGCCAACTAGCTGGCACCTTGATTGCCACCACCAACATCTATGCAATAAACAATAAGTGCCACATTTAGGTGAACAATTTTGATGCAAGTCAACTAAATGAGCAAAACTACCTAAGGCTTAACCTGTTCAAGTTATACTTTTCTGTTTTAGTGTATGCTAAAGCATGATCCTGTGATAGTTGACACCAAGCCCCTAACAAGCTAGGCTGGGGAACTGAATTCTAGGTTGCTCATTCAAAAAAAAAAAATATAACAATATTAATAATGTTATCATGAATATTGTTAGGAAATAAGATATAGTGATATCATAGTTAGGTTTTACATTTTATTTTTCTTCTTTATTTATTTTTCCTTTTATTATTTATTCCTTTTTTGTCCCCTTTTGTTCTAACCATTGGAATTTCCAACGGCTCATAAAAGAGCCGTTGGAACTCCCAACAGCTAGAACAGCCTTCTCTTCTTTCTCATTTCTTGTATAAATATGTTGTCCACCTCCTGTACAAACAAGCTGGGTTTTACAGCCATTCAATGTTCATTTGAATAAGGATTATACTTTTTCACTTGGCCTTAGTGCCTATTTCTGTTATATGCTTCATTACTGACTGTTACACTCATGTTTTCATGGTATTAGGGCTATTCGGCCGCTTCTTGAAGAATTATTCGAAGTTGTTTTACTGATTTGAGCTATTGGTTCATTGAAGGATTTCTGAAGTTGGTTCTTGCAAAGATTGAATCAAATACAAGTCTTCAGGTGCACAAACCGTTTTTTTTGGCTCACCTTTTTGGCAAATACAATAAACTGTTTTGCCAAATTTAGGCAGTTGTCTTTACTGCACTCCCAGTACATGCTTGCACTGGATTCAGGCTTCAAATTTTGTTCGTCAAAGAAGTAAAAGCCTTTTTATTGTTATTTCTTGAAGACTATTATTGTCACTGTTCACCAACTGTTTGGTGAAACTTCTAGGACTTTTTTTTTACTTCCTTGGAGATTGTTATTTAAAATCTTGCTCTTATGGAGGACTCCAAAATTTCTATCGAAGGGGTAAGTTATCATGCTCCATACAAGTTTGATGGAACCAGCGACACTCTATGGGCAAAATGTTTGGAGATGAACATCAAAGGAAAATATTTATGGGGTTTCATAAGAGGTACGTCCATCCCTCCTTCTCTCAAGTTAACCAAAGTAGAAAATAGGATTGTGAAAGAATTAGATGGAAAGAAAAGACAATGCTATGAATGAATATTATAAGAAATTAGATGATTGGGAAGCCAATAATTCTAGGATTAAAGAGTTGATTTACGGAAGTATTGGACCTAAAATTGCTCAAATTTTATGTATTAAAAAAAAGCAAGTGAAGTATGCGAATATCCCAAAGGAATGTTTACCCAAAAAGATAGGCCCGGAAGTATTTAATGATTCAAAATCCCAAAGATCAAGCAAAGAGAGTAAAATGTTAGAGATTATTTTATGGAAATCTCTAGTGTGTGGAATGAGTTGGATCAAATTATTCCTAAACTAGGAATGAATTGTTAGTGCCATGAGATTAGAAGAGATGAGTCGATGAATTTAGATTTTTTCAATTTCTTCATTGACTACGACCCAAATTTGAACAAATAAGGTCAGCGCTACAATCCTTAGCCTCTTCTCTACTCATTCATGAACTTCTTATGAAATTGGAGAAGAAACTAGATTGAAATTATCCAAAGAAATGGATAGTGTTCTTATTTCCAAACAAGAAGAAGAAAAAGTTTTAGCGGCCTTTAGACCCGAAAACAACATTAGATCTTTTAGACCCCCTCACTTTAAAAATCAAAATAAAGGAGAATATAAAGTTGTTTGCCACTATTGTCATGAACCGGGTCACATAAAACCTAGTTGTCCAAAGTTGAACAACAATGAAAGACAATAACGAAACTATGAAGAAAATTTTCTCAAAGGATGACCTTCATATCCTCAAGTCAGGCAACACAACCGAGGAACCTCATATCCTCAAGGTGGTCAATACAACCCTAGACAACTAGATCAAAGGAAGGTTGCAAATGTTCAAAATGAAGGATGTGATCTTCCATCAATCTCTACAACGTAGAACCAAAACATGACGGCTCATCAACCCATAATTAAGGAGTTAAATTTCGAAGCACTAGCAACAACAACAGCCACCTCCAACACTCCCGGTATGATTTATTGGCTTCTAGATTTTGGTGCATCTTTTCATATGACACTAAATATATCATCCTTGACCAATTTTGAACAAGTAAGAAAATAGTTAAATATGGTTGCCACTGATGGAACATCTTTGAGTGTTAAAGGAATTGAGAATTTTCAAATAGAATTTGGAAAACAAAAATTTTTTGTAACAAAAATCAGTTATGTCCCTAGACTTAATCTTAACTTCCTTTCCGTATTTCAAATTTCAGATCTTGCATTTGATGTAGTTTTCTCATCGAATAAAAGTTTGGTGTAGGTTCACAAAACCAGGAGATTGGTTGGGGAAGGTTTTAGAAAGGGGGACCTTTACTACATGAACAATTTATGTATCCCCAAAGGAAAATTTTGTTACTATGTCAAAATATTAGACATCAATGTTTGGCATCAAATATTATGTCTCCAAACATTAGAAAATTATCTGTGATGACTCCTACAAAGGATATTTGTATTGAAAATTTCAAATGTAATGATTGCATACATGAAAAAATGAAAACTTTATCTTTTGGACAAAGAAACTTCTTCTCATCTACATCCATTGAGCTTGTCCATTCCGATGTATGAGGACCCTCCCCTATCATGTCAAAAGGAGAGCTATCATATTATGTAATATTTGTTGATGATTTCACTAGATATTGTTGGGTATATTTCTTAAGATACAAATCTGAAGTTTTTGAGATGTTTAAAAATTTTCACAACTTGGTAAAAACACAGTTTAATGCTAAATTAAAAAGTCAAGGACTGATTCTTGAGGTGAATATATTTCAAAATTCAAAAGATATTTGAAAACTATGAAATATTTCATCAAAAATCATGTCCAAGAACACCTCAACAAAATGGACTTTCTGAAAGAAAATATAAGCATATAATTGAAACAATAAGAACTCTTCTTTTTACAAAAAATTTACCTAAAAACTTTTGGAATGAAACAACTCTTGCTTCTGTCTATCTCATAAATAGAATGCCTACAAAATAGTTCAAGTATGAACCTAATCTCAAAAGAGTTCATATTTTTGGGTGCAAATCTTTTATTCTTAGTGACAATGTTATAAGCTAAGCTCAAAGGCTATTGAATGTGAATTCATTGGTTATTCTGAGATGCAAAGAGACTACAAATGTTATGACCCAGTCAAAGACAAGATCATAGCTTCAAGGAATGTAAAGTTTAGTGAAGAAGAAAATAGATTTGAAAATTGTGGAGAGTTGAAGCACATCAATGATTATTCTTTTCTATACAAGTATCTCTCTCAATGTGATGTTGAAATGTATGATATCGATGACAACAATATTAATGATAATGATGATAGTAGAGTAGCCAATGGCATAAGCACATATCATAGAATAATCCAACAACAAGACATTAGTGAAGAAGAACATCATGACTATTGATCTCCAACCAACTTGAAGTGAAAAAAACATTAGAAGATCCACTAGAAATGTAAGACAACCTAATAGGTTTGTGTCATATGAGACTTTTACCCCAACATAGAGCTGGAATCAATTCATTCACTCTCACTTTGAACCATCTACTTTTAATGAAGCCTCCAAATTTATTGAGTGAAAGAATGTTATGTTAGAAGAATTGAATGCCTTGATGTTATCACCCCAATTTTTTCCAAAATACTGTATTCGAATTTACTCTTTGGATCCTAAACCCAATTTGGATTCAAAACAAGGCTGGAGTAACCAAAATGGAGTCGGCCGCCCATTTTTAACAAAAACTTTTCTTTTACACATTTTAAATAAAAAAAGTTTTATGCTTCCCATATAAACAATGTTTTTTATTCCATTTTATTAGATTTTATAAAATTTTATTTAAAATTAAAAAATGAAAAAAATTGCAAAAAAAAAGGAAGAAGAGGCATGCACCGATGCGTGCGAACGTGCCATCGCACGTGAAGCGCTCACACGAGCAAGTGTGCCTCCATTTTTATGGAAAAAACCGCCCCTTGGAGGGCATTTTTGGGTGGGCAATAGCTCTGCCCACACCCCAAATGGGTGTTTGCAGGGCTAATGGCCAATCCCAGGTCAAAGCCTATTTTAAAATTTAAAATTTAAATAATTAAAGATATTAGAAATTCGCATGAAAATATTGTAAAATTAAAAAAAATTCAAATTTTGAGTTTTGACTCCAAAACTCTCTATAAAAACCCCCATTATCTTCTCTCTTGGGCACGGGCTAGCCCTTGGAGAAACTCTAGTGCATTTGAAGACTTAGAGTTCTCACTAAGCTCTCTTCCTCCATTTCCTTGTTCTTCTTTCCTTCTCATTCTTCTTCTCTGACTTTGGGAGCAAGCTTCATTAAGCTGCAACTCTTCAAGGGAGCACAAAAGATCTCTTGGATGCCTCCTCTTCATCATCTTGGAGCTTCATTCAAGGTGAATCTAAGATCATTCAAAGCAAGGGTGATCATTTTTTCCTAAAATCATTCTCATTTAAAGGTATGTAACCAACATCTCACTCCATTATTTTCTTTGTTTCTTCCTTTCTTTATCTTCCCATGGCCATACAAGATAGCTCTAAAATCTCCTTTTCGGAGTCAAGAAGCTATTGTGATATTTCATTTTATGATTGTAACATGTTCTTTTCTTGAATGTTGCTTTCTTTTGGTTCCCTTATTTTCTCTCATCTTCATCAGCCAATGGCCATATGAGGTAGGTCTCAAAAAATTATTTTAGAGTCAAGAAGCTATGTGTTTGCATCCCCAAAATTTGGTTGTTTTGGAGTGCTCCAAAAACTGAGGTTTTGTTTTGAAAATATGAGAGTAAGGGACTCACCCGTCAGTACGAGGATCAACCTTTTTCAGCACCTTTATTGAGGGTAATCAATCCAAGGGCTATGTTTATTAGTGATCCATTTCATTTTAGCTTAAATATCTTTTCACTTTATATGCGGTGTAGTGTTTGAGAAAATGTTGAAGATTTCATGTTTCAAGATTTTGAGAAAGTTTTGAAGAATCATTTGAGAGTGTAAAACATTTTGATTTTGAGAAATTCTTTACTAATATTTGGAAAACTTTGGAGATACCTTTTTGAAGTCATTTTAGTGTTCTCTTAAGACTTTAAATAGGTTAGAGATTTTGCTCTAATTCGGTTACCACCTAGTTAAAGCTCCATATGCTCTTACTTAAGTTCTTTGGAGAGACGCTTGTGATCATTAGTGATGTTAAGTAAGTGAAATGCATGAATACATTGATCCTATATGATTCAAGCATTCCTACCATAAGATTTATCTAAAAGCATTCCTACCATAACATACATCTAGATTTTTATTTTTATAGTTATCGTAAATATTTTTACAAAGAAAGAAAAGATTTTGAAATTGGATTAGGGTTGTAGACCATCAAACATGATTCTAATATTGGGTCATTACTTGAACTTTGGTCTTGATGAAGTTGGCATATCAAATGATCATTAGAGAAAAATATTTAAAAGAATGAAAAAGATGAAATACTCTCATAGAAAGAAAGAGAGAAAGATATTTTAGAGGTCACTAAATGAAAGATTTTGAAAGAGGGGGGGAAGATAAGTATCTTCATATGCATGTGCACACTTATATATATATATATATATATATATGTAAACTTTTGAAGATGGAGTCTTAACTTAAATAGAAAGGAAAGAATGAAGTTCTTCGAAGAAAGAGAGAAAGAAAGGGAGATAGAAAAAAGATACACATACACGTGTATATACTATCACATATACACATATATAGAAGTTGTAAAAATGACATTCATTTGAATAGAAAGAGAGATTTTAGAGGAAAAGAAATAGAAAAATGTATACATAAATATATATATATACATGCATATATATATAAAGATATATATATACATATATAAGAAATTTGTAGATGACGGCATTTGACTTGAGAATAGAAGTAAAAGATTCTACAGAGAGAAAGTAAGACAATCATATATATATGCATTTATATTGATATGAAAATTTGTAAAATAAAATATGAAAACATAGAAAGAGAATGATGAAGGGAATCATCATGTGCACATATATGTATAATATATATATATATATATATATATATATATATATGTTTTCATGAGATTGAACGTCAAAGAAATGACTTAAAATAACCGACTTCAAGTTTGATGTAGGCCGGAGGGGAGCTTGGACTCACGCAAGAGCCTAAGTTAAGTCTTCAAAGTCACATTAAAAAGAGTTCTTTTGAAAATATTTTTGAAAACATGATTTCAAATATTTTATATATGAACACAAAACGTATTTCATTCGTTACAAGGGAATATGTTTCTTTCACCATTAGGTATGGAAAAAAAACCAAACCACACGATAAGGCGCTCATTAGGGTTCCTAATCGGATGATTAAAAAGAAAATTAACAAAAAAAATGACATGCGAATGCATATTAACATGTACATATTTGTGAAGGTTTTCCTCGGGTTGGACAAGTCCTAACCTCAAAAATTAATCAACACAATAATAAAGAGAGAATCCCAAACCACACCTTCATTCTCACCGTGTATTCACATCTGAACAGAAAAAAAAATTAAACAACTATGCATGAACAATATCTCCGAAATAAAGCAACATTCAAGTAATAGAAAGAACATATTCTATTATAGAATGTAAATAACATCTCATCTTCTCATGCACCCGGTGCACTCGAGTATAGCTTCTTAACTCTAAAACAAAGAATTGGGAGCTATCTCATATGGCCATGGGCAAGTGAAGAAGATAGAAAATAATGGAATCACAACAACATCATATTCAAGAAAAGAGAGAACATCATTCAATCATGAAATGAAAGATCATCTTCTCATCCTTCGGGTGCACTCGAGCATAGCTTCTTGACTCTAAAGCAGAGATGTGAAAACTATCTTGTATGGCCATGAGGAGATAAAGAAGAGAGAAAATAAGAAAACCAAAACAAGGTTACATTCAAGAAAAGAAAGAATGATTCAATCATAAAATGGAACATTACTTCACCTTCTCATGCCCCCGATGTACTCAAGAATAACTTCTTAACTCTAAAATAGAGATTTTAAATTAATCTTATATGGTCATGAGAAGATGAAGAATGGAAGAAACATGGGAAAGAAAAGAGTGAGATGACGATTACATACCTCTAAGGAGAATGACTTTTGAAAAAATGAATAACCTTACTTGGATGATCCTCCCTTGAGTGAAGCTCCAAGATTATGAAGATGTGGCCACCAAGAGACTTGTAACTTGATGAAGTTTATTCTCAAGGTTGGAGAAGGAGAAGAAGTGAGAAGGAAAGAGGAGGAGGAAAATGAAAGAAGAGAGCTAAAAACTCTAAGTCCTCAAGTGAGAATTTACTAGAGTTTCTCCAAGGGCTAGCTCATGCTCCAGAGGGAAGATTGTGGGGGTATTTGTTGAGAGTTTTGGAGCCAAATCTCAAAATTTGATTTTTTTTAATTTCACAATATTTTCATGCGAATTTCAAATAATTTTGAATTATTTTCAATTTTTTTAAAAAAAATAGGTCTTGAGTAAGTGGGATTGGCTATTAGCCCTGCAAACACCTCTTTGAGGTGTGGGCTGGGCAAATGTCCCTCCTAAAAAATCAAAAACCGACCCCCAAGGGTCAATTTTTCAAGAAAAGGCGGCCTACACTATGTGTTGTTGCGCACCAGGTGCAATGGCACCGACATTGGGAACGCGCGCTACAACAAATGCTTTGGCGATCGCGTAACGTGGTCGCTGTAGTATAAAACAAGGGAGCGGTCTGTGCACGCATGCGCGACACTTATGACACTAGATTTTGTTGTTTTGAACTAGATTTTGGATTTTGAGTTGCAAATGCTCGATTCGGATATGAACTTAGATTTTGGATCTAATTTGGATCTAAGAATTGGATTTAGGATTTGAATCTTGCGTTTAAATTTGGGTTTTGTGCTTGGATAAAATAATGTAGTCTTTTGAAAAAATTTAGGGTGATTACAGATGCCCCTATTTGTTACTAAGTCGGTGCTAGCCGTGCTTAGTGACAAAGATAAGCCCCACAAAATTTTCAAACAAAACATATTCAGAGTAATGTTTCAGGATTAACCCCGTACCTGAATAAGTTATTTGAGCTTATGTTGTAGGTTTAACCCCTTACCTGCAAGGGTTTGCTAATATTGAATTCAAGTTTAACCCCCCTGAAATGGGTTGCCTTGGCATGCATTACAGATTTAACCCCTTACCTATGTGGGTTGTTCTTACATTACAGGTTTAACCCTTTACCTACATGGGTCCCCCTTAAATCTTCATTGATAATAATAATAATAAATGCCCCATTGTAATTGTTATGTTTTACAACTAGGAAGAATTTAGATTGAATGGTAATTTGGATGTGAAAGCATAAACATTTGTCATTGATTGAAAAGTGAATACAAGAAGACTATGCATAGAATTTCTTGAGGTGAAGAACGTTAACAGGATCGGCGAGTTCCACCCCATCAGCATCAATCAATCGGTATGAATTTCGGGGCAAGGCTTCTTCAATAACATATGGGCCTTCCCAGTTTGGTGTTCACTTACCACGTGGTCATCCTCTGAGGTGTACCACTGATTGTAGGACCAAGTCATTCACTTTGAACTGTCTTCCAATAACTGACTTTGCAAATTGTCTAGTCACCCTTTGGCGATAAGCTTCAGCATGCTCAGCTGCTTTTAGCCTCTTTTCAACTAGCAAATCGAGCTGGATTAGCCTTTTCTGCTGATATTGATTTAGAGGAAGCTCTATAGCAGAAGCGAACTTCAAAGTAGGTTTCAACACATGTAATGGTAGGACTACTTCCATTTCATAGACTAACTCTGCTAGAGTAGCATTTGTTGGAGTTCTCATAGTGGTAAGATATGCTCACAGAGCGTTATGCATCTTTTCATGTCAATCTCTTTCTGTTTCTGCTGTCCATTTCCTTGGGGGTAATAAGGAGTTGAAAATGATGCATGATATGGTATTTGCTACACAACCGCCTCATCTCTTTATTTTTGAAATGTGTCCCGTTGTCAGATACTATATCATGAGGAACTCCAAATCTGCAAAGAAGATTTTTATGAATGAAAGACACTATATGACACCCTTCTACTGTTCTTAGTGTAATGACTTCTACCCATTTGGTAAAATAATCCGTTGGAGCAAGAAAATATTTATGGCCATTAGAAGTTGCAGGGGATATTGGTTTGACTACATCAAATGCCCACATTGAAAATGGCCAAGGAGATGTTATAGAATGCAAATGAGAGGCTGGTGCATGGATCATTGGAGCATGCAGTTGACATTCTTTACTTCTTTTAACGAATTGATAACAATCTTTTTGCATAGTAGGCCAATAATACTCTGCTTGAATTATCTGTTTGGTGAGGGTTTGGTAACCAACATAGCCCCAACAGTCTCCTCGATGTGACTCCTTGATGACCTCCTTTGCCTCGTCTTCATCAAGGCACCGAAAGTATTTAGTACTAAATCAAAGTCTGTATAGCACCCCTACAAAAATGAATACCTTGCTGACATACGTTGAATTGTTTTTTGTTTTTTTTTTGCATTCCAATCGAAAATTCTCTGATTTCAATATATCTTTTGATGTCATGATACCAAGGCGTATTCCTGTCTTGGATCTAAGGAACATGCTTCACTACTTCAAAAGCAGGGTGTTCTAACCTTCCAATCTCAAAAGATTGGATTACTTCATTGGTTCAAAAGGAGATGGTATATCCTAAACTCGCAAGACCATCCGCAATAGGGTTACCTTCTCTTGTTATGTGAGTAAGTTGTACTTCTTCAAATTGACGGATCAAGGAGGTGGAGATTTCTTGATATGGCACCCACTTTTCATCTTTGACTTGTCATTCTCCATTCACTTGATTTATGATAAGTTGAGAGTTGCCAAAGGCATGCACCCTTTTTACTTGAAAACTTAATAAAAAACAAAGTTCTTGTATGAGGGTTTCATATTCGGCCATGTTATGGGTACATGGAAGGTCAAGTTTCAAAGAGTACGAGATCATTTCAGAGTGATGAGTAAAATGCCTATACCAGCTTCCATCATGTTTCTGGATCTGTCAAAGTACATCTTTCGTATTGAAACTATTTCTAATCTTAGTACATGTTCGTCTAGAAACTCATCATTCATTCTGATCTCCTCGTACTAGGGAAAGTCTGCTAACTGATCCGCATTTGCTTGTCCTTTGATTTACTTCTGGGACACATATTCAAGATCATATTGCATCAGCAGAACTTGCCATTTGGTGATGCGTCCATTAAGGAAGGGTTGGTCCAAGATGTACTTAAGAGGATTTAGCTTGGAGAGTATCTTGACCTCACAAGCTAACAAATAATGTCTCACACATCCAAACAAATGCTAGACAAGTTTTTTCTATTGGAGAGTATTTCTTTTCGTACTGGACAAAAGTTTTGTTAATGTAATAAATTACATGCTCGATACGACTTCCTTCCACATATTGTGTTAAAAAGTCACCACATGCCAACAATGGTCTTCCCAACACCGGGGGTTTTAGAATTGGCAGATGTAGGAAGTATTTCTTGATCTTTTCAAATGACTGTTGAAATTCAAAACCACATTCAAACTTCACACCTTTCCTTAGCAGCTAGTTGAATGGTTTGCATCTCATGGCTAGATTAGAAATGAATCGTCTGATGGACTGGATTCACCCTTGCAAACTTCGTAGTTCCTTGATATTGGTAGGTGGTGGCATATCAATAATTGCTTTAGCTTTGGTAAGATCCATCTCGATCCCCCTTTTACTGACCATAAAACCCAAAAGTTTACCTGATTCAACCCCAAATACACATTTTTGAGAATTCAAACGAAGCTTGTACTGCAAGAGTCTCTTAAACACTTGGGCAAGGGTTTCAATGTGGTCTTCTCTTGCCTTAGACTTAATCAATATGTCATTGATATATGCATCCATGATTTTATGCATATAGTCATGGAAGATAGCAGCCATGGCTCTTTGATAAGTTGCTCTGGCATTCTTCAATCCAAATGACATTACCGTGTAACAAAAAGTGCCCCAGGGTGTAGTAAAAGTGGTCTTAGGTTGATCCTTAGGCACAAATTTGATTTGGTTATATTCTGAATACCCATCCATGAAAGAGAACATGGCATGGCCTGCTGTGCTGTCTACCAAAAATCAATGTTTGGAAGTGGATAATCATCTTTTGGTGTGCTCTTGTTCCGGTCTCGAAAGTCGATGCATAATCTGACTTTACCGTTTTTCTTGGGGACAACCACAATATTAGCCAACCACTTTGGGTAATCAATGGCAGAATGAATTTTTCCTTTAGGTGGTCTTCTAATCCTTCTTTTACAGACCCTTCTAGTTGAGGATCAAGCTTACACAATTTTTGTTTAACTGGCTTGCAACTAGGACTTAGTGGCAAACAATGCTCAATCAACTGGGGGCCTAAACCTGGCATATCTTTATAGGTCCATGCGAAAACTTCTTGGTGGTTTATAAGAAAGTCCACCAGTTTTCTCTTTTCGTCTACTGACAAACTACAAACTGGTGCGAATTTGAAAGATCTTAGGATTTTCACTGGTTCCAATATTAATCTCTTCAATCAGATTATTAAGTAAGGGTGAGGGATGTTCTTGTCTCTGAATCTGAGCGAATTCTGAAAATTTCGATTCAAGTATTATCGTAGCTTCAACTTCACCGACTATTTGTTTGCCAAATGCTTTTTGGGGGGGCTTCCGAGGAAAAAGAAGAAATTGAGACATGTTGAATTTTAATATCCTGTAAATAGGAGGATAAAGGGAAAATTGAACAAAATTAAAATTGCTAACAAAAGACTTGCATTGCATATGAAAAATTCTTAGTTCATAGAGGGGGTCCTCTCATGCGACCAGACAAAAAGAAGTTTACGATTACAAAATTCATGGGAGAATTTAAAACGAAGGTGAATACTATCAGCCAACATGACTTTCTTCAAATTTCTTCATGATATCCCAGTCCTCTTGCGTTCATCTGAAAAGGGATGCTAATCAGCTGCAAGATGCTATCTTCATTCTTTCCAAACCTAGTGAATGGACGATAGCCACCTTTCAGTAGCAACTGAACTTCCTTAGGGTTTTTCAATAATTGAACATACAAGGGGTGTTTTTGATAATTCAGATGACTACTTGAAATAGTATAGGCACTCTTGGATGATTTGCCTATCTCCATGTTTTGCATTCATTCCTCCAAAGGTCTGTCATTCACTGTTTTTATGCAGGGTACATCCACCGAATCAATTGGCCTAGGGAGCATTGGTTGCACCAACCTTTCGATCGGATCCTGGTGGGAACCTAGACCCGGCTAGCAATTTCTATGCCCGAGAATAGATCCCAACTCCAGGATCAACTCGCAGGAGCCTAAAGCCCAAACTTAAGCAAATTATATTTACAAAATATATCCCCGCCGGACTGCAACCCCGACTTAATAGTACCCTGGGTCTAAGATACAAGTTTGTTTTCCCTGACCCAAGTCTTCAATCCTATTACAAAACTGAGGGGATTAAGGCTTGTACAAACGCGAGCGATACAAATTATGCTCTCACAACTCACTCAGCATTCATTCACAAACCATTCATTCATACCTAAGAACAGCCAAACCATGCCCTTTCCCTTGGTGGTCTAGCTGACCCGCAGCCGTGTCCTTAGCAAGGTGCTTCGGAGGGACTGCCGACGGTAGCGATAGGCTAGAGCCTGGTTTAGAAAAAAAAATGCACCCAATCCCTTGCTCTATAGCGGGTGAAGAGTCTTACCGGGCCGATGATCATTCAGCCAAGCAGCAAGGGATCCGAGTGAAAACCAATAGAAAGAAAATACTCTCGGATATCGCAGCAACGGATGAAGGAAGTGCTCAGCCCGCCTGGCCAAGGTCGCCTTGGAACACCACCGGAATTGCCTGGAATCGTTGACTTCAAAATGCGGTATTGCTGGTCACTTGAAAGGAGTCGACTGCCTTGGTGATGCATCGCTTGGAAGATGATCACGTGCAGCCTTCTCGAACAATTGATCATGAACAGTTGTACGCGTACGATGGCTGCTCTTCGTCTGGTGGACGCCTTGATGGTAGTAGGAAGCTCGGTCTAGAGCTTGGATGAAGATAGCCTACCTAAGGGTTCAAGGGGGAAGAGGGAGCTCGTTTACGAGGTGAAGTGAGCTCAGTAGACTAAGGGGGTTAGGTTCGGTAGAGGTGGGCTTGGACAAGATATGGTCACTAATGATAGGTTAATGAGAGGTGAGCTCGAGTGATGGGATGGCTATGGTGGACAGTAATGAGAGCTAATTGGTAATGGGCTTATCTTAATACAAGAGGGAATGGCTAATGATGAGGATGGGTCGGTTACACCTAGAGAGGAAGCCAAGGATCATGCGATATGCATTGGAGAGTTATGAACATATGGCTTCGGTAATGATGGAGTAGGGAGATATTAAAATGGTCTAATGATGAAGGGGAGAGGTGGCGAGCTAGGAGTTAATCTCTTGAGCTCATGGGTTGGTTTTAGGGACGGTTACAAGAAGAAAGGGAGGCCAACGGGTAGAGGAGGTGAAGAGTGCGAGTGAAGGGGTTGTACCATTGTGGCTGGGGTGAAATAATGAAGAGGACACTTGGCGAGGGATGGAGTTAACTTACCCTTATGCGTGGCCAAGTGGAGAGCTCTTTGAAATGAGAAGCGTTATGTAATGCTTGGACTAATCAATGGAAGCCGAAGGGGAAGAAGAAGAGTGTAACACTCGCAGCTCGCGTCTCCTTCCTTATGCGCTTGGTGGGGGAAATGACGAAGCTGCCCTTGATGAGTAATTCTAACTTAAATATTGATAAATCGTACCATGGGCAAATTTGGAAGAAGCTGAAAAGGTTGAACTCCGATTGGGTTTCTGTCGGAGAAGTAGCAGCGTTCAGGATTCGAGCGCTCAGGGACTGAATTCCGACTGGGAGCTGATTCTCCCCGATGGCTGGTCAGATTCACCTGAAATTTGGTGGGGATGTTGCTAAGATCTGGGCGACTCTATTGGAATAAGCGAGAGAGTGAAATCCTCCCTTGGTTGCTCCTGATTTCGCTTGGAATGTCTGCCCAATTGTTGTTTTGGTTCCGCCTAGCCGTGCGTGTGATGGCGCTTAGTTTTGGAATCGAGTAGTAAGGAATTCAATCTCCTTTCTCAACAGCAATCTCACGATTTGGGTGTAGGCTTGCTTGATGTTGTCGTGGACAGATTTTCGAAGTTGATCCACCGATAATTTCACAAAAATCCGACCGGCCATCAACCAATGGATTCCGTTGATCTTCTTAGTTTTGCACCGTGAAAAACAGTCCTTTCCAGCCGAGCATCGACCTTCCTTTCTAGCAACTGTCCCTCTGATTTTGGCTGAGAATGAGAAGCTTACTGGGGATGATTTCTGCTGGCTTTTGCTTCTGCTCGAGGAGGAGGGGATCGAGAGATGAATTTTTGTACCTACCTCAACCTCTAGCAGCTGGAAGTCGTTGCTTAGGTACTAGTCAGCTAGAACCACGAGCCAATCTTCTCTAAGCCTTCCTGTGATCTCCTTTGGCCTCTAATCTCTTCCGGGGATGAAGAAATAGCACCGTGGGGAGATATGCAATTCAGTCGGGGGGGGGGGGGGGATTGTTCGTAGGATGAAGTCACCGATGGAGGTTTTTTGATTGCCTCCAAAGACGATTTCTCTCCCTTTGCACTTCAACCAGAGCCACAGGTTAGAGCTTGTAATTTTCGATCACCACTGGTAAGGTCGATGAGAGTAAGAGAGACGAGAGACAAATTCACACTTGAAACTTGATTCTAGATTGCATAATGAAAAATGACTTACAAAAGAGTTTAAGTACTTGAATTAAAACTGGTTCTAACACATGAACCGAGACACTTGCTGAAATAAAAGACTCGACTATAAAGCAAAAGCATAAAAGGAAACCGAAACGAGACGTCTCGAAGGTTTAGTGAGTTTGGCCTCTCCCTCATGGGTTCAGACATATAACTTGTTTAAGTTTAGGCCTTAGACTTGCCACGCATGGACTTGGTCAGGACTAGTCTCATGGTTCGAACTCGCTATAACCGGATCTAGGTCTAGTTCTTGTGCCTGCTCAGACTTGAAGCCTTAAGCCCGCTGCCCACACTCCGTTGATGATGCTCCGCCCACACCGCCCACTGCATCAACTTCAAGTCCTGCGTTAGACTCCCTTGGACCTATGGTTTCCATCATGCTGGCCGAAGAAGCTCAGCTCTCTTGGCCTTGCTTGGCCGTGCTGGCCCTGGTTCTTGGCCTCCCTGTAGGAAGGTGTGCATCAGATCCTTAGCACGTAAGGTGATTGACTGATTGGCTAAAATTCCATTTGAGACACTGATAAAGAGTGGATGGGATCCCTCGTACTTGGTGGATCCAAGGTCGATCCAAAAGTAAGTTATATGATGGTGGTACATCCACCACATGGAATACAATGCAATGACTAGTGTTTTTGATGATCACGTTCATGTCGAGGGTACCTTTGTTGTTCATGCTTCGGCCATCGTATCTATAGATCTTGATAGCATCGGAGTGATATTTGTCTTCACGAAATCCCAAAGCTTTGGCTGTGAGATCAGGACAAATATTTAAGTCACTTCTTCCATCGATCAATACATGTGGCACAATCATCCCATTGACCTGGACGACGATGTAAAAAGCATCTACATGGTAATATCCCCATTTTGAGAGGTCCTTCTCTGAGAAGGTAATTGACTGGTCTTTAGAGGGAGAATCCAATCTTCCTCAACCATATGCTCTTTCAATGGGAGGACTTCACCCAAGTAGCATGGATCTTCATCCGAAAAGTCATCTAAAGATTCATCATTGCCGCCTCGTAGGATAAAAGTCTTTGGGACTATTGGAAGTTTTTTTGACGAACTTTCTGTCTTGCCGTTCATCATAGCAATAAATTTCAGAGGTTTCTTTCCATGATTTGTCATCATGACCTTGTGTGAACTGCTTTCATCACAAGGTTGGATGTGCTCCTGTGGATGATATGGGAATGGAGTGCCTATGGTGATTGTGGCTACTGCTACCTTTCCATGATCAGGAAATGGATTCCTTAATATCTCAGGAATGCTTTCATCATCAATCTTGAGATCCTTGTTGATGAAATCTTGGATAATGTTTTAGAGGACAAAACAATCCTCAGTGTCATGACCAAGGGCACAATGAAACTTACATAGTTTTTGTTTATTTCCTCCCATCATTTTTGGAGGCTCTGATACTTTTGGCATGACGATAGTTCCTTTGGCAGTGAGGTATTCCAGGATCTTCTTGTGAGACTGACTGAGAGGAGTGAATTTTTGGTCATAACCCAACCTGGGTGTTTGTTTCTTCCTTTTATCATTGCCTTTGGGAAACTGCATGTTCTTCTTGTGATTGGCTTCTTTGTCATGTCTATAATTGTTGCCATTGTCCTTTCAAATGTCGTCATTAGCTATAAAATGTGTAGGCAATTGTGTCCTCCCTCCTTTATTTTCATCTTACTTGTACTTAGGAGCAATGATTCCATCAAAATCGCCTTCCTCAATTCCTTCCTCTATTGAATTTGCTTGTTCAATCAACTCGGCAAAGGTCTTGATTGGGGCATTGCGGATGGGGCTTTTCAAAGGTTGGGCAAGATTTTTCTTGATGAGTGATATAACTTGTATTTTAGAAATGGCTTCCTTCATCTTGTTGCATTGAATTCTTCATTTTTGGATGAATTCTCAAGCCTTTTCCCCTTGTTTCTGACGAAGACTGCAAATGGTACTGAGGGTTGGAGCCAAGGGGGCATTTTGCTCAAATCTTTCGACAAACATGTTATTCAATTTATCACATCCCTTTAGTTTGATTGGGTTGACGTTTTCCTTGTTCCATTGTGCAGCGATGCCTTCAAAACTTCTTGGAAAATAGCGAAAAAAAGCTCTGTTATTTGTCCGAATTTTGTAGGAATCATTGAGGAAGGATGAAAGATGAACGTGTGGGCAAGTGGTTCCATCATATCTGACGAACTTCTTGGGCAAGCCTTACACGTCATCGTCCCCTTCAATACTAAGGTAGTAATCCTCATATGAGTATGAGTGTTTTCCTGTTCCCCTAAGTTCAGGATTGTTCATTCTTTCTTCCATTTTATAAAATCTGCGCTTGGTTGGACTTTCATCATCACTTGATTCGACTAGTTCTCGCTTTGTCTTTTTTCTTCTTGCACTTGATCTCCTTTACTTTCTCTGCAGAACTCTAACTGTCCGAGCTACTGCTGGATGCACTTCTTTGTCTTTTTGCCTTTTTTGGTAGGCTTTCTCTTTCTTTTGGGTTTTTCTTCTAAACTTCTAGTGGTGATAGGGCTAGGCGAGCTGCTTTCTTCTATAATTTCTTTTCCCTTCTTGCTTCTCTTTGTTGTCTTTTTCTTCTTGAGATGAAGCAGTTCGGGTTTTTCCTCCTTACTAGTTGCTGAATCTGAACTCAGATGATCTTCATCTCAATTGGTAGGGGAAGGTTTGTTGTTTTTCTTCTTTCTCTTCTAGTTCTAGAGTAATCATCAAGGTTTTTTGTTCTTCTTGCTCCTCATGAATCACTCTATGAACAACTGGAACATATGGTAGCTTTCTGGCTCAATTGCTGGGAGGCTAAGTGTTTTTGGCCTAAGCTCGAAAGATGAATCCTCGTTCTGAGGACCCTGTTTAGCTTGCGATATGGTTTCCACAATCTTGTTGGCTTTCAAGTATTCACCTTGCGAGACAGGAAAATAAAGAGTCATTGGAAGGAAATGATGACAAAATAAAGGTTTGTATTGCATTACGAGTTTTTTTTTTTTTAAGTTACATCCAAAGAAAACACTAACAGTGACAACAACAACTGAAGATGACATATCGAGTACAAGGTTAACAACAGAAACTTTTAATGAAGGATAGATGGTGGTCGGTTGGCATCCCACCACTCGGCATATTCTTTGTTTACCACTTGGCCTGTGAACCAAGTGTATGATATTTGTGTCTTTCACTCTTGTTGAGCCATTACGAACAATGCCGCCCATTGAGGAGAGTTGAGGTCGAATTCAAGAATAGCTCCAATTGGTGCATGCATAGAAACCATTTTCTACCTTTGAGAGAATAGACTCATGCATCTATCAGCACAGTAATCAATTATGAAATAAGGGCCCAAGAGTGTCATACACCCATGATGATGGAGAGTGTATCGAAGCGGACCCTCACGACGATCATAATAGTCCCAAATGACCTCTTCTTCATTCAACTTTTTGACCAAGACAGTATTGCTCCAAGACTGTCAATGCTCCATCAATGTTTCTAAATAGACTGCCTTGGGGTCCCGCGTGCTTGAGAAACCACAATTGCAAAGCATATGTGCATCCTTCTTCTATGAAGTCGGTATCTCCAATGGTGAAGCGGGTGAGTCCTTGATAGAGAAAAGCCAAGACTGTCATTGTACTGACTAGTGTTGGGTCCCACTATGCCCCTATATTCGAAAAAGTTGGACAATACATACATCTAGGAGGTCACTTGTATCGGTGAAAAGGGTCACTCCTACTGTGCAAAGCATCATACAATGTTTAATTCTTCATGTGACTTTTCGAGGTAAAGTGGAAGGTTCAACATAGACTCCAAATTCTTCATATAAACTTTTCAGGTTGATGCTTTGACTCTTATGGTTTTCTACAAGGGCCAAGTTTTTCATCCCGTAAAGTGAGCTATAAGATTATTTGCATTAACCTTAGTCAGGTTCATGAGGAAGTGATTCTTTAATGGTTCATTTGGATCACCAGTTGGGGTGGGGAGGTCTAGTATTTCAGCAAATTCATCTAATAACACTATCATTTATCCCCATGAAAACAAAAAAGAAGAGGTCTTTGGGTTCCATTACTCGGCAATTGCATGCACCAAATTTTCATCCCCAAAGATGATGTGATCATAAGGGAAGGTGACACCATGTTGTAAAGAATACATCTTGAATGATAACTATGAAGGGTAGAGATTAAATTAGTGAAAAAGATTGACTAGTGTTGACAAAGACAATATAGAGTAGAGGTATGTAATTAGGTTGTAAAGCATCACACAAGGTTTTGTGCACTTCCATATGTTATTTGAAATAATTTTGGACAAAATGGATATAGAGACCTATTTGAAATAATTTTGTGTCACGATAATCCAATGTCAAAGTTATGTTTATATACTTTAGCCTAATGACTTAGCACTAGCATAAATTCTTCCTTAGGCAATTAAAGGTAGGGTTCATCAACTTCTTCTTGATCACTTGTCGATATACCACAAATTACCACTCATGGTACTAATGAGGGAGCTTTCCCACCCAAGGTGTGGTCCAGTTGTAAGGCTTAGCCTTGTGCTACCGCGTAAGACCAAACCTGGCAACATGATAACCATGACAAATAGGTACAAAGAATTTTGAAATATGAGAAATCATGCAAAATCAGTTGTCTCTAATGCGATGTTGCCTAAGATGATGATTAAAATAGATAGAAGTGCAAACATTGTTTTCGAACAACTCTGAAATTGAGGAGGGTTGTATTTGATACTAGATCTAAGTGAACATGATTAATCATCCTCAATTAGTCTTATATGCAAGAAAGCAAATACAATCACCAAAAACATGTAATGAAATGCCGATTGAGTCAAGACCAAAGAAAGGAACATGCTTTATAGTCAGCCATACATGAGATGTTCAAGTAAGTCAAAATGCATCAATTATAATCATAGCCAAACGATGACGGGTCACATCATGGTTGCCATCCGTTCGCATCTCCAAAACTTGGTTGTTTTGGAGTGCTCCAGAAAAATGAGGTTTTGTTTTGAAAATATGAGAGAAATGGACTCACCCGTCAGTATGAGGATCAACCGTTCCTGATGCCTTTTTCAGGGGTAATCAATCCAAGGGCTATGTTTATTAGTGATGCATTTCATTTTAGCTTAAACATTTTTTCACTCTATATGCAATGTAGTGTTTGAGAAAATGTTGAAGATTTCATGTTTCAAGATTTTGAGAAAGTTTTGAAGAATCTTTTGATAGTGTAAAACATTTTGATATTGAGAAATTCTTTATAAATATTTGAAAAACTTTGGAGATATCTTTTTGAAGTCATTTTAGTGTTCTTTTAAGACTTTAAGTAGGGTTGAGATTTTGTTCTAATTCGGTTACCACCTAGAGAGTTCCATCTCCTCTTGCTTAAGTTCTTTGGAGTGGTGCTTGTGATCATTAGTGATGTTAAGTGAGTGGAATGCATGAATACATTGATCCTTTATGATTAAAACATTTTTACCACAACACTCATCTAAAAGTCTTCCTACCATAACATACATGTAAGATTTTTGTTTTTATAGTTATCGTAAATATTTTTACAAAGAAAGAAAAGTTTTTAAAATTGGATTGGGGTTGTAGACCATCATCCATTATTCCAATATTGGGTCATTACTTGAACTTTGGTCTTAATGAAGTCAGCATATAGAATGATCATTAGAGAAAAATGTTTAAAATAATGGAAAAGATGAAATACTCTCATAAAAAGAAAGAGATTTTAGAGGTCACTAAATGAACTATTTTGAAAGAGGGGAAGATAAGTATCTTCTTACGTATGTGCACACTTACATATATATATATATATATATATATATATAGGTGTAAACTTTTGAAGATGAAGTCTTAACTTAAATTGAGAGGAAAGAAGAAAGTTCTTGAAAGAAATAGAGAAAGAAAGGGAGATAGAAAAAAAATACACATACATACATGTGTATATGCTATCACATATACACATATATAAAATTTTGTAAAAATGACATTGATTTGAATAGAAAGAGAGATTTTAGAGGAAAAGAAATAGAAAAATGTATATATATATATATATATATATATATATATATATATATATATATATATATATATATATATTTGTAGATGAAGGCATGTGATTTGAGAAGAAAAATAAAAAATTTTTGAGAGAGAAAGTAAGATATTCATATATATATATATATATATATATATGCATTTATATTGATATGAAAATTTGTAAAATAAAATATAAAAACATCGAGAGAGAATGATGAAGAGAATCATACATGTATGTCTTCATGAGAATGAACGTCAAAGAAATTACTTAAAATAACCGACTTCAAGTTTGATGTAGGCTGAAGGAGAGTTTAGACTCATGCAAGAGCCTAAGTTAAGTATCCAAAGCCACATTAAAATTGGTTCTTTTGAAAATATTTTGGAAAGCATGATTTCAAATATTTTATATATGAACAGAAAACATAGTTATTTCATTTGTTACAAGAGAATATGTTCCTTCCACCGTTAGGTATAAAAGAAAAACTAAACCACACGATAAAGAGCTCATTAGGGTTCCTAATCGGATGATTAAAAAAGAAACTAACGAAAAAAATGACATGCAAATGCATATTAACATGTACATATTCATCAAAGTTTTTCCTGGGTTGGACAAGCCCCAAGCTCAAAAATTAATCAACACAATAATAAAGAGAGAACCTCAAACCACGCTCTCATTCTCACCGTGCATTCATATATAAATATAAAAAAAACTTAAACAACTATGCATGAACAATATCTCCAAAACAAAGCAACATTCAAGTAATATAGAGAGAACATATTCTATTATAGAATGTAAATATCATCTCATCTTTTCATGCTCCCGGTGCACTCGAGTATAGTTTCTTAACTCTAAAATAGAGATTCGGGAGCAATCGCATATGGTCATGGGGAGATGAAGAAGATAGAAAATAATGGAACCACAGCAACACTATATTCAAGAAAAGAGAGAACATCATTCAATCAAGAAATAAATGATCATATCATCTTCTCATGGTCCCGGTGCACTCGAACATAGCTTATTGACTCTAAAATAGAGATTTGAAAAATATCTCATATGGCCACGGGGAGATAAAGAAGAGAGAAAATAAGAAAACCAAAACAATGCTACATTCTCTAATATAGAGATTTTAAAGCAATCTTACATGGCCATGAGGAGATGAAGAAGGGAAGAAACAAGGGAATGACTTTTGGATAATTATCAACCTTGCTTGGATGAACCTAGATTCCCTTGAGTGAAACTCCAAGATGATGAAGATGATGCCACCAAAAGACTTGAAACTTGATGAAGCTTGCTCCCAAGGTTGGAGAAGGAGAACAAGTGAGAAGGAAAGAGCAAGAGGGAAATAGTAGAAGAGAATTAAAAACTCCAAGTCTTCAAGTGAGAATTCACTAAAGTTTCTCCAAGGGCTAACTCAAGCCCAAGAGGGAAGATTGTAGGGTATTTATAAAGAGTTTTGGAGCCAAAACTTAAAATTTGAATTTTTTTGAATTTCACAATACTTTTATGCGAATTTCAAATAATTTTGAATTATTTTCAAGTTTTCTTCTAAAAAATAGGTTGACTAAGTAGGATTGGCCATTAGCCCTGCAAACACCTCTTTGGGGTGTGGGGGGTGATTGCAGGGCTAATTCCCCTTTAAAAATGTCAAAAACTGACCCCCAAGGGCTGATTTTGCTAGAAAAGGGGGCTTGCACTACTGCTCGGGCGCAGTTGCGTGCCAGGCACAACAGCGCTCGACATTGGGAAAACGTGAGCTATTGCGCGTCGCTGGACATGCAAACTCTCTCTTTTTTATAATTTTTTATGAATTAATGGTTTTTCGTTTAAAATTATAAAAAAAACATTTTTTAATTTATTTAAAAACTGTATGAAACCTTTTTTTCGTACAAAAGAGTGGTCGGCTTCGTTTTAAGTTTCAAAAACATATTTTGGTGTGCGGATGAAGGGTAAAATAAGGGAGCGGTCTGTGCACGCGCGCGCGATGCTTATAGCGTGAGACTTTGTTGTTTTGAGTTCGATTTTGGATTTTGAGTTTCAAATGCTCGATTCGGATATAAACTTGGATTTTGGATCTAAGAGTTGGATTTTGGATTTGGATATTGTGTTTAAATTTGGGTTTTGTGCTTGGGAAAAATAATGTAGACTTTTGAAGAAATTTGGGGTGATTACACTATGTTAGAGTGCACCGGGATCATGAGAAGATGAGATGACATTACAGTCTGTGATTGAACATGTTTTCTCTCTATTACTTGAATGTCACTTTATTTTACAAATATTGTTCATGCATTGTTGCTTAATTTTTTCTATTCATATGTGAATGCACGACGAGAATGAGAGTGTGGTTCGGAATCATGTTTTCCAATATATTTTCAAAAGAACCATTTCTAATATGGCTTTGGAGACTTAGTTCAAGCTCTTGTATGAGTTCAAGCTTCCCTCTAGCCAACATCAAACTTGAAGTTGGTTATTTTAAGCCATTTCTTGATTTTTAATCTCATGAAGACACATATGTATATACATGTTATATACATATATGTGCACGTGGTGATTCCTTTCATCATTCTCTCTCTAGGTTTCCATATTCTATTTTACAAATTTTCATATACACATGAATGTGTATATACATGTGTTCTATTTTCTCTCACATGAATCTATTATTTTTCTCTTCAAGTTAAATGTCTTCTCCTACAAATTTCTCATATATATACATATATTTGTATATCAATATATATGTGTATGCATATAAATTTTTCTATTTCTTTTCCTCTAAAAATTTCTCTTTTCATTCAAATCAATATCATTTTTAAAAACTTTCATATGCACATATGTGATGATATGTACACGTGTATGCACTTTTTTTTCTATCTCTCTCTCTCTCTTTCTTTCTTTGGGAGTGTTTTATCTTTTTATTCTTTTGAACATAATTTTCCTCCAAGTTCTTTTTAATTACCGACTTCATTAAGAGCAAAAATCAAGTAATGACCCAATGCTGGATTCGTGCTTGATGGTCTACAACCCCAATCCAAATTCAAAAACTTTTCTTTCATTGTAAAAATATTTACGATAGTTATCAAAATAAAAATCTTAGATCTATGTTATGGTAGAAATGTTTTTACATGAATTTTTTGGTAGGAATGATTTATTCTCTTCTAATTATATAGGATCAATGCATTCATGCATTCATGCATTCATACTCACTTAATATCACTTATGATCACAAGCACCACTCCAAATAACTTAAGCAAGATGAGATGGAGCTCTAACTAGGTAGCAACCGAATTAGAGCAAAACCTCAAACCTACTTGAAGCCCTAAGAGAACACTAAAGTGACTTCAAAATGATTTTTTAAGTTTTTCAAATGATATTTATAATGATTTCTCAATTCTAGTTTTTCCCAAAAATGTTTGACATTTTTAAGTAATTCTTCAAGAACTTTTTTCAAAAGTTTGAAACATCAAACTCTTAATATTTTTTTACACTGCATATAGAATGAAAAAAGATGTTTAAGCTAAAATGAAATGCATCAAGGATAAGTGTAGCCCTTGGATTGTGAAGGCACCACGGGGAACGGTCGATCCTCGTACTGACGGGCGAGTCCCTTTCTCTTTGATTTTCAAAACAAAACTCATTTTCTGAAGCACTCTAAAAACTAAAAAAAATTGGGGATGCGAACTCTTGAAAAAAGCTCAAACTTGAGAAATACAATATTTTCCTGTAGGAAAAAAGACTATTGAATGCAAATGGGTATACAAGTTAAAAACTAAGTGTGATGGATCTTTAGAAAGATATAAAGTCAGGCTTGTTGCTAAAGGTTATACTCAAGAATATGGTATTGACTATGAGGAAACATTTACCCTTGTAGCTAGAATGACTATTGTTAGGACCCTTAATGTTTTAGCATATCTTAAAAACTAAAATATCTATCAAATGGATGTTGAAAATTCTTTTTTATTCGAAATCTTATGGAAAAAGTTTATATGAAAGTACCACCAGGATTGTCACTTTCACAAGGAAAAGTTCTTAGACTTAAGAAGACTCTATATGACCTCAAACAAGCTCCTAAGGTTTGGTTTGATCGTTTTAACTATATTATCTCTAATTATTTATTCATGTTTGACTGACACTACTTGTTTGTTAAGAATGCTACTAAAGGTATCATAATCTTCCTACTATATGTTGATGACATGATCCTTACAGGTAGTGATAAGGAAAATATTAAATTCACTAACAAAAACTTTTTGAAATGAAAGATTTAGGTTTTCTAATGTATTTATTTGGTATTGAGGTTTCATACTCTACTAGAGATTATTTTTTTGCCACAAACTAAGTTTGTTGTAGAGATTATTGTTAAGTCAGGCATAACAGATGATAAGATCACATAAATTATTGAAGTAGTAGGAAGCAAAATGAAGATTGATGAAAGAGTTCCCCTTACCAATCTCACTCCCTACCGATAGCTTGTGGGATCCCTAATATATCTTAATATCACTCACCCTGACATTATTTATGTGGTTCATACAGTAAGTCAATTTCAGCATGCTCCCTCAAGTGTTTGTATGGGACTGTTATTCACATCATTAAATACATCAAAGGGACAATAAACAATGGAGTATTTATGGCTTCCTTTTCCTCTTTAAACTCAATTGCTTATACTGATGCTGATTGGGGAGGAGATCCAAATGATAGACACTCAACTACTGGGTTCTGTGTTTTTTTTAGGAAAGTCGCTCATCTAATGAAAGTGTAAAATCAACAGAAATTCTCTCTCTCTTCTACCGAAGTTGAATATCGAGCCATGGCTTTCACAACTATAAATATTGTCTGGCTTCGCCAAATGCTCCTTGATATGAAAACAAGAATAGAAGAACCCATCGATTTGTGTTGCAACAACAAAAGTCTCTTTATATTGTCAAGAATCAAACATTTCATGAATGAAAGAAGCATATAGAAATGGATTGTCACTATATTCGTGAAGAATTTTTGAAAAAGACCATCAAGCTTCCATATGTCTCCTTCGAATTGCAGCTGGCTGATTTCTTTACAAGCCCTCTATGTTCTCCCATATTCAACTTTCTTTTAGATAAACTTTGGGTCATAGCACCGTAAGTTTAAGGAGGGTGTTAGGAAATAAGATATCATAGTGATATCATAGTTAGGTTTTAGCTTGGTTAGGTTTTACATTTTATTTTTCTTCTTTATTTATTTTTCCTTTTATTTTTTATTCCTTTTTTGTCCCCTTTTGTTCTAACCATTGCAACTCCCAATGGTTAAAACAGCCTTCTCTTCTTTCTTATTTCTTGTCTAAATATGTTATCCGCCTCTTGTACAAACAAGTTGTGTTTTATAGCCATTCAATGTTCATTTGAATAAGGATTATACTTTTTCACTTGGCCTTGGTCCCTGTTTCTGTTATATGCTTCATTAGTGACTGTTACAGTAACGTTTTCAAATATTAGTATTAAGTTCCTCATGTGGTAATTAAAATGATCTCAAAGTTAAAGAATATCTCTAATGGTTGAGTGGTAATCACTGTAAAGTAACACAATTGTGCCCATCGGATTACCAATGCACCACAAATATTGGTCTCTCTTTCATGGGCAAGCTGGTTCAAGCAGATAACTAATAAGCAGGTGGATTTTCTTGGTACTGCTTTTGCTTTATCACAACTTTTCTTAGAGCCAATGCCTTATGCTTCACAACAGAATAATTTTTTGCTACAAAACACTTTCTATAAAGGAACATGACCAAAGCAAATTGAGGTGGTAGACGTTTAGTGATGACCAAATGATGGTATTGGTCATTAATTAATTTCCTATAACCATAGTTGGTGAGGATGTGCAAACACTGAGCCAATAATCTGAAAGCAACAACAAGATTTTTGTCATAAATGAAGACATATTTCCAAAATGTAAATGTAACCTATTTAACAAGTAATAACTTTACAAAAAAAAAAACAGCAATGGAGTTGCTTTGATTATCTATAAACAATCGTAGATGCACAAGTGAACATGTACTCTCTACCAGCCAAGAGAAACTTGCATTCAACATTAATAAGAAAGGAAGATGGAGCTCAAAGAATTTTTTTTTCAAAACTACCTAAAGGAAACGACTTCCTATGCTCCTTATCTGGCCAAAACATGAGAAAAAAAGGGGTTAAAAGACTCTTACAAAGGAGGAACTGTTTCTGTAGAATCAAAGTAGAAGAGAAGACAGAACTAGAAGGGAAATTACAAAATTTATGTAAAATCAAACCTACAAACAGGAAGATGAGATGAGTAATAGTCTTTATATGTTGCCCATGAGCGAAGACATGTCTGTTTTGTAAAGAGGGCTCTCAAGTAAAAGAAGGGTGAAAGTTTCCTTGATATGAAGATCCATTAATAAAGTCAATACGGAATGGAAGTTTCAAAATGAAAAGATTGGTTGAATTGAAAAGGTTAAAAATTTTATTGCTAAGTGCTTCTTCTGGTCTTTGGGATAGAATTTCAATTGACTGATGGACAAGGAAGCTGCTATGTTGAAATATGCTATAGACTCGGTGGTTTAAGTGGTCTTCTTTCGTTAGCCTTACATACTTCTTGGTACCTTCACCAAGAATCTAATATGTTGTAGTTAATTTATGACTTGAAGAACATCATCCGTCTGCTCACAAAGGTGAAAAAGATGTGTGGAACAATTTATTTCCTTGAAGTTTAAATATCATACTAAAAGCAATGGGAATCATAAATCCTTTTATCTCAACAACTGTTCTAACCAGAAAAATGGACTAATTCAAATTAATTGTAAAGAATAAATAAACATTTTTTACTATTCCTAAAAGAAAATAAATAAATAACTATCAATAAATAAAAAACTATCATAGAGTTTTAAACAAAATAACACCTAAATTTTTGGAAATTGTTTCTCTTTCAATAATCTCAAAAAGGGAGAAAAACAGCAACGGAAGAATACACAATCACGATAGATAGATATGGATGCTATATTTGGCCCCAGCAGATGAAGAAGCAACAGAAAATCTGCTGTTTCTCTCGATGAAGAAGCTTCTGGCCACAACTGTTTCTCTCGAAAAAAAATCATGGCAGAGCTTAATGCCGTCTTTTCTCCAACTACTCGTCACTCACTAAAAATCTATTGACATCAAACAAAATCTAGCCAAATGAAGCTACTTCAAGCAGACCGATGGTAAAGTCTTCACTCTATAGTAGGTGACAGAAATGATGAACCTGATTGATAGCGACACATGCAGCAATGGCGGCAACAAAGGTGAGGAAAAGGGGAATCCACTAGCACATGAAAGAGGAAAATCAGAGAGTGAGTGATCTGTGAAGTCTCAACCCAAAATTTTTATAGGATGTCATGAAGGATATGCTGATCAAGTGTTTGAATGGAGTTCTAAACAATCAACAAAGTTGTATATCTATAGGATCTGGCAGAAAAATTGCTGATTGGGGTTTTTGATGAAGTTATGATATGTTGACAAGCTGCTAGGATATTGTAGAGGCCATGCTGGTTAGCTGTTTGGATGAAGTTCTGATCAATTCATAAAGTTATACAGAATTTGAGACAGAGAATGAGAATTGGAGGTCAGGGGAGAGCCGGTGGTGAAAGAGGTGAAATAGTTAGAAAGGTGCGAAGGGTGAGGGTTTAGGGTGAGAAGGTGTTAAAGAGTATTGAAACCAATTCAATGGTTTGAGGACCAGTTGTGAAACCGGTGCTCACGACCTGTTCCTAAAGCTAGGGATTGAAGTACTCTCACTACAACATGAGTGGAATCAATGATGCTAGAAAAGCATCACAACTGGGATTTACTTACAGTAATTCAGCATCAATGGGACCGTCAATGAAAGTAGCATGGGTGATTCATTCAGTAACAAAATATATACCCATCAAAAAAGAAATTCATTTGTGATGATGGGACCTTTGTCATTGAATTGGACTTAGTTTAAACTCAGCTAGATAAAATCAAGGAGGAGAAACAATTTGTGAATCTTGGAGATGGACATTTGGCAGCTAAGTTGCCATAATAAACGGTGATAATAAAGGGCTATTGTCTCTAACTATAGAAAATGTAATAGCTGCTTATTGTAATCGTTGTAATTGTAATTCATTACCATTGGATCACAAATGTAAAGCTCCACCTTGACTTATCAATAAAAGGTAAGTTTCTCTCAATGGTAACTTCTAAAAAAAAAAAAAAGAAAAGTGCATTGAGTTGAAGAGAGCTCTCTCCATTGTGGATGTAGGCTTCTTGACCGAACCATGTAAATTTGTGCTGCATTTTTTTGCTTTTCTTTTTTCTTGACTTTGCCTTCGTATCAAAATGACATTAGGTGCTGCAAGGGTCAGAACTGGCTTGGCGTCTGTCATGGACGCTCAGGCTAATAAATCATATATCTTTTGTGAGAGTAATAGATTTTTACCTTTCCATTCAACTTTGATGCCAAGAAAATATTGTAGTGGCCCTAAATCTTTGATTGAGAAGTAACAACCCCACGTCTCCAATGATATCCTGAATTTCATCAAATGAACTTCTTGTTAGAATAATATCATCGACATAAATGCATAGATAAACAGTGCATTTGAGTGTTACCTTGACAAAAAGAGATGAATCAGATTTTGATTCCTTAAAACCACATATTTTCAAATACGAGCTAAGGCTCATGTTTAAGGCCGTAGAGCAACTTCTTGAGCGGGCGCACATGGTTGGGGCAAGTGGGATCCTCGAAGCCTAGTGGTTGAGCCATGTACACCTCTTTATGTAATGTCCCATGTAAGATGACATTGTTAGCATCAAGTTGGTGAATACCTGATCTTGGACTATGGGAAATTGTTAAGACCAGTCTTATAGTTGGTGGTTTGACCACCGTCTAGAACCAGTGGCAAAGCTACATACAGGTTGGTATGGGCAGTTGCCCACACGAATTGCACAAAATCCTTTGGTTTCATTTGTTTCTTTAAATGATTTACTCAGTTATATATAGTGGTGCTCTTAAAACTGTGAGAGTTTTGGAGTTTGTGCTTCTCAGCCCAAACTTCTTGGCTATGCCACTGGGCTGAAAATATCAAAATGGTCTATACCTTCCCTTTGAATATAACATTGGGTGGCCATTCGAGCTCTAAAGCAAGCAACAGATCCATTGCATGGCGCTTGATCTTATATATCCATCTGCATCCATCCACATTAAGATTAGTTTTGGAAGGCAACAAACCCCAAGGATTATTGTTGTGTGAAGCTTGGATCTTGCTGATATTGTCACCAGCCCATATGGGATCAGGCTTATTCTAAATTTGTGGCATCATGATCTATCTTGGCTAATTGGATTTGGTAAGAAAAAATCGTTGGATAGCATCTTGGGATCTTCTAACCTTAAGATGGGTCCAAATAGGTTTTCATGGTTCGGTTCAAGCTGAGGTGGACTAGGAGAATGATAGTTGGTGTCGACAACATGGTCATGGCTGGTTTCCTCAACATCAGCAAGAGTTGGCTCTTGGACAATTAGTTCAATTGGGTCTACTGACCTCTCAAGTTCAACACTAGGACTATTATGTGTAGTGTGTGTATTGGGTAAGTAAATTGGCTCATTTTTTGGTAAAAGAATACAAGCGCTTCAAATGAGATTGGGCATGGATCCATTCAGTGGCTTCTTGGGCGTTGATGGGTTGAGCATGACCAGAAAAAAGAAATCCCCGGAAACAATAATCTTTTTACTAATACAGTTGTAACATAAATATAGTTTGTGACAATTTCCGTAGCCAATAAAAATGCAGGCTTCAGATTCCGGTTTGTGATAATCTCTCATATAGAGACAGACCATGCATCTAAAACCTCTCAAGTTGTGAGGAAAGAACCATGAAAACTAGGAAAAATGGTCCACAATTAACAAATAGTATCAAAATCCATCACGTGACAGGCATGAAGCAGGCTCTCAAAGGTCTACATGAATCAATTCAATTCTTGACTATTATGAAATTTGGACTTTGTAAAAGGCCAATAGTGCATCTTGCCAACCACACTAGCTAAACAAAATTCCATTTGAATCTTCCATGCATAGAAATTAAATTTTCATCATATAGACAAAGGTTGACCACACGTATCATTAAACAAGGATGCTTAAAAATAGTAAATAAATGTTTGGCATCATCTTGGATGCCTTTATTCACTAATTGACAAGCAGAAGCTCTAGAAACATCACCTTGGTTGTTGGCAAGTACTGATGACCAGACAGATAGTCCTTTCTTATTTTCTCCTGCATGAAGAATATGCTCTGTCTGCAATGATCAATTAGATGTGTATGTTGAAGACATGAAAACCACTGAAGAATTTTCAAATTTGAAATATTTGACTGAGCTATCTGAAATGATGGTAACAACTAGAAAACACATAATTATTTCCTCCAGCGTATTTGTTGTTTAAATTGGTACTATTTTTACCAATTGAAACTGCAAGTGTTGAGAGAGCATTTTCAGCTATGAACATTATCAAAACTAGGCTTCATAACAAGATGGGAGATGAATATGTCAATGATGCTTTAGTCACTTACATTGAGAGGAACACATTTGACAGTATCAGTGATGAAGCAATCATGCATCGTTTCCAGAATGTGAAAAACAAACGAGGCCACATGTAATCTTTTCATTACTATAGTTTTTTGACTTGCTTTTTAAGAACAATTGTAAATTTTTTTATAACTATGGTCATTTGATTTACTTTTATATGTGAATTGTAAATTTGTTGATAACTATAGTTATTTAATTAACTTTTTTGATGCCATTGGCCAATTGTAATTTTGTCCATAACTATAAGGATATGATTTGCTTGTTGGGACCAATTGTAAGTTTGTTTATAACTATGATTATTTGCTTTATTTTTAAAATAACATATATTTTAATTTTGAAATTTTTTCACATACTATGTACTAGTGCCCCAGAGACAAAAATTTCTGCTCCACCACTGCTGCAAAAGAATGCAACAGCCTTTACCATGCCAAAGCAAAGGGAGAGAAATATAGAGAGAGAGGAAGCAAGAGAGGGGGAATATCCGCGCTTCCCTTAAGATATATATGTGTGGAAGTTACCTCTTCGACGACACACTGCTTCACCATGGGTGTTGCGGCAGACAGAGATGATAAATTCCTCTAAAACCAACCATTGTTGATGTCTTTCATGTCTTACTTCTCCCTTCATCTATCGATCTCCAATCAGCTAACCATATGGTTAATAAAACCTTTGAATCAAACCATTTTCTATTGATTTCCACTCTCCTTGTCTACAAAGAACAATAATGGAAACATATTTAACTTATGTTAATCCTCTCTTGTATACACGCACATGCAATCACAACCATTTGTAAATCCAAATAGATACAGTGTTTGCCTATATAATTAATGCATGGCTCTACCTGCCCTAACATGAATAGAAAAGAATACTTGTGTAATTGGTGCATAGCACGATCTGTCCTAAGTAGTTAAAATGTTCTAAATTTCTAATGAACTATCGAAATGGATGAAATCTTGTTACACACTATTAACATTCAAAATGAACAAACAAAACTAGAAAAACCAATCTTAAGATAATAATATCAAGAAGCACAACAATAAAAAGGCATCATATTAATATTGTCATTTTTTACCACAAGCCATAATTAGTTAGAGTAAATGACAACAAAAGCCCTTATTTTGTAAGGGCAGTAAATTAAACTAAAACCTATCAGGGAAATCAGAAACATGAAACCCAGAGTTAGGATTATAAAGAAAGAAAAGTTGATCTCCTAAATGACAATGTTCCTTCAATTAATTTAGGTTGAGTTAATTATCATGGATATTAAAAAATAAGGAAGCAACTAGTTGATGAAAGGGACCAAAGGTTTTTCCTCTATTAATTGATTGTTTCCTTATTATTTTTTATTCTAATTAATCTCGCATTTTGTTTTCTAGCTTTCATGGTTATTTTATCATCCTCTAGCTCTTTTATCTATTGATAACATTTTTCTTTATACTCAAAATTACATCCCTCGAAATTTAATTTCCTGATATTTTTGTAGTAACAATATTTCTTTTGAAGTAAAACCAAAAGAATCATCCACTTTTGGCATGAACCTTGTGTTGGAGCTTCTTTTGCATGGTTTTCCTTGTGTACCTTGTTGGGTATATTGTTGTTTGAAAGAAACTTTCTTGCTTTATATTATTTTAAAATTTGTTGTATAATTGCTCCCTATCCTATGCATGTTGATGCACACAAAGGCTTCTAGATGAATTCACATAAAAAAAAATCTTATTTTGATGTTATCATAGATTAAGCTCAATAACAACATATTTGGTGGGAGAACCATTTAGAGAACTATATGTAAAACTGATGACAAACTTATTGATTGAATTAGGGCATATATGTTTTCTACTTACAGCTCATTTGATGAGGCCAAAGACGCTTGTCGTGTGGCTGAGAGATTGCTGAGCAGGTATTGGCTGTAGCTGCAAAGGTCAAACCATTCTTAGGGCTGGAGAACTCATTTGCAGAAGCTCGGGTTGGGGGTCATGGACAGTGAGGTTAAGTGAGAAAGAGGGCACCATGAAGATCCAGAAGTGTGTGGCTGTCAATATGCGAAGCTGGTTAGACAGCTGGCTCTGTCTGTGTAATTTAGTATGACAAAAAAACCTAGGATTAATATAAAAAGAAACTTTTTGTAGGGATAAAAACAAAAACGGGAAAAAGATATTTTGGGGATTGGATAAATGTAAAATTTGTCAGTCATTATATGCATATCGTTATGACCAATATACCCTTTTAAACAATAAAAAAGTGTTTTCATTTTTTTATCTCGCTTATAGTGCTAACTCATTATTTTATAAATATTTTATGATCTCATAAACGTTATTTCATACCTATATTTAGCATTATCTCAAACATCCATTCATTATCTCATAAATATTTTATTATCTCATAAATATTTTATTATCTCATAAATATTATATCATAGTTATATTTAGTGTTATTTCTTACATTTGTTTGTTATCTCATTATCACATAATTTTTTGTTATCTCATACATATTATATCATTTTACATTTTGTGTTATCTCATACACCCACCCATTCGTTATCTCATAAATCTTTTGTTATCTTATAAATATTATCTCATACTTATTTGTTATTTCATACATATTTGTTATCTCATGCACATGCATATGCAATGTTTGGGCATGAAAGTGAATTTACATATTAGTAGTGCGGTTAACATTCAGCATACGTTCGGTACATACATGAAGCGGTGTACAAAACTCTCTCTCCTCAACATGTCTATCAGTATCATCATCTCCTTCTCTCATTCTCTCTCTTCTTTTGTGTATGCTTTGTCTTTCCAGCTCCAGCCTTTAATGGTATTTCGTTTATAAAGGTGAACTCATTGGATTGAAGAGAGTCCGCCCCTTCATTAGTCTATACCATTCAAAAAAAATTGGCTCTTGAATAATTAGGGGAACTTACTATATCACTCTCCTATGTAAATGAATGTGGACCATTATGGGTGAGTAAGTTTAATTAAATTTTTCATTAAAGTTGGATGTGCTAATTATTGGTATTTTGTACCCTACAAGTTGAGAGGAACCAGAGTTTAAGTTGGTGTGAGAAAAGGGTGAGAACCATAGTTTCAGGTCGGATCTGAGTTTGGAAATTTCTATATGTGATGGAACAAATAATTATGAATATCTGATCACGTCCATTTCAGCACCCTCTCACAATTTTGCTGATTTGCTAGTGCCAGCATTGCTTGTCAATGGCCTTTTGTAGTTCTTCTCATTTGTAGTTCTTCTGGACTTTGATTTTATTTTCATGTTTAATTCAGTTACGGTTATGCTTCTCGTGTTGTTGATTTTACCTTTCATATTTGATTCAGTTACAAATTTTATCTTGTTTGTGGTGGAGACCTATTAGTTGTTTGAACTAAAGGATTGAATTTTGTCAATTGCTCTATCCCAGGGAAGAGAAAAAATGACCGTGTCCCCTTGTCCTCTTGTCCTGTTGATGTATCATTGAAGTTCTGTGGTTTTGTTTCTCGTGTTCTTCTCATTTGTAGTTTTTCTGGACCTTGATTCTTATCTTTCATGTTTAATTCAGTTGCAGACCTAAGGAACAAGAAAGGCTGCTGATTCCCTTAACCCTATTGAGGTCCTCCTTTACCAAGCAATCTTTTGACAAGTGGCAGATGCAGGTCCCTAAAGATCCAGACCATGCAATTTCATAGGCAGCTGATTTGGCTTGTTACGACTGGTTGGGGTATGGCCTTGCCACCATTGTTCTTCAGCAACAGGATGACGACCTCTCATCTATGTAAAACCATTCCTTTTCCATTGTTTTGTTGATAATAGTTTGAATTTTAGCTGCAATTTCTTTTTACTTAATTATTACTAATTGAGTTTGGACAAGAAGGAAACCAATTAAGCTAGATTTGTGTGTGGATGCAGGTTCAGCATTGCTTGATCATTTTATGTAGAGATGGTAGAAGAATTACTTAGGAGCAGACTCGGATCTGAAGTATTTTTGGCTCAAGAGTGCTTACAAAAAAAATTTTGTGTTCAAAAGAGTTGGCTGGGGCATTTTGTCGGAGTCTTATTTGTGCTCCAAATCCAAGTCGAATGTAATTGAATTCAAAAGATCTAGACCTGGTTCACATGTAATGGAATAACAAAATTTGAATTTGGCAAGAATTTTTTCTATATTTTTATTTGAAATTAATATATATCTGCAGCAATGGGGATACATTTGTATACACGCTGACATATATTGAAAAAGAGACACATTGGGCAGCATTTAGTAGAAGCCGACAATAGTACTAATTTCTACCACCTCCCCTAGGGCCTGGACTGTCCCAAAACAAGTAGAACTGCATAACAAGTTGAGCCATCTAGGGCTCGACTCGTTTTTTATACGAGTGAAGGTCGAGTTTATTAGCAATTCAAAGTTCGAGTAGACTCAACTCGATCATTTGTCTTCTTCATTAAGATTTACAAATTTTTCATTACGTTTCTGTTTTTCTTTTTTTCCCATCACCTCACTTTACCCCAAGGGCATCATTACTTTTCCATTTTGTTTTACCATCATCATTACTTTTTTCACCATCTTCATTTTTCCCTCTTTTTTTTCTGTCTTCACTCAGGCTCCCTTCATTCTCATCCACTCTCATTATTACTCTTTTCACCTATCATTCATTTTTCCCTCTATTTTTCTCTCTCCTCACCTGCTTCATTGTCCTTTATTATATTTTTTTCTCATCTCTCTTCACTCTTTCTTCTTCATCCTCCAATGGAGGCTTCCTTCATTCTCCAGTGATTGCAGAGGGTAACATCCATCGGCCATGGTAATGCCGGTGATTCAACAAACGGCGGTAGTGGGGTGGTGGGTGAGACCAATGGTAAGTCTTCTGAAAACCTCTTTATTCCTTCTTTTCTCTCTCTCTCTCTCTCTCTCTCTCTCTCTCTCTCTCTCTCTCTCTCTCTAGCGAGGGTTTTGAGCTCTCTAAAACCCTCTTGCTCGAGTGAGGGTTCTGATGCTCCCTTCACTCGAGTGAGGGTTCCTTGGTTCTCTCCTTAGAACCCTTGCTCGAGTTACTCAGAACCAAGAACTCTTACCAGCTTGGGTTATTTGCTTGAGCCGATTTAGAGATCTATAAACAAAACCTGGCTTGAGGGCTATCTTGCTTGCTCGCTCAATTGATGGCTCTGAGCACAAAATCCTTGATCTAATTTTATTTTTAAATTTTTGTCATTGTTATTCTTTTGTTTTTCTGCAGAGGCCTCTAGAGCTCAACTCTCATCATCTCGCCTATGCAGCCATCTCCGCTAGAAAATGTAGCAAGGAAGAAACAAGTAATGCCACAGCTGAACCAAAACGAGTTAAACGAGCCCGATTCGAGTTGAGCTCGAGTTCCTCTATTATCAATTGAGTTGAGCTCGGGCTAACTTTTGAAGTTCGGCTCAAGCTGAGCAAAATAAGAGTTGAGCCGGTTTAGGGTTGGCTGAGATTGGGCTGAACTCGGCTCATGTACAGCCCTAAACACTAGCATAAACACCGGTTGAGCTTCGGGAAGGACTTTTTCCGGCATTTACTAAGGGTAGAGTGACCATTTTTTGGTGTTGTGAAGAACAACTAAATAACTAGTATTTGTCAACAACAATATAACAACATTTTAATATTCATATTTAACTAAAATTTAAAAAAAAAAGAGTCAATGCAAATATCAAGCAGTTCTTACAAAGTTGAAGTGTCTTTTGCAGGAAACTATTTAATTGCATCTTCATCATTGTCAATATCCTCAATGAAGAACAGCTCATCTTCATTTGACTCATCCATAAATTAGATAGGTTTCTCTCTCTTCAGTTTCCTCACCACCAAAACTCTCATCTTTTAAATCTTTCTGTATTTTTACCTTCTTGCATGAAATACATTAATAAAAGTAAAATGTTCAGTAATCAATGAAGAAAATATTTCTTATCTTTATTTTAAAAATTAGAATTATATAACAAGTATTTGTTAACACTTTCCATTTGAGAAGATGAACATTGCTTAAGACTTTACAAACTTTGATACATCTTCAGAAGGAAGAATATGAACATTTTTTATATTAAAAGAATAATGCGACCAAGAATCATCAAATGAAGGTGGTAAAACAAAATACTGTTTCTCCTTCATCCTCCAACAGAGGCTTCCTCCATCCTCTGGTGATGGCAGATGATAACATTCATTGGCCATGGCGATGTCGGTCATTAAACAAGCGGCGGCGGCAGGTGAGACCAAAGGTAAGTCTTCTGCAGCCCTTTTTCTTCCTTCCTCTTCTCATCTCTCTCTCTCTCTCTCTAGCGAGGGTTCTGAGCTCTCAAAGACCATCTTGCTCAAGTGAGGGTTCTGATGCTCCCTTCACTTGAGTGAGGGTTCCCTAAACCCTCGCTCGCGCTACTCAGAACTAAGAACCATTACTCAGACGAGCTTGGGTTCTCTACTCGAGCCGAGTGAGGGCTCTATGCATAGAACCCTAGCTTGAGGGCTCTGTTGCTTGCTCGCTTGATTGAGGGCTCTGAGCATAAAAAACCTCGATTTAATTTTTTTTTAAAGGCTTTTGTCATTGTTATTCCTCTATTTTTCTGTAGAGGCCTCTGACGCTCAGTTCTCATCATCTCGCCTACGCAGCCATCTCTGCTAGAAAATGTAGCAAGCAAGAAAGAAGTCATGCCTCAACTGAACCTAAACGAGCCCCACTCGAGTCGAGCTCAAGTTCCTTTATTGTCAACCAAGTTGAGCTCAGGCTAACTTTTGAAACTCGGCTCGAGCTGAGCAAACAAGAGTTGAGCTGAGTCACAGTTGGCTGAGATCAGGCTCGACTCAGCTCTTGTGCAGCCCTAAAACACTAGAATAAATGCGGGGTTGAGCATCGGTAAGGTCATTTTATGGCATTTACTAAGAGGTTGTTTGATTGTTGTCCATTGGGACAAGACAGACAGGACGTCCTGTCCATTACACCATTGTCCTGTCCTCATGGACAATGGTGTTCATTGTCCACCGTTTGATGATTTTAAGAACAGAACATTATGTTCTTCTTATCCGGCGTTTGTTTCGTGTGTGTCTGTTCTGTCCGTCCTGTCTGACGTCTTGTCAGATCTATTCATTCTGTCTGATGTTCGTGTCTTCCATGGTTAGTTCTGTCTGTTTTGTCTAGTGTTTGTTTATATTTGTTCTTCTCTAATCAGTTTTGGCTATTATCAGGAAGCATTTTACCAAGAAACAATACAAAACGCTAGTGAACAAAAGGAGAAACATTCACATCACATTGGAAGGAATATGTTCAAATAATGTGAGAGTGTGCACCCTTCACCTCGGTTCTGAAAGTATTTCAAATGAACTCTTCTTGTAAGGAGTAAAAGCATACAGTTAATCAAATACACAGGAACCAATTCAGAATGTGATGGAAAGAAAGAAATCTGGCGGGTCTCTTAGCCACAACATGACATCTCTTCAAATATCTTAACAGTTCAAGCATAAAAGACTTTCAATTAAACATAAAATGAATCATTCTTCATGAATTCCATAGTACAAAAACGGACATCTCACAATTTTCCCTATCAATGTTAACAAGTATTAAAATGAATCCATTTTTTTGTTTTCTTCGTAGAACAATTACAAAAGTATCCGATAGATGATGCAGGGATTATTACATCGACTGTAAAAGCAAAGTACAACATTGATATATCCGCCTGTATCACAACATTGCAGAGAACAATGAGGAAGACACCATCGTCAACTTGCTTCCAGTGGTAACAGAGAGACACCTAGCCACCATCGAAAGGATCATGTCAGGGCAGAATCATGCCCAGGCAACGCCTTCACAACCATTGATGAACTAAAACACCGATGAACTAAAATACCATGGTCCTGTACAAATTGTTTAAAATATTCAATTGTTGTAAGCCATAAAACAAAAACAACTATTCTTCTGTCCTGCACACTACTCTTTCCATCGAAGTCATGTAATACTTGAGAAGATGCATCACCGTCTCTGGTTCCTGCATTTTAGAAATTAAAATGACAAACAAATAATTAAGTTATCACCATAAAATAATTAGGTCAAACAAAACAAACAAACAAATATATATATATATATATATATATATATATATATAGGCGCATATTCAGCCTTACAACCCCTAGGTCGTTCGTATATGGATCTGCTGGACCAATGGAATGGATAGTCTGAACTCCAAACTATCTCATAAAGGATGGTCCTACTATATTGTATCAGGTTTTATGATATCAATATAGAGGATCTGCATACTATGTCTCTGCATAAGTAAAATGGATCCTAGATATTAAGGTGTCCTATGCAAGTGCCATACCTGGTGTGGTGGGAGAGTGAATATTTTGGAGAACGGTCCTACTTTCTATCTACTGCCTTTGAAAGCCGTAGGTCGCCTCAAGACTCAAAACAGTCATCATGTACACGCAAGTGTAACTATAACTGCGGCCACTGTTTTGACTGATTGCAACTATTTCAGTTGGATAATTGCAGATTATGGGACAAACTGTGCTTTAAAACCTCAAGTAAGTAAATAGCAGCAGTTATAGCAAGAAAGCAGAAAGCCCAAAAATTTTCAGGATGTCGTGATAAATTGCCAGCAAAAATAAACCAAGTTCATCTTCTCTAGTTGCATCTAATCCTAGGGACGTGCAAGAACGAAAAACTCAAAGAGTTCAGTCAGGAGCTAGCGAAGTCTTGTGTTAGAGGAAAACATTCACGTGGCTCACCCAACAGTCAAAGTTGTATCACCTACAGACAAAAGTCACAACATGCAAAATGAAGCATCAGGACAAGCAAGAAGACAACCGGCCTCTGTGTCCATATATCAAATAATCCTTACATTTTTCACTCTAGGATATGACAATCCACTATGGTTACCGACTGTGGGTAGGTCCAATTTGTGTAGGCTTATCCATTGATTCTCAAATCAGTGATCTCTAGGTCATGACAAAGAACACAAGGAAAATGAAATAATAATCCTTATCACATTCTTTGTTTTGTGAGTAATGAGGTAAGGCCGATTGTAAGTTTTAAACCACAAACTCTGCATTTTTACATCTTTGGATGGTCCCTGTTGAGCACATCTAATGCTTATCAAACTCTGCAAGAATCTTTCCTTCCTGAATGTTTTCTTCAACATTAGTACAAATATGTCTAGTTTTCCAAATATTCCAGACTATCAATGGAAGCAGTGATCTCCACACTTCTTTAACCCATTTTTCTTTAAATTTCCATTGCCACCACCATAAGATCAGTTCTTTAATTAAACTGATATGAGCTATTGACACAATAAATCTGTGCATTAGAGCTGTTGACGCTTTTGCCACTTCCTGACACTCTCGCATAATATGAAAATTAAATTCTGACCTCTGCTTGCGCAGAAAACATTTGTTGGCCAAAGAGATGCCAGCTCTTTTAAGTCGATCATGAGTGCATAATGGACTATCAAGAGCCAAATAAAGAACCCATTTGGCTCTCATTGGGGCCAAATGACCCACTCTTCATGGTGTAGGGGTGGCTGGTCATAGCCCTATCACTAGTTCAGTTTCTGGGACTACGAGGAGCACACCATTGAGGCCTATGAGGGCATCTCCAAGTTCACAAAAGTACAGCACAATACCAAAAAAAGGTGAGGGTGATCTTCCTCCTCCGATGACATTGGAGCAGTCTATTGAAGCCTTCGGTCACCTGGGTGTTTATCCTCATATTGAGCAGTGGAGAGACCATCTCAGGCAATGGTTTTCTGTTGTTTTATTGAAACCACTTTTGGAAAAAATCGAAGCAAGTCATGTTCAGGTTTCATATTTTCCTGATGATTTAATGGATAACTTCTGCTTTAGTTCTGTAGAGGTTGTGTTCATGGATGCTATCTGTTAGCAATTTGATCTTGATGGACAATACATTTTGCTTGTGTTCGTAGCTTTCAAGCAGGTCAATTAACAGTAGAAGTATATCAATGTGAAACCAACCGAACAAAAAAAATCTCAATAGTCATGAAACCCTGCCTGTTGTGGATTTATTTTTGTTGTAAAAAAAAGGACGCCCTTACCTTGACGAGAAGCTGCTGCTGGGCTGCAACGAAAGCTACGGCTGGTCTGCTGGTGGCCTGCAAATGAATCTGAGACATCAAAACGTTAATACAGACCTTTGCTTCACAAACGCCTACAATGGAGAAGCAGCGACAGGGACATACCTGTGGAACGGGCAGATTGTTTGATTGGCAGGGCGCGGGGCAGCTTCAATCCACTGCACGTTTGAAGGAGGCGAGAGATTGAAGGAGGGTGAAGAAGCGTGTGGGGCAAGGAAGACAAGAAGGGGCTACAAGGTGAGGGCTAGGGCAGCTCGAGTGGCGGAGGAGAAGGAGAGAAACATAACTAGGGCAGCTCGGGGGCGTAGACGAGGGCGGAGATGGAGGAGAAAGTAAGGTCGGGGGCGGAGAAGAGGAGAAAGGCAGGGGAGATGGGGGCAGAGGTGGAGGACAAGGAGATGGGGGCGGAGGTGGAGGAGAAGGAGATGGGGGCGGAAGTGGGCGTCGAGGGCTTGGGGTTGGGGTCGGGGTCGTCGGGGGCGGGAGATGAAGTTTCTGTCCTGTCTGTTTCGAGGGTTAGCTCGGAACAGAATGAGACAAAAAAAATTATTTATACCCTCGTCCAGTCGTTCGTCCTGTCCAGCCTGTCCTCTGTCCAACGTTTGATGAAAAAATCATCTAAACAGGACACGTGTGTCCTGTTGCGTGTCCTGTGGCTATCAAACGTCTTCTAAGGGTCAAGAGTGACCATTTTTTGGTGTTGTGAAGAACAATTAAATAGTATTCGTCAACAACAATATAACATGTTAACGATAAGGTTGAAAGGCAACCGTTCTAGATAGGTTCAAGGAAAGAATCCCAGGAAGGTCAATCAAATTTAATGATAAAGAAAAATAAAATCTTTCCACAAAATCAGATTTAGTGTCTATTATCGTTGCCAAGATTATAGAAACTTCACTTATTTAGGTTCTTTCTATGCTTTGTGTAATCAAGGTTCATGATGATGGCCTTCCATTGTGAAAAACCTTGCACGTTTAATGAAAATATGTTTTTCATTTTTTATTCTTATTTATTATGTTTCTTTTATATTTTTTAACATGGTATCGGAGCAGGTTACTTGACGAAGAAGAATGAAGTCCTTAGATGGCCTATAGACGACCAAATATATCCTTGCCTTCTTCACCAAAGCGAGGACTTGATCCTATGAACAAAATCTTGAGGAATCAAACTAGAGATTTCTCAATCGCTGCCAGAGCACGATCTGCCTTCATGAAACAAATTTGGGCTCGCTGAATCGATGCCAAAGAGATGACATGATCACCTTTTATAAATTTTTGCAGCAAACTTGGACTTTTAGATCCATCGTCTAGTTTGAGAGAAGATGTTAACGATAAGGTTGAAAGGCAACCATTCTAGAAAAGTTCAAGGAAAGAATCCCAGCAAGAACAATCAAAATTAATGATAAAGGAATAAAATATTTCCACAAAATCAGATTTAGTTTCTCTTATCATTGCCAATATTATGAAAACTTTTCCTATTTAAGTTCTTTCTATGCTTTGTGTAATCAAGGCTCATGATGGCCTTCCATGGTGAAAAACTATGCACGTATTGCTTGTTCTTATTATTTTGTTTCTTTTATATTTTTTTAACATAACATTTTAATCTACATATTTAACTAAAATTAAAAAAAAAAAAATCAATGCAAATAGCAAGTAGTTCTTTACAAAGTTGAAGTGTGTTTTGTAGGAAACTATTTAATTGCATCTTCACCATTGTCAATTTCCTGAATGAAGAACAATTCATCTTCATTTGACTCATCCATAAATTAGATAGAATTTCTCTCTCTTCAGTTTTCTCACCACGAAAACTCTCATCTTTTAAATCTTTATGTATTTTTACCTTCATGTGTGAAATGCATTAATGAAAGTAAAATGTTTAGTAATCAATGAAGAAAACTTTCCTTATCTTTATTTTAAAAATTAAAATTATATAACAAGCATTTTTTAACACTTTTCATTTGAGAAGATAAACATGCTTGCGTTCTTTGCAAACTTTGATACACTTTCGAAAGGAAGAATATCAACGTCTTTTATATTACAAAAATCATTGAACCAAAAATCATGAAATGAAGGTGGTAAAATAAAATCATTGAACCAAAAATCATGAAATGAAGGTGGTAAAATAAAATATTCTTTTTCGACAACTCATTCAACATCTGAATCAACAATGCCGACATACAAAAGATCCTCAACGGTTTTTTTTCTCATTTCTCTTTCATTAAACTTCATATTATACATGACAGAAATCAAATTAAGAAATTTTTGCTGGTGAAGGTGATTTTCTCTTTTTTGTGTGTATCTATCATGTAATTGTTCTATGAATGTCAGGGAAGAGCCAAGGGGGCCCGGCAGGGGTCTTGGTCCCCTCTAAAAAAAATTAATTTATATGTATATTTTAAAAAAATAAAATATCATTTATCCTATATAAAAAATTTGAAAATTATATTTCAATTTCTGTTAATCTTTTGAAACTATAATTCAGCCCTCTTCACGAAAAAATCATTCTTTTGTCTGTGTGTCATAATATTGTACAGCTATAGGTCAGATTCATGAAATAATAACAAGTTGTTACTTTTGTGAAATGGCTAATGAGAGACACAATGTGAGTCATTTTTTAACAAGATGTTTATGCGATTGAACTTTGAAACCTAAAAAAAATGTTATGCATTTCAAGTTTGATTTTTCGTCATACATTATGGACGATGAAAAATTGTCCAAAGGAGAATTGACTATATTTCATGCATATTAACGGTTCATTTATAATTAGAATTTGCCTAACACGTGCCTGTATTTTTCATTTTTCTATCAAACTTATCGAATCTAAATCAGTTTTAAATAAAAAGAAAAGGAACCCGATTCGAGCCAATATATTGGGATACTCCAATGTTGTTAGAACCCATTCCATGAACCAAACCAATCAATTGAATCGGGTGCAAATCGTTTCAATTTAGAGGCTGATTTAAGGGTACCATGTGTCAACAACCATAGATTTTTCAAATATTGTATAATTTTTAATATTTTCATTAATGTTATATATATTGTTAATTTATTTTCTGAAAAAGTAAATGTTTAAAATAGTTTTGACGGATTCAAAGCACGGGAATTGGCAGCAAGGTTTATTCAACTGGAAAACCGATTTTTACAATGTTGGTGTATTCACTCTTGGTGACGGAATGGACAAGGCACTCACCTATGCTCCACTATACCGCACGTGGTAAGAGTGAAGTCAGAAATTATTCATGAAAGCATTGAACTATAGTTTTAACATTTTAATTAGGGTCAAAATATAGTTTTTTAAATTTTTTTTACATAAGATAAATAAATTTTTTTGAAATTTATATATAAATCCAAAAAAATTGAAAGGAAACGATAGCCCTGAGAGCTTCATTTGCGTCCTGCCTTGGCACATGGCAACCGTGCACATATCGCTTTGCTTAGTGGTGGGTCTGATTAGTAAGATGAATACGAATGGGAGATTTTTTTTTTTTTTTTTTCCTATTACAGCAGACCGACGGTCAAAATATCGTCAGTCGCGCTGCAACCGGTCCTTGCGTTAGATAGAGACAAAGATGTCCTTTGACTTGAGGGAGATGCTTGTCTGCTCTCGGATACCTTGGAGAGTTTGACACAATAATCTAAAACTACAGGTGGAAGGTCAAACCGCAGGGGGTGGGAAGAAAGCGCAAAAGTTACGAAATTGGCCTTTGACTCTGTACGGAAGCGCGTAATGGTGAAAAATGGGGACTTGGAAGAAGCTCTTTGATTAAGAAGCTGCTTCCTGTGAATAAGAAATGAAAGGGGCGTCGGAGGACACCTGGTTGATGTGAATGATGGTTAGCGCTACGCACCCTTTTCCTTTATGGCATGGTAATTATGTACACCAACAATCTCGGAAAGGACACTTATTTTTACTTTTATTTTTTATGCGAGTAAACTAGTTGAGCGGAGTTTATTTCACGATATCTAAAAGCATCACCGTCTTTACCGAGCCTGGGTGTCGGGCCGGCATAGGAATCGAGCTCAAACCTAATCACAGGCTGTGACCCAAGCTTGGTTTGATAACTTTGATTATTCGAAACCTAAGTTCGAGGTCAGTCAAATTAATATCAAAATATTTATTTTTTTAGTATAATTTAATCATAATAAAATATATATAATTATATAAAGAAATAAAAAAAATATATTGAATATAAATGATAACTCTTTTTTTGGTTCAGAGACAACTCTTTTTGATAAAAATAAATAATTGTTTTACACCTTAATTTGAATTTATTTTAAAAAAATAAAAGTAAAATAAAAAATTTGTATCACTCAATGCCAACAAGGGTATGGACTCTTCTTTGAAACCTTCAAGGGTTATCTGAACTAGGGCTGAGGATCAGACCGGGCATCCAACGGGTACCTAGTACTCCGCGTAAATTTTATGTGATGGGCCAACCAAGCCCAACAAAATATGAAAATATGCCTAGACCTAATTTGAAGTCAGCCCTCTCTCTTTCTTCGACAAGTCATTGTGACCCTTAAACTGGTAATGGTGAATATCTTATTTTATTTTTGTTTTTAAAATAAATTCAAATTAAGGGTTGTAATAGTAATTTAATTTATATTTAATACATTTCCACTGTGAGGAGTGTTTGTGAATTTGTTGAAAAGATGAGGGCCTCTTTGTTGTCTTGTTAAAGTGAAGCCTTTTGGTTGAATAGTTGGGTGTCCCATTGTGAATTTTTCATATTCATAGAGTAGCACAGAATACGGTGGCCAACCACATCCCACATCGGCCCCTATCTAAGAGACCTATAAGATGGATGAACCACCACAATAAGTTGAGTAGCCGCTTTAAATGTTAAGAACGTCACAAACTTACTGTAAATTGAAATTACCGTAAATCGAAACCAAGAAGGTTACCACGGCTAGAGACCAGATGTTAGTCCAGCTACTTAAGCATTAGATAAGTATGGTAACCTTAATGAGTTTGGTAAAAAAATGAAAAAAGCAATAGATGAGGTATGGGAGGATGAGGCGCCTTGAACGGAATTAGAAGAAAATGGTTAACCCCAACTTGGTTTGCATTGGGATGGGACTTAGTTTTAGTGGTGGGGAACTTGACAAGACAGATTGATCGGATATATATATATATATATATATATATATATATATATATATATATATATATATATAGTGAATTGTGACTAGAAGTTTTCTATCCATCCCTCCCATCCATTAAAAGATGGATGGCTGTCTAGAAGTTTTCTATCCATCCCTCCCATCCATTAAAAGATGGATGGCTGTAGCATTTAATTTTTTTTTTTTAATTTTTTTTTCATGAAAATGGAAAAAGGGCATGCAGGGGGAAGGGGAACCCCTTCCCACTTACGGCCCCCTGGCTGCAGGCACACCGTCAGGCGGCGCCGAGCACCCGACGGTTGCCGCCGCCAAGTGGTCGGAGGGACGAGGGGCCCCCACCCCTTTACCCACAAAAATGTAGAGGCAGGGAGAGCTCCGCCGGCCTCACCCCTGCCGTCGCCGGTGGTGCCGCCCCGACGCGGCCCGGTGGACATGCCCGTGATGGCAGGGCAGAGAGAACGGGACTCCAGAGGAAGAAGACGAGGGTTGGGCGAAAGGGAGAATAGAGACTGCGGAGGGAAGAGAAGCACCGGGAGAGAGAGGAAGAGGAAAGGGGATGTTGATTTGGACGTCTGATTTTAAATCAGACGGTTCATATTTGATGTTTATGAATGCGTCGATTAACTACAGTCATTATTCAAGAAATATATATACATATATATATATATATTAAAAAATAAAAAGGAAAAAGATTGTTTGATTAACAACAATAACATTGATTCATAATAATAAAATAAAAATAAATAATGAAAGTAATAATGGTGAAAAGAATAATAATAATAAAAGGAGCACTGAAATGGTGTTTGGGTGCAGTAACCGCGGGACCCTTATGGAAGGTTGTGTTTTAGCAAATTGCTCATTGGAATCACAACCAGTGAATCCGCACAAGAGCCAAGAAATCAGTCCAAGAGAGACAAACACAAACCAGTGACGTCTCCCTCCTCCTCTCTTCATTCTCTCTCCAGGCCACCTTGTACGCCAGGGTGTAAAAAACCATCTTCACATCTCTTTTTCGCTCTCTTTATATCTCTCCCCCCCCCCCCCCCCCCTCTCTCTCTCTCTCTCTCTCTTAAGAAGAACAGGTCCATCCACCTTCGAACCCGTCGATAATAATCTCCGTGACCAATTCAAATAAAACTACGTCTCTCTATTTCTCCTCACTGTGCGGGTTGGAGAAAGGGGTACAAAGAGGCATGATGTTTGCAATTCTGTAGATGGGGGCAATTTGCCATCGTGAGCTTCCCTCTTTCTAAGCAGATACATCACATTCTTATGCAAAGAAAAAGAAGAAAAACGACTTTCCTTCTTTTCAATTGATAATAACCGCTCGTCGATATCTCATGCATAGAACGGAGAGGGGGAGAGAGAGAGGTGGATCCATTTTCACCGAAGGCGACAAACTAAACTAACCGTTGGGTAAGAGCCAAACAACAGCCAACCTTCTTCTTACCACTCCCTACACCTACTAAAAAAACAAGCAATAAAAGTCAAACCAATAAAACTATTCATATTCTCTCACTCATAGTCATATCAACCTCACATATCATTCATATATATATATATATATATATATATATATATATATATATATATATATATATATATATATAATATGAGTATAAGGTGGATTCTGGTTGCCTAAAGGAGCCAATGAGATGAGAAAGCCTACTTTGGTAAAATCTACACGTCTACTAAGAGAAGTGAAGATACAAAGCCGAGGAAAAACAAATACTTCTCTTATTTGGACCCTACCCTTTGGATTCATTCGCTGTTCATTGGATGCCTCCCCCTTCTCTCACTTAAATAAAAATAAGAATAATTAGGAACAAGTCAAACTCTTGCATGGAACGATGCGTAACTCGCACCTCTTTCTCACCTTTGCCCCTCTTTTCCCTCCTCCTCCCCTGCTCCGCCCTGCCTCCTCCTCCTCCTTTTTCTTCTTCTTCTAGTCTTAAGCATCTTCGCCATTTCCTTATAGAAGCACCATTTCCTTATAGAAACTCCTCATAGTCTCTGCTGCTGTAATACCTAGTGAAGGACAAGAAGATAGATAAATAGCAGAGAGAGAGGGAGAAAGGAAAATGGAGAAGAAGAGGAGGCCGGACTTGCAGTGCCCAGTTGCTTTTGGCGATCAGTATGATGTATTAGTGGAGGTATTGAAGCATCTGGATGCTCGTTCTCTGGGGGTTGCTGCATGCGTTTGCCGGCAATGGAGGGATATCTGCACGCAGGAGAGCACCTGGGAGCACCTCTGCAATCGCCACGTTTCCGCCGCAGCCAACGTCTCCGCCGCCGAAATGAGCCAAATCCGGTCAGTCATCGTAGCCATGGGCGGATACCGCCGGCTTTACCTCTTGTGCATAAGGCCCTTCCTCGAACGCCTCCCTCCGCCGGAAGGCGGTGCCGGCGCCGGCACCGCAACGTGCACTTGGACCAAGGACCAGGTGCAGTTGTCCCTCTCCCTCTTCTCAATTGATTGCTACGAGCGACTAGGGTCGGAGTTGGGCGACTCGGCCTCATCCTCATCCTTATCACTGAGATTCCTCTGCAAACCACGGTTCGACTCGGCTGGCATTTGCTGTTCAGGCCCGAATCGGATGTGAGGCTCTGGTTTTATCGGAACCGGGATGTGTTTCAGCACTACCACATGGATTCTTTTCTCATTTCGGGGGTCTCAGGTTCAAGATTTTTCCTTTTTTCCCTTGTCTAGAAGCGATTGCATTGTTATTTACTATTTTTTAATTGATAAGGTGGAGTTATAAGGCCCTATGCCCATCAGCTTTAGGAATTAAGAAGGAAACCATGAACAAATTATTCTTTCAAGGTTCATATTTTCATGTACTTCTTTGCATAGGGAAAGTATATCAAAGGGTTCGGGGTTATTTGATGGTCAAGAAAAAAAGAAACAAATCAAGGAGTGTGTTTTGAGATCTTTTTTACTCAGTGTAGGGAAATGAAATAAAAGATCACTTGGAAAAGAAGCTTTCAGAAATGGATAGATTAAGCTAACGAAGGCTGCTTGGGGGCTTCTCATTGATGTTATATTCAGTTGTTGACTACTGCATTGTGGCTTTGTATTATTGTTCTTATATATTTATAGATACAGCTTAGTGGTATCACGGGTTCTCTCTCTCTCCATTTATATATATATATATATATATATATATATATATATATATATATATATATATATATATATACTCGCAACGGACGTTGATGTGGAACTTGATTTACACATTTGCCCGGCAAAAATTTTGCTTGGTACAGAAATCACAATTCCGATGAGGCGCGTTTCTGTTTGTTTAATATACCAAAATTAAAGTCTTGTACTTCTCGTGGACGCGTTTAGGGACCACCCACAACACTCACACCAGCGCGTCCACGTAGACACAAATAAAAAAAGCAAATTATTATCATTTTCTTCCTTTTCCTTTATTATTAGCCAAGCCTTTTCCGAATTGCATGTTTTCATATAACCACAATTAGCGGGCACATCGGATCAAAACGGAACCGACACACAATATGTGAGTTTTTCTCTTTAAACAAGAGAGTTAAGCTTAGTCATCCGTTCTCGAGTTCGTTGGCACTTTGAGATGGAAGCTGTCAGTTTTTCTTATTGTAAGTATTGAAAGTAAAGCCTTTCACCTTAACAAGACAAAGAACTCAATTGAAACTTCTCTCTGGGCAGACCTTTACCAATTGCATATATATATATATATATAGGTCCCACCTTGCTTCTGTCAACCTCAAAATAAATTTTTAAAAGGCAATGATTTTTAGCCATTCCCGGGAAACGCCTCTGATCTCCCTTTTTTTTTATTAGTTATTGAGCGGAACTCCGCTGACGGGATGGCCGGGCCGAAGGCCATGTGATGGTGGCACGCAACAGGCCATCTGTCCCTGCCTCTCCGCCGTCCTTGTAGATTTGGGACAGGGCGGAGGCACGGCTCCTCCTTGCTGGAGTTCACAATTCACATATTCTTCGATGGGGCTGGGACTACGCGTCTAGAGGAAATGATTGCTAGGTCCCTTCCCTGTAGGGCAGCTGCTCGGCAGGCAGGCTTCTCGCCTGTTGCTCATCTAGTTTTCATGGGTGGTGGGCCTGCTACAGGTACAGGCAGCCGGCGGCGCTTACCGGAGGCGAGGAGACCAATTTCTGCCACCAGGTCCTCAACGCGAATCCGACCGGTGGTGAGAGGATTTTCACTTCTAAAAAAAAAAAAAAAAATTTTTTTAAGGTCTAGTGATCAACTCATTTCCATTTGACATTTAGCTGCCCTTTTCTCTCTCAGCCAAGTGTGACTAAAAACCAGTTTGTGAATCGGGATCGTCATTGAATTGGTCAATTCTCCGGCTAGACAAAAATATTTGAGAACAATTTTTAGAAATAAATAAATAAATACATCACAATGACAAATCATTATTAAAAAATTACTTTAAAAGCTTGGCACACTCCACTCTTGAATAGAGCTTCCAAATTGAGTCTGCTAACCACCTCATCTACCTTTAACTGAGGGTCATTAAGATTTGTTTCCAACTTTCAATGTGCCAATTTTTTATATACAAAAGGAAATACTGATGTTTAAGTTGAAGGATTGGAGGAGACAGAAAGAAGTGGATTGAGTTGTGTGTAGACCCAACAAATATGCACCAAGAAAAAGAAAGAGAGAGAGTGACATTTTAGAACTTTTTTTAAAAGCTATGTACATTTAGTCTTTTATATGTTCGTAAATCTTATTTTATCATTTCAAAAAAGTATTCATTTTCACTTTGATGAAAACATTTAAGTCAGTATACATTCTTGTAAGAAACCGAAGGGAGAAATGTGTTGTCATCTACCTTATCTTCCACCAGGGCATATTCTCCCTCCAAAGTAACTTGAAAAGGGAAGTCACTCACTCTCTCTCTCCCCTTCCCCCCTCTCTCTCTCTCTCTTAAGTTCTTCAACTTCAGTGTTGGAAAATGAGAATGTTCTGTATTTTCCATCCTGTATTAGATTGACGTGTAAGGACCCAGCCAATCAAACACGCCCTAAAAAGTAAAGCCTTGAAAATACAAACTGTGCAATTCTTTGCTTTGGAGTTTCCTTTAAAAGTTACCAAGTGGCATTGATTCTAGAACAAGTCTCATATCTTTAATCTTCGCCGAAGATTTTGATCTCCATCAGAGGGCACAATCGGGTTGAAATGAAGTGAAACGAAAGTAATATCGTATATTGATGCTCTGTACAAGTGAACAAACTACTTTTCACCTTTAAAGGACAGGGCTGGTGCTCGGAAAGCAAAAGCTAGCTGGCGCGTTTGAGGGTGATAAGATTTAACTTGAGACTCTTGCTTGCCGCTTGTCAATATTAAAGGGAAAGGAGAACAGGAGGCCCTTGAGTGAAGTTAGTGTTAAATGATATGATGGATGCCAAACATGTCTTGTAAGAAACGGTACCGGTGCTGTATTAGTTTGCTCTTGGATATGACGTATCGGTAATATATCGTTCTGCTGTTCTATATTTTAATTTTAAAAACATTTTTTTTTTAAATTAGAAAAACATAAAATATAGACCTGTTTTAAAACCTCTATATTTAAACCCAGCATCCTATCAGTAATAGGCGGATGCGATCATGCGACATACATTGGCGGTGGATATCTTTTGGTAAGGAGAGTTTTTTTTTTTTTTACTAGACGTAGTTATAAGTACTTACAAACCGATTTTTCTTTTTCTTTTTCATGTATGTGCTGTTAAATCAAAATCTGTTGACGTTTTTTGAAAATACTACAGTTCGTTTTTTGGTACGTAGCAGAACTTGCAAAATGATGAGCATGAATTAGCGGCTATCGATTGTTCTTGCCGTGAATGTGAAGGGTAGGCAAAATAACTGTAGATGGATTGATATGGAAAGAAAAGAAAAGTTAAGTTAGTGTTTGGATAACATCAAAAATAGTTTTTCAAACATTTATGTTTTATTAAAACTTGGTTTTCTTATTTATTCTAATACAGACTATGTTCAAGTTTAAAATAAATTTTGTTTGGCTTTTTTCCTAAGCATGGTTGGCTGACTCTTGAGTTGGCTCGAAAATTGGCCGAGTCAACTCCAAATCATTACAAAATCTGGCTATCAGTGTTAAGGTTGGCCATTCTGAGTCGCTTGATTTAGGTTATTTCAAGATTCGACTGAGTCGATGGTCAACTCGTTGACCTGGTGACCCGATCATCAGCCAATCCAGCATAATGGATGGTTATCAACTAAGTCACCGGTTTGCCAACTTTCAATTAAGAATATGTGTTTGAGTGACATACAAAAACAAGTTTTTTTGTGAAAAACATGGGGGGTCAAGTTTTTCCACTGTGAATGAGAAACTTATGACTCATCACCTGGAAAAAAAAAAAGCCCCAAACCACTCTGCTTAAAAAAGAGAGAAAAATCAACACACTTGGTTGATGTGTCTGAATGGCTTACTCAAAACAGCTTTTTATTTGGGGTCTAGTTTTCTCATGTGTAAGCGAGAGGATTATGGCCCACTACTTAGAAAAAGAGCCTGGAGTAATCCCACCCCAACAATTAAAAAAAAAAAAAAAAAAAAGTCGTTTCTAGGATGTGGACTGCAGTGGTTTCAGCAATGGCAGCTGTGTGAATCAACTTAGTTATAGTGTTTCATTAGATTCAGAAACATATTGCTTATGACAAACAACCTGCATCTACGCCTCTTCCCTCGTTCCTAGCTCAATCAGTTGTACTACATGCCCATTTAAACTCAAGGTAGGCAGGTCGGATCATGTTAGGAAGCCAACATATCTATTATGTTATTAACCAATAACGGAACCTGAAGTTTAAGGTAGAGGCATATATATATATATATATATAATTGAGTAAACATAAAGAGTTATTTTTTGGTAAAAAATTGTCATTAAAAAAGTATTTCTTGAAATTATGATTTCAATAGAGCTATGAAAACAAAAAAGAGATAAGAATGCCATGGCCAAAAAAGTCACAAAGTTCACATGAAAGTATTCAGATGGTGGTGAAAAATTTTAAGGGTACATTTTATGCAACAAGTAAATTTACATGGTCCGTTCGGTGGTGGAGCCGGCATTATTTTTTAGGGAGTCAAGAAAAAATTTCACAATTTTTTAAAAATACTTTTCAAAGTTATGTCAAAGGCTAAAAAATCAATTTTGAAAATATTAACAAGTAAAATCTTGCTTTGAAAAATCTCAACAGGAACGCCATGGTCCATGCCATCCCCACGGCCGGGCTTTGTCCCTTGGTCCTTTCATTGGATTTTGGCCCATCAGTGTAGGTAAGCGCCCTCCCTAGACTTGAACTTGGCTCTGTTGCCGCTGCTTTAAGGGGGAGCCAAAGGGGGGCCCGCTTGGGCCCTGGCCTCACCTTAATTTTTTCTTTTTAAAAAATTTTAGAAAATGTTTACTTGTTTTATATAAAAATTTTGAAAAATGATATTTAGGATCATTTAAAACTTTAATTCTGCCTCTCTCATAAAAAACTTCTCGCTCCACCCCTAACTACTTATCAATGTTTATAAGCCTATAGAACAAGAGTGGTTCAACGTATGAAGGTTGGGTCTGTTTAAGACAGACTAAACCCAGCCAGCATGCAGCCCAAACATCCAAGAGACTGGGAGTCCAGAGGTTTATTGTTCAACTGGCTGTTCGTTCGGTTGAACTTGATAAACAAGGAAAACACGGACAAACGAAACTTCTTTCATCAGTGACAATTTTACCCTTTAAAAAGTGAGAAATAGCCAAAAGGAAACGGCGTCTTGCCGGGTCTAAAAGAAGTAGATCCTTGGGACATGGGATCGAAACGGCTGTATAGGTCACACGGATACTGTATAGGTATGTACGACTATGAGGAAATAGGTACAACCCATAAATTTTAAAAATTCTGAATAAGAGAATACGATAAAATATAAGTACAAATACAAGTATGAGTTGCAAAATTTCAGAACAAATGCAAAAATAATGCAAAACAGGTGAAAATACATTTTAGATAATTAATATGCAAAAAAATAATATACAAAACAATAAAATTAATATGAAAAAATGCAAGAAATAATATCCTTTTTTATAAAGCCGTGTCCAAGTGTGTTGCCAGACTCATGTTCGGCCTCTTGATGTGGGCGCGATGTCAAAATTGAGATATCCGCTCTACTTAGGATCCAGAGGGGAGCCAAAGGGGCCTGCGTGGGCCTTCGTCCCACTTTAGTTTTTTTTTTTTTTAAATTTATATATAAATTTTAAAAAAATTTATTTGCTTTATGTAAAAATTTTAAAAACTAATATTTTAGCTTGCATGAAAATTTAAAAACTTTTATTCCACCGCTCAGCCTATGCCGTTGTCTATGCCCCCACCGTCCCACCTTCCCATGAAGTCTAATAGGATGACATTTTTTTTTTTGGGAACACCAGTTGATCAATATTAATGATGGCGCATCGTAGCTCCCAGCCTTTCTGTTTCTTCTGCTTTCTCGTATCTTTCCTTCCTATTTCCTTATCGTTATTCGTTTTGTGTGTAATTAGTACACACTATTTCTTGTGGGGTTCAGGATCGATTCCCTTGTTCAGTGCACCAATGTTCCGTGAGAAAAACAAGCAAGCACTAACTAATAAACACTCCCCGTTGATGATAACTGTGGAATCCATGGTGGGTAGTCCTTGTTTCCTACTACTTGGCGTTATATAATTAGGTATTTCTGGTTTGGTTTTCCTTATCAAGGGTTTCTTTAATGGCGGGAGCTGATGAACAGACAACCAAAACCCTTGGCTTATCAGTTCGACATGATCATGTAAAGGCTGTTAGGTTTTCCTGGTCACTAACTGTGCATGCCACGTACATCTTGTTGAAAGTGAAGGACGACTACTTTTGACGAACATGTGAGTAAAATAAATGGATAGGCAAATGACAGCAAAAGGGTAGTGGAAACGGTCGGGGTGGCTATAAAGTACAGATATATTGATGATTCTTACCTAATTAGATATTTAGTTAAAATCGAATTCAACTGGATATTGTTGTTAAATTAATCTGAATCCCTTGGAAGAATTTTTTGGTCAGATGTCAATTTTTCTTCCAAATGCTACTTAATTATAGCACTTTGATCGAACATTTTATCCGAACTCGATTCCTTAAGGCACCTGCATATGGTGAATATGCCCAAATTGATCAAATCCCCCCCCCCCCCTTGTAAAATCTTTGATAACTACATTGAAACTTGATGTATTCAATTTCCTTTTTGCCAGCAATTTTATTTCTCAAATAGCATGTTCTAGCAACAACATTGCTTCATAAAATTTCAAGCACATTCAACCGTGTGTTGAGAGAAGCATGATTCACAAGAATAACACAAAAATTAATGTGATTTGGCATAAAGCATATATCCGTGGAAACAATTTCATTCAAGCTGGGATGAGGCCAGGTTAGGGCCCAATGTTGTACAAAACCGGGCACATACAAGCCCAAAACCCTTGTTGACAGCGAAAGCCCAACCCACTTCGTGATTAGTCTGGGCATGACCTTCAACATCATGCCCGTGGGATACTTGGTTCGATGCCCACATTTATTTGGAAACCTTAGCAATACTGAGACATTTTCTAATATCTCAAAAACCCTGATGACTCACAAGAGAAAGGTCATATTATTATGTTTCAACATTACTAACATAACCCCAAATCCTCAAGAGGGAGTGAAACCCCAAAACGAGATGAAGGGCGCTACGACTGTGGAGGAACAGTTGGTAGCATAGGAAGAGAAAGCTTATTTGAATCCAATATTGAGCATTTAGGCAGGAAATACAAGTAAATTGTGGCCTGAGTGGTAGGTGAAACAACAAAAGATCCTTGAAGGTATCCAAAACAAGAAGATGAACGGTCAGAAGGAAATTGAAGTCCAAAACCCATAGTTTTGACATTGACAACAATAATTCAAGATACAACATCATCGTTAATAACAAGCTAGAACAGGTATCTTAGCACTATGAAGGGCAAGTCAATGTAACAAATAAAGGAAGAAAAATAAAACGTGATCCTAACAACATGGCACGAGTGGATAAAGCTCAAATGAAGGCACTTAATTTAAATTCAAACAATTGTACCAAAATGATATGTATATAGAATCTGGCAAGATTAATGGAAATCAATAATCCAAATTCTGATGATTGACACTGTGGATTTTGGAATTATTTCTCAACCACATTAAAATTTGGTTCTCTATCCTTTTCTCTTTATGGTATCAGAACATTGAAGGTCTCTAGGGGCTTCCTTTTTTCTTCGATGAATTATTCTTGTTATGAGATGGTGTTCTCATCTTCCTCAACTTCCCAGCTGACCAAGTATTCATATCCATCAATTATGAACGTGATAAATTTTGTCACTATATAGTTGACACACAAAAATTATCTGCTATGCAAAACTCAAGTCCTTGAACTTATTGAAAGCCAAAACTTGTTTGGTTTATTAATGCAGGCTCCTATCTTGAGATCTCGGCCACCATTCAGATGACAAAACATGAAATATCAAATCACATTGACACTGACTATCTAGCATGGAAGAAGTCAAACATGTTGCTAAGAGGTTAGCTTGCTGGGTCACTCTCCAAAGTTTGGTTGTAGGCCATGAATCCACATCTCAGGCATGGAACATTTGACAACTACATTTGCTCGAGAATCAAAGGATAGAGATATTATGCTAACAAGAAAATTGCAGTTGCACTGAAAGCAAGATAAAACCATTACCAAGTATATTATTGGGTTTAAATCTAATTGTGATGAGTTAGGAAAAATAGATAAGCTTTTTGCAGATAAAGCTAAAATTTTTTTGTATGTCAATGCCCTAAAACTTGGTTATGAAGCCTTGCTGACATCCATTCTTGAACCGCCAGTTCCTTCCTACCTTGATGTGGTTACCCTTATTCCAGGTCACGAGACGATTAGAGACCTTCATGCTAGAGAGACAAAACTCAATCAACAAGTGTGTCTTGCACAACAAATCAATAACAAGTAGAATAGGGAACTGTATAACAACAAACACAACCAAAATAATAATCAATTCAACTCTTGTGTATATGGCTTTACTGCTGCATATCAATTGACATCCAATTCTTCTACGGATGCTTCTAACAAGCCCAAGCTATCATGCCAAATACGTGGTTTGAATAATCATACTATTTTCAATGCTATCACATGTTTGATCAAGTGTACCAACCACAAAACATGGTGTAGGCGTCTGGTACTCTAAAGGTGATAGATTCAAATGACAAGAAATGGTATCTGAACATTGGTGCAAGCTCTCATGTCACTGATGATCTAGGTAAACTGAAACACTATGTTCAATACAAGGGAGATGATAAAATTATGGTGGGAAATGGGCAAAACTTGACTATTATTCATGTGCAATCCATTAACCTTCAACTAAGCAATCACACCATTTTCTTGGACAACGTTTTAGTGGTTCCTGAGATTAAGAAGAACCTTGTTTCTGTCAGTTAACTTACTCGCTCCATGCCTTATTTATTTGAGTTTCAATATGATTATTTTGTCATTTGGGACAATGGGCTAAGCAAGTGAGACTATAAGGATCTGGAGAGGGATATATACATAAACACTAAAACGAAGTCGACAGCTACAAATGCTACTTTTTTCCCCTCAAGATTTAAATATGCTTCTTTTGATGTTTGGCATGAGAGTTCATCTTATCTAGCGTCAAGATTCTATAGTTTATGGCTGCAACTAAATTTATTGTCCCAATTCGGCTTCTTCCATCATTTGTGAAAGTTGTCAAATGGTGAAGTCTTGCCACCTTCCTATTTTACCGGTTGAAATGAAACTATTGGATTATTTGATAAGGTTTATTGTGATCTTTGGGGACCACTTCCTATGATGTATTTTCAAAGTGTCAGATTTTCTTCCTTATTAGTGGTTGAATTCTCTTAGATGTACCCATTGAAAAGAAAACCAAATTTTCTGGATAAGTTTATTGAATTTCATAAGTTGACTCAGCAATTTGGAGCACAAATAAAAATTTTCCAAAGGCCATTTTGTGTTTCATGATTATGTACTTTAAAGATCATGAAATCAAACATTAGAAAAGACTTGTCTAAAAAACACCTCAATGGAATAGCGTCGCTTAGTGAAAGCATGGATTTGAAACTGTTGAAATATATAAGAAGACTAAAATCAATCAAGGGTTGGAGGGAGCATTTTGTTGATGCAACAAAATGCATTTATTAAGTATTCCAAAGAAATAAAAGCAACCATGAGTCCTGATGAGGAGGCTAGATAGTGATGGTTTAAATTCAAGAACCATGGAGATTGAAATATTTTACTAGGTTTAAATCTAGTTGTTACGAGTTAACAGCAATAAGTAAGCCTCTTACAAATGGGCACCTCTTGCAAATGGACATAAAGTTTTTTGGCTCGTCAATGGCCTCAGACTTGGCTATGAAGCCTTAATGACATCTGTGCTTATACTACCAGTTCCTTCCTGCCTTGATCTGGTTTCCTTCTTCAAGGTCACATGACAATTATAGACCTTTATGCTGGAGAGACACGTCTCAATGAACAAGTGGTTTTTGTTTCATAACAAACCAGAAACCAATAGAATAGGGCGTTATACAACAACTGCAGCCAAAATATAACTGATTCAACTCTTGTGGATGCTGATTTACCCCTGCATTTCAATTGACATCACATTCTTCTATGTTGGCTTCTAATAAGCCCAAAATACATGTCAAATTTGTGTTTTGGATAATCATACTATTGTCAAGCACTATAAAAAGTTTGATCAAGTTTACGAACTACGAAACATGCCACATGCATTTGATATTAAGAAGTTGAGAAATCCAAATGACCAAAAATGGTACCCTGACACAGGTACAAGCTCTCATGTTACCGACAATCTAGGTAAGCTCAAACACTATGTTCAATACAAAGGAGATGATAAAATTATGGTGAGAAATAGGAAATATTTTACTATTAATCATGTGGGGTCTATTGAACTTCAAGTCAACAATCACACCATTTTCTTGGATAATGTTTTAGTTGTTCCTAAGATCAAGAAGAACTTCATTTATATCAATCAACTTAACTGCTCCAAGCCTTATTTCTTTGAGTTTCAATCTAATTCTTTTGCCATTCAAGACAAGGTGACAAAACAAGTGATCACATTAGGATCTAGAGAGGGGGATGAATATGCTTTCAAAATGAAGTCGATGGTTCCAAAGGGTATTTTTTCTTTTCAAGATTTAAATATACTTCTGATGATGTTTGGCATGAGCATTTAGGTCATCCTAATACCAAGACTAGAGTTTATGGGCATAAATAAATTTATTTCTATGATAAATAAATTAGCTTCTTCCACCATTTGTCAAAGTTGTCAAATGTGAAAGTTTTGCTATCTTCCTTTATTACTGGTTGAAGATGAAACAATTGGCTTATTTAGTAAGGTTCATTGTGATCTTTAGAGGCCGTTTGATAGCTATCATATTGGATGAAACAAACATAATGTGTTTTGATTTTACCAAGGTGATGCAAATAGCGGACACAGAACAGGCAAGACGGACAAGACGTGGAATAGGCAGTGCTTTGAATTCATCGGCAAATCGATGGAGTACCCATAGGTCACAAATAAATATAAGGGCGAGTTTCAACTGGGAGCTCTGGTTTTAATCTTGGCCACTAAGTGCTTTTATATATCTTGAAGGGAGTCTTCTTCTTTAGATAAGCATTTTGAAGGTTCCATGGTTTGAGCATGAATTTTGAAGGCCCTTGGTTTGCCGACATCCATCATGGTTTGTGTTCGTGTGAGATATTATATTTTGTGATGGTATATAGAATATAACATTTCCTATGTTCTATAATTGTACATAAGAACCAATATAGTATTCGCCATAACTATTTGTAGTAACATGAAATGTTGATAGCATGGATGTCAATATTTTTCCATAGTTTTTGGTGTACAGTGTTGATGGTATGGCATGCTGTGTTTTTTCATAACTAAGCAGGATTATTGATAGTGCTTGTTTTGTTCTCCTGTTTGTGCTTTCACATGTTCTCGGATTAACCTTGGGTAGTGATATTCTACTGGGGCCAGCACTCAGCCAATGAAGCTTTGAGTTTGCTTACGGTTCTCGGTCATAAATGTCCAGCATCTCGTAAGTGATTTGAAGTCATCAACATTTAAAAGGCCTTCAAATGCCCATTAACAAGGTCGTGCTTACCCACTGGTTTTTTCATTTATGGTTTTCTAGTTACTACTAAAATTTTAACTTGTGGTTGTGGGCATGGTTTTGATCCATTATATAACAAGCAATTTCTGTTTTCTTATTTCCATCTTTCCTTGTTTTAAACCTTGGGTAGCCTAATGCTATTTGTGTTTCCACGCTGTTGATAAGCCATAATATGGTTGTGCTGGCCTCACAGGGTAGATGGATTGTGGCACAATGTGGCTAGGTGGTCTTGACCTATTGGGTGATGGAACAGGTGAAGGGGAAGTAGTAATCATGTGTATCTGGAAGCAGGTTGCTAGTCCCAAGCCAGTAACAAGTTTGAGCACAACAAAGTTTACTAGTGTAAGTGTGCATGCTCTGGGTTCATTGTTCACTTTGTTGCTTATAGCCATTGTAGTAGTGGTGTAGGTAGACTTCCACATGTTTAGACGTGATTGGTGGATAATTTGGTACATTTAGGTTTTTCTTTCTTTTTTTTTTGTTGGGTGCCGGGGGTTCCGGGGGGGGGGGGGGGGATGTTGTACTAGAGAGCATTGGCCGAGTCCTTTCGTAGTGTTTCAGTCTACTATTTGCTTTATTCATAATCATTGAGTAGGTTTCGATGTTTACTATGAGGGTATGTGTTCATGAGTTTTGAAAATGGAAGATATGCACATATTTAGAATTAGGATTTAGTTGGATTTTTGTTTTTAGTGAGGGGCATCATGTTGTTAAGCTTATAACTTAGTGAATGTCTACTAAAATTCTATTTTGGTTCATGCATGTTTAGATTCTTTAAAAGCAAAAGTAGTTTTATCAACACTTGGTTTGAGGGAGTAGGCCTTTAATGTAGGAACAAACAAAAAATTTCATAGTCCTAGTCTGCTACACACTTGCAGCCAGAACAACTTCCAAAAGAAATGTAGGTCTGCTTTCTATTCTATTTGCTACAAAGATGGCAGAGCACTTTCACTATTTGTTGCAATTTCTCCTTTAGACAGTTTGTTTTATCACCAAAATTTTGTTGCAGACCGTTTGTGAAGATAACAATATTCCATATGTGCCACCAAAACACATATGATTAACTCCAGCTCTCTTGTATTGTTCTCTCTCTTCCTCTAGATGGAAATGTGCTCTATGTGCCTATAACTCTTCATACGAGAATGTACATTTGCAATCACAAATGCAAAGGGGTCGCAAATGGTTGTGGTTTTCGCTAGACTGAAGCTACTTTTCTGCAAAAAGGCTGTATGTGGGTGCAAGGTGGATCAGTGCATATTCAAACATAAGTGCAATTCATAGTTAAATAAAGCATAAAAGGAAGCTATATTCTATATGCATGACTTAAGTAAAATTACGTAATCAAAACATGAAATTTAAAGAAAAAGGCAAGGAAGAAAGGGGTACATCAGACCCCTATGCCTACCCTAAAGACTAGACTAAACATGCTAGAAACAGAAATAAAACTAAACATGCTAGAAGCAAAAACAAAACAAAACTAGATATACCAAAAGCAAAACTAAAGCAAACATGCATATGAACAAGAACTAAACTGCAAATAAGAAAAGAAAGAAGGAAAAGGAATTTACGTGAAATTGGACCTAGATGAGCCCACTTACACAACCCCCACATTGAGTCTGGTTGGGTCTATGTTGAGTTCTAATACAGCAGAAACCAAGACTTAGACCAATACTCTAAGAATTTAACTTGTTTTGAGCTAAACCCCCCCTTTTTTTAGTTTCTAGTTGAAATTTACCAACTCTGTGGGCTTCTCTATGGATAGTAGAAGTGTGTCTAGTGAGAGAGGAGTGAACCCCTATTTACAATAGCATGAGGAGAGAGCAGATTTTTCTCTCATGATCAATAAGGGACAAAACTTCTCTTGTCTCAAAAGTACAAACCATAGGTTAAAAGCATATTTTCAATTGAATTGTGCCCGCTAGGATCTTGTCTGGTCTCGAAATTAAATTCTATGAAAAAACATGTGTGCATAGAGAAGTGTTTTTCGATTCTTGATGAAGTATTTGGATTGACATTGAGCATGGAGGATGAAGATGCGAGAATATGAAGATAAGAAAACACACAGTCAAACCTTATTCTGAAACTTGATATAAATAAGAATTCGTTCATCCCAGCAACATACAAATACCAATTTCAATTTCTGCGTTGGTGCACTCAACAAAGAATTCCACACATTTTAAGTGCTTATATGCGAATTGACATTAAGCATAGAGTGAGAAAATAATGATACATTCAGTTTACATGTGGATCATGGATCAAGGTTTAATGTTGAGAGCCAAATCTAGGTCCAAATCCAATGAAAATTCTAGAGGATGGATCTAGATATGGTAGTAAAATTTATATTATGATTCAATATTCAGAATTTGAAAGGAGGATCGAATCTATAAAGATGAATTAGATCTGGATATGAGATCCAATCATGGTAATAAGACTTGGACATATGATCAAGATCAGAAGTATGGGCTGGAGATCTAAAAATAGCAAACACTAGGACCTGGCATCTGAAACTTGATATAAATAAGAATTTGTTCATCCCAGCAACATACAAATACCAATTTCAATTTCTGCGTTGGTGCGCTCAACAAAGAATTCCACACATTTTAAGTGCTTATATGCGAATTGACATTAAGCATAGAGTGAGAAAATAATGATACATTCAGTTTACATGTGGATCATGGATCAAGGTTTAATGTTGAGAACCAAATCTAGGTCCAAATCCAATGAAAATTCTAGAGGATGGATCTAGATATGGTAGTAAAATTTAGATTATGATTCAATATTCAGAATTTGAAAGGAGGATCGAATCTATAAAGATGAATTAGATCTGGATATGAGATCCAATCATGGTAATAAGACTTGGACATATGATCAAGATCAGAAGTATGGGCTGGAGATCTAAAAATAGCAAACACTAGGACTGGGCTGGACTTGGCTTCGATTTAGTTTTTGAAAAAACTAGGTTCAGACCTAGGCTGGGCACAACCTTAGCTTAGGTGTAGTCCTTGAAAAATTCAGTTTTGATGTGGAATTGGGGTGGGCTCAGCCTGGGCTTAGGCCTACCAGATCCATGAGAAGATTATGAAAGGATAAATTAGGTTTTATGAAAAAATATGTGCATAGCAATAAATGACCAAAATACCCTTGTGTGTGATTTTGGGTTGAAATGGATTTAAATAAGGGGTATGCATTGAACTTAGGTTCTAAATCAAAGAAAATCATAAGCCAAGGTATATGTGACATATATCCTATCTTTATGTAGAAAAATATGACCCAAAAAAGAAATAATCATTTTATCCTTATGTGTATTTTCCAAGTTCCAGATGAATTTTCTCAATACGATTGAACCAACATGTGGCCACATTCCTAAATAGACTATGACTAAAATCTTATTGAAAAATTCATCTCAGATTGCTCTAGAAATCAAAAACAAATTTTTACCAAGCTGTATATTGCACATTTATAAAGAGAAATCAAGGACAGTCATAAATATCTGTTTTTTGTTGAAAATTTTGTAGGTGGAGCTCAGGACACTTGGGAAAGATAATTACCTGTAAGGACATGCTGAAAGATTGGAGAAATTCACTTTAATTTTGTATAATTGAGCTTGAGAACCATTTACAGAGTATAGCAAGTACTAGGAATGAGATCCATAGCCTTCAAAACTGAAGTGAACTCAAATTAGAAGAAATGAACTCAAACAAAACTAAGAGAGTATTGATTTATTCATGATAAACATAATCCCAACTCAGTTTCAGCTCACTCTATCAGATTGAGCTCAAATTCAACTCAAACCCCCAAAAATAAGAAAGAGAAAACACTCAAAAATTAATTAAACTCAAATCAAACTAAAATAAACTTGATTTAGACATGATAAACATGGTCCTAGCTCAGTTTTAACTCAATCTTCTGGGTTAAGCTCAAAATTTAGCTTTGCTCCGCTACGAGTGCAGCCTAAGGGCTTTGTCCTTGAAAACAAGGGATAGAAAGACCCCATAGAAATCTACAAGTTAGTATGTGACTGAAACTTGGGCTGAGTGAAGAATCAAAATCAGTGAAATAAAATTTTTTCTTCATTAAGATAAGCTTGTTTTGACTTGGTTGAGCTAAAGATATAATTTGAAGTTTCAAAAGCTGATCTGAGCTACAGGGGAGCTGGCTTCAAACTGGAATAACTATAGTGACTTAACTTTGGCGACTCCTAGGTTCATATAAAATTGAGAAATGGCCTAATAGCTCAAATATTAAGCAATTCTCAGGAGTTTTGTTGAAAATACATACTTTTTGTTTGCAATGTTGAGAGGGAAGGGCAAAATGATAATTTATAGTTTGGCCAACCTAAGTGATTTGGGTCTAGGTATTGAATGCTGGTACAAAAAGTGCTTGTTTGAAAAAAAAATAGCCCCTTGTGCTTGAAATTTAATCATAAAAAATCCATTTGGAGATATGGTGAAGGGTAAAATGGTCATTTGAACATCTAAAAATTTTGGGTGTTCATAAACGTATATCATCTTTGCTAGCTATCTTCAATTCTATATTGAATTATACAAACCTTGAGTGACAAATAAATGATGATTAAAAGGAAGACATTGATTCGATTCTCTCATAGGATCAACTGGTGAGATCCATGAATAAAAACTATGGAATTCTTTTGTTGAAGTGCCATCCAGGTGAATATACTTGTGACCCATAATCCACAGCCACTTGACCTAGGATGAAGTGAAATCATCAAGGCAATATATAAAAATATAGAAGCTACAACCCCTAAAATTGGGACCATAGTTAACTTTGCTTAGAACTTGTGTTATCCTTTGAGAAGTCTGTAACATAGGGAGCAATGGATTGATTGATTTATCGCATAGTGCCATTTTCTGGTCCAAGTTATCATGCTTGCAAACTGGATGGATGTATGCATTATGCAGGTAGCAGTTGAGATTCATATTTGGTTCTACAGCTCTCTCCACTATATCTTGCACCATATTCTCCTTTATCAAAAGATTATGATGTGTAAGGTTTTGCAAAGAAATATAAGAATGGTAATTATGTTAAAGCTTCAAATAGATACAGAAATAGAGAATGGATCCTAAAAGGAAAACGTACTTTATCATCAAATGATAATTGGCTTCCATAAAAAGAAAATTATTGTTGCATACTCGCCTGAAGAAAATTTGACAAGTGCAGACTTGATTCGATTCTTACAATATATGTGGAACCAAATGGTCACCACTGGAAGTACATTTAAGAGTGGGGTTGATAGAATGGTACCCTTTGTACTCATAAATCCCATAAAGATGATCTTTGGTTGAAAAAAAACTAGCTAATATTGGGGAACTTTCTATAGAAGAAAAGCATGTGAAACACAATCTTTATATGGCTACACAAAAATGCATAAAGAAATCTCAATAAAATAACTACAACATCATTTCAACATGAACTATGTATCATGTCAATAAAACATCTAATTGCACCGTGTCCAACAATGTCCCAGCAAACAATCTATTGTGCTGAACATGACGAAATATTTATATCATAATCGAAAATGAATTTTGAAGGTCTTTTCAAAAAACAACCATATATCGATATCAACTAGCAGCTCCACAATGCATCAATTTGCGTGAAGATTGGATAGGTGGCTAAATGATGCAGACTGCAACAATTATCTTATCGCACATAAGCAATGTGAAGAATGTTGTAAAATAATGTGGAAGTGAAATGCATAAATTATATTATCAAGAGGTAGTATGTTTAGTTATATAAAAAAATTGTTGTCGACAACCCCTAAGTGAGAAAAGTTGGTTGATGCTGACCTTTATAACAAGAAGTCTTTCAATTTTCTCCTCTAAAGCTTGAATCTTGACAATCTCTTTCTCGAAAGATTCAATTTTATGTTTTTGTCTGGTAACTTTTGCATGTAAAATCACATTTTATACCAACAAGTCATGACAAGTAGACATTTCACCCAATAATTTAGATGCTTTCAAGCCAACTCTGCATGTGTGCACACACCCATATTTAGCTTCACCAAGTGCTTGGGACAACACATCTGTCTAAGATCATGCATTTGCTTCACCTTCTGGCCATGCAATGATGATCCATCTAATCCTGTCATACATATAGTAAATTTGTATAAGAATAAGTTGTACTAGATATCCACAATTAACTCAATATTTAAAAATAGCAAAGTGCTTAAAATGATAGAGACAATTCATAGCGAAGTTTGTAACATTTTTACCAAAATTATGAGAAACAAAGTTGTCTTACATTCATTATTTGTGCCTCTACATTACAACATTGTAAATTGGAGGATGTACATATCCTTATCTAGAATTGAACTCTAGAAAGCCCAGGATCACTTGGAACAATTGTCAAAAAAATACATAGGAGATCTCATGATGTGTTAGTGTAATACTAGAAAAATAAAATAACATGACATTGTGATTTTTGCCTACAACATCATTCATTTTTAAACCAAGCAAAACTTGTAGTTTTGGTGATGTATATATACTTATTTTTGGAATGATTTCACTATTTTTTTTGCTCAAGGCCTATAGTTTGCAATATAGATACAAAGTAAATAGGTGTTTAAGTTGTTGAATATATTTGACAATCATAACATGTTTACTATCTATACCTTTGATTTGTTGGTATCAAAGTATCCACATGTCCTTCTATTGCTCTAATGCTATGTTAAGTTGATTATTTATTTCTTCTTGTAAATTCTTGAACTTCTTTAGATAAGTTTATGACTATGCCTCTAGTTTCTCTGTAGCCTAGCGTGTTCAATCAACAACAATTTCTTCAACTTTCCATCAATGGTGTAATATTGATGCATTGAATGCATGTAAAATTAAATAAACAAAAAATAAGGTGTCAATAGAAATTATGTGTATGAATATAAAACTAATATTACCTTTACAAGGTCCCATAAAGCTCCCTTGTAAGGACAAGGACTTTTTCTGAACTCAAAGTAGTTTAAGGGTCTCTTGTGAGAATTTCGAGCTACCGATGAATGTGCTAAGTTTTTGTGCCACACCACTTATAGGTTGACAATATGAATTACGCATAACTTTTGGGTTTATATCCTGATGGCAGATTAATACTTGCTAGCGCTCATAATTCTCTTCACTTTGTTGTAGATAGGTTAGGATCTATGCAATCCAAGAAAGAAAACTATTAATATCACCAATGTAATATAAAAATATGACATGCATTACTAGCATAAAATGAACTAAAAAAACCTATAGAGACATCTCCTTCTTGAGTCTTGTCTGAGCCATAACAAGGACACATATCCTGAATATGTGCCATTTGCTTATCATGAATACATTTTATGAACTAATATTCCGAAGAACATGATAAAATATAACATAAAAACTTGTAACGGGTAAAGATGTAATGCACCCTTTATAAAAAAATGTCACCCTAGAAAGATGTGTCATCAAGTTTTACTTGTAACTACATCCATTATTCATCTTCTTTATTCTGTCAGTTATAGCACAAGTGACATGATGAAGTGTCACCCCCTGTAACAACATTTCAAATGATACACACTTCACTATCTTCATCATTTGTGGCTAACAACACTCCATCATGTTGAATGCATCTCAATTTTGAGCCATTGATATTTTCAGGCTCCTCATTTGCATCTTTTGAAGGTTGAGCTAGTACAACTTGCCATTTTGGTTCAACAAGATCCTCAACGAAAAAAAATTGTTTTACTTGACTTTCAAAAACAAAAAGTTCATTGCCCATGCAAGAGATTTGGAGTTGACAAGAGTAAAACCAAATCAATCAATTTTTGTCCTTTTCATATGGTCTAAGAACATCACACGATTGACATTTGAACAACACAAACTTCAAGTTTGGATGATATGAAACTTCAATAATATCAGAGATGAACCCATAATATGTCACCTCACTAATTATTGGACTTTTATCTTTAGCACTTGAGAACATCGATATTGCACAATTTCTACCGCACAATTGTTTTGTGTTTATCTTCTTTCCTCCACTCTTTTAGTATTAAATCTGTACACATTTATGATGTATCCCTTGTATCTTTTGATAACATGTTGAGGATATTGAGCAAGATATACAAGTTTCATTATTGATGATTTCATTTTCTTCTTTTGTATGCATCACATGATCATGAAACTACTTAGAAAAGTTCTATCTTATGTATCGACTATACTTGACGATGACTCTTTCGGTTTTTTCCCATTACCAAAGCTAAAATGTTATGCATATCACAATAACAATAAGGTTAGCTTGCATGTATAAAGTATGTGTTGTCTCATTTATAACAATGAATTAAGAAATGGAGTCCGAATGGAGAGATTATATACTCCATATTATGTACTTGCAAAATTATTGTATTGTCCATACTAGCGATTTCTGCTCCTGTCGCACGAGCACTTAGGGGAAACCCAATTATTATTTTTTTGTGTTTCAGCTCTAATTTTGGTCAAATTTGAACCACAATTACTTGAGACATGGAGAAACACAAACATGAAAATTTTAAATATTAAATCACATCAACATTGTATAAAAAATAATATTAAAATTAGTACATTTCATGCATTATCAAAAAGTAAGATAAAAGTAAATCATCATATATTACAAAGTTCTTGTTAGTACTTGTCATTAAGGTGTGAGACTTCTAAGGGTTCATTATTAGGGGATGAAACTTCATGGGTCTCCACAACTTTATTACTAGTACAACAAATATTCAAAGCAAAAACACAATGATGCTGAATTTTGAAGAATATTTACTCTTGTATTGTGTTCTTGACATACCAAACATGCACAAATTGGCTTTGAAAAAGAAAACATCAATTGCAGTTCTACATGATTTTAATATTTCAGTCAGATTATATATTGCAGTAATTGTTCAGAAAAAAGGGCATGCAAACACATTATTACATCTTTTCCTTTTAGTTTCTTAACAAACACATAACAGGTGTCCAACTATGATGAAAATTGAGGACTAGTAGCATTGTAAGATACAGTAGATCAATGTAGCTTATTTGTAATTGTTGTAGCTAAAAAACTCAAAATATGCTTCACAATTGGCAAGATATAAGCAGTACTTATAAATTGAAAAGGGAAATGAATTTGTAAACAACAACGTAAGCTCATTGTTGCTTCTTTTCATTGCTTTCCATATCAATTATTTGCTTCTTTTGCCTATCAGTTCATTGTTGAGCAGCTGTTATTACGTTTCTTGTTTTAGATTGATTGAGATATCTTCAACAACTTATGATGATGGATTATTCAACATAATAACCAAGTGATGAAGAAGAATGGTGTTGGTGAATTAGATAATGAAGTACATGTTGCAACCAAAAACTTACCTAAATTCTATAGAACCTGCTTTTGTGGCAATTGCAGTATTCAAAAGTTGCTCGTGAAGAAAAAAATATATTTTTTTTATAAAAATTGAAAAAAGGGAGAGGTATAAATAAATTACATAACAAAGATTTTTAAGGAAAAAAAAACTGCATTTTCTTCTTAAAGGTAATTGTGGAGCTAGAAATTTTGGATGACAGACCATTTAAAAATTGAATAGTTTGAGGATCAGAGAATTGTAAATAAGCAATATATTACAATACATATGCAGTAATACATAAATAAGTTTTTAATTGCCGGAAACCAATGGTTGAGATTGTTTTTGTGAACTGCCTATTGGTTAGGCTGTTAATTGTAAATTTTTTAGAAGGAAAATGAGCCCGAGAACAATGGCATAAGCTCAGAAATCACCAGTTGAAACACACTTACTCACACACACATATATACATATGCATCCTTGTGCTTGCATTTTGTGGTCCTAGAAAAACTTGGGTAGACTGACATCAAAGTCACACCACATTATTTTAACATAGATGCACATTGCCTCATCTTAAACTATAGAAGTATATATATGTTTACCATTGCTCATTTACTAAATTATATGGTTTAGATCAGCTGGATATGATGAAGAGGAAAGAACACAATTACCAAGTTTAATAATGATTAGCAGTGCTCTGCAGATCAATGCCATAATTCTTAAATGTATAATTGCACTTTGGAATTTAGCACTAGAGATCATGTACACTATCTAATGCATGAGAAATGCCCTTTCATTTTTTTTCCTGTTGAAGTGGTTGGCCTAAATACATATAGATGAATCTAGCTACTTAAAGGTGTAAACATATTCTAGTTAAATACACATAGATGAATCTACTCATACTGGTCTCAAATGTTTGAAATTACAGAATATAAGACATATGGTAAAGTAATCAACTTTTAGTTATATATATCTGATAAACATAAGCATAACAGATCACAACAACAAAACTATAGCTAACTAAATTTAAACTGAAAAGCTCACAACAAAATAATTTGATAATAAAGAAGAAATGACACTACAACTCACAAGAGGGAAGCAAATATTCAAGTGTTCCGAACTTTAGAGTACCTTAGTATTCATATGAAGAAACAAACAAATGTTAAGGTTGCTTGATTACATACTAATACAATAACATTTAGCTATTTTTTGAAATACACATTAAAATGAATTATGCTACATACTAAAAGAAAATCAAACAAAGCAGAAAAAGCTTACCTAAATAACATGAAATGCTTCATTCTGACTTTTTATAAAAATGTTGTGTCACAAATGAATCCAATCATTAAGTAAAATAAAGAAAAATACATATGAAACAAAGATAATTCAAATTGGTGATTAGAATATCAAAATATGTCATTTTAAAGTATATGGTAACCCTTTATGTTCAATGCTACACTTCGAAAATGTTACACTATTTAATCGCTAGGCTTTTATAATTATCTTGAAATAAAAACTTAAATTTAAGTTACTGATATACTAAAAGCATGATGCCACTAAATGGTGATTAAAAAATGTGTAAATGTCCACTTGTTGGAACATTAATTTGTCCATATTAAATAACACCTGCTCTCAAAAACCATCTTTTCCTCAGCAATCTTGAACTTTATTTTGATTCAACTTCTTAATAACTTTTTTCTAATTAAAACATATTTCTACACTGCATAAATACCTAAAAATGTCAAACTTTTTTTGCCAAATACCCTTCTGCCATTGATCCTTCTGGTTAACTTTTATTACACACATAAAACTTGTGCTTAAACAATTAATTTGAGTAGAAAACCATCTTAAAGTTAGTCGAAAAAGTTAAAAACAAACTGCTAGACATGAATGTATAATGAATAGCATATGCCATTGCTTTTCGAGAGGATACATCCAACAATATTGTATAGGCACACCGAATATTGCTTTATGGGATAAGTAAATAGGCAAATGAATAATGAGATCAAAGAATGTAGGGAAAAATATCTTTTCCATATGATATATTGTCAATATAATTTGCTCCTTAAAATGCTTCAATTCATTTTCTTTTCTAACTTTCATGCATAATTCATTGAAAGAACTACAAAAATCAATCAATCATGTCCTTATTTTTTTTATAGAGATCCTCATAAGGTTACTTGGAGGAATTGATGAATCAAAATATGACAATTATGACTCTTCAACCATGACATTTTACAACCCTTTAAATGCACATGTTACGAAATGTTTGAAGCATAACCATATGGAGCTTTCAAGTTATTCAAGTCTTTGTATAATATGTTTTTTCTCTCTCATTTTTGCTTATAGTAAAACATACTTCTGGCAATAATATCTTACTAGTTCTATTGTCAGTAAATCCAAATGAGAATTGTATCAAACTTTTGTCTTTCCTTCCAATTTCAATAATGTAGCAATTATATTGTAACAAACAATTAAGTATGTCTTGTTCTTTGATCTTCAAGCCAAAAAAATGTTTCACTTCAATCCATGAAGAACCTTGTTTATTACTGAAAGGTTCTAAATGTTTGACAATGGAATATTGCAGCTTCTTTAGTATATTATTTGTAGCCTCATGTTTATTGTTTTCCATAACTACACATGAAAACATAGACATGTAAATTTGTTGTTGTTTCTACATGTGATGCTAATAATTTCATCTTATAGAAAAAGAAGTTTTGCAGGTGAATGATAGTTTTAACATTATGATGTCAATGAGTTGTAAAACATGAATTTCAGTTTTTTGTTATACGTTTGCTCCTTGTGTTGACATACTAGAATCCTTGAAGTAAAACTTCTTTAGTTAATGCAGTATATTCCTCATAAGGTTGCAAAGGCTTAAGCTTCTTAACAATGGCTTAAACTACATATTTTAAACTCTATTGGCTACTAAACTGGGCAGTATGTGACCTATATTTTTACTTGTAAATAAAGGTGCTGTATTTCTATCTACATACCATCAACAAGAACTAACTACTGGAGGGCCACTTGAGTAGAATCAATGGTTGGAGTGAGTACGTTCTCTTGCTAACCTCATCTTGTTTGCTCCATTCTCTAAGTTTGGGGCGTATTGTAGTTGTAGTTTTTGGGTATCAGCTGCTTTCCCAACTAGTTTTTCTTGAAGTCAGTCAAATTTTCTTTGTACTTGTATATTATTTGGTTGGGTTCTTGTGGGCGGTCATAGATGAATATTGTTTCTTCTATATCATTAGGTGTGTAACTGACAGGGATAAGATTTTTTGTTTCGTCATGTGATATTTGATTTCAGATCTTGGCAATCTTGGTTATTGAAGAAACCATTGGTGGATTTAGTATACAAAATGATAGTCTATCTCTTTTATATTGCACTCAACAACATGCTAAGGAATACTTTTTTTTTTTTTGTTGGATATTAGGATTTTATAGTCTCATGTATTTCTTATTTCAATTCTTCTTGTTCGTTCCCTTGTTCCTTTTCTCTTCGACTACAACTATACATTTTTCTCATAGTTAGCAAATTCTGGTACCGATGATGCAAACTCAAGTTGTCAATATAAATGCTCGCTTTGAATGCAAAAGCTGATATTTTTCCATCGGACAATTTTGGTGGCTTAGCAGACAAGAGACAGTATTGGGGAAGCATTAGGTATTCACAGCATGGTTACATGTATTAGAAAGTGTGAATTTTTGTTTCAAGTAAGCAACATTTCTGTTAGAAGGGAACACAATAACTTGTAGCTGGATGTATGATTGCCATGTGCTTGTGTTTGTATGGTTGCTTTTGCTTCCAACACTGATCTTTCTCAACTGCAATAGTGAAGATGAAAAGATTGTCACTGACATTGTACTGATTTCTTTCCGCTTATTCCCTCTAGGATAATGTTACATGTCTGGAGGTCAATTTCTTTTTTTGCAAGTACTTTATATTAGAATTCACTATTAAAAGATCTAATATCTGCAACTGTTGATGGAGATATCTACTAGTGGGTTCCATTTGAGACAGACAAACTAGATAAAACTAACAGCCCACCAGGTGGTTATGCTGCATCGGGAAATGAGCAACATACAAAAAGGCAAGTGGCACCTACCATATATTTACAGATGGATTTAGGAACTAGAACTCACTAATATGTTGAATTATATTTATAAGAAATACAAATAAAACATGACTAGAAATTCATCTAAGCATGGATTGAGGATGTTGAAGAATGCCATTGATTGTGCTAAAGGCTCACTAATTAGTGTATTTAGACTAACCTAGTTGATGATGCTATGACATCAGTTTGGACTAGTATTATACTGGAGGGTTTATGTACTTATATGTGCGTGTGTGTCAGCATGCATGTGGATGCATGTAAACCTGTAACTGAGAACATTTAGAGCTTACAATTTTTTTTTGTTCAGGCAAGTAGTGTGTGTATATATACATATATATTATGGTGACCTGAGTTTCTTTGATGGGTGCACCTGACTATGTCCCTTTCCAAGTTTGGAAAACTTTGCAAAACTGCTTTTAATCTTGAAATATGGGTTATAATAAGTGGACTGCTTAGCGTAGCTTCCTTGAGCATTAGTTCAATAGCTTAATTTTCACTCATTAACCACTAGATTGTACTTATTTGACAGGATAAGAAGGTTCCATGGCAACTGTACACAGGTCATGCTTAACTGTACACAAGTCATGCTTACTGCCAATAACATGCTTTAACCTAATGTAACCCTTGATCTCATTCGTCAGCCTTTGACCTCATGAATTGTACATGAACTAGTATTTAGTTGAGCCTGTTTGTCCATACCCGACAACAATTTATTTCCAACCATGTATGAGGTGTTTGGCAATGTGAAAGCAGTATTCTTCGAAAGGTGTCTCATGAATCTGTCTCAACTTTTTGGACATATTCATGAAACAATGTATTCCACAGATCACAGTGTTCTTACAAAATTTTGCAAGCACAATCATAGGAGAGGGGAAGGTCCTTGATTAGTAAATAATTAAGCGTGTTGCGATGTTTGAATTTTCACAGAAACCAGACAAATGGTTCCCATTGAAAATCTAAAACTTCTTTTATGGATTAGCTCACCGGAAATAGTGTCTGGACCGTGCATGGCATCAACGATTAACATTATTAATGTGCGTGGTTATTTTTTTTAAGGCCTATTTCTTTAAGGTTATTTTCATCTTTTTGAAAAAAAAAATTGTCTATTTTTTAACTTTGTCCTTATTGGGTGTCTCCTTTTGTTTTCAAGAGCATTTTGCACTTTTATTCCTGAGCATTGACTTGAATGCTCATTGGTACACATTCTATCTGTTCTGTAGATGAACACCCAGGCATTAATCAAGCTGCTAATTCAAGTTTGTTTTGTATCAAGGCATAGAAAATTTTGTCAACGTTTTGCCATTTTCTTTTCAAACAAGGATATTAATCACTCAGTGAGATAGAAGACCTAAATGCCCTAGTCTTAATTAATATATATGGATGCCTTCTCGATAGTGTAAAACTTTGGTAGTAAATGCCTTACAGACACCTGAAACTCAATCTTTTGACAAATAGGAAGAACTTTCTAAATATGTGAGTCGTGGAGGCAACTGTGGGAGTTGGGTTCTGATTGACTTTGTCATTTGAACTATGTGTGCAAGCCCCAGCTCGACTCTGTAATTTAAGCTCATATCCCTTGTTGCACTTTTTTTTCTTTAAATGAGAAGAACCACAAAAAATTACCAACATGCCCCTAAAGCTCAACAAACAGGGAACACGCATGCCAAGTTGATTTTAAACAAATCGAGCTCATGTAACTTGAACTTGTCTCATTCATAACTCGAGTTTTAACTCGAGCTTGAGAGCTTGACTTGTTCATTAAATGGGTCAAGCATACACAGGCGAGTGTGAGTCCAGCCCAAGTTAGATTGACTCGTTGTACATCCCTAAGTAGTAAGAATGTAAAAACATGTCCTAGATTCACGAGAATCTGGTCCAGAATGGACACTGGTGCCAGTCGAATCCAATGGTGGAGCCACGTTGTTGCCATTAAATTTGCTTTATTTACATTGCGACATATGTATTTTTTTTTTTTTTTTTTACATATGAGTGCTTCTTAGGTTGCGTTTGATAGCCTTGAATGATCCGAAGATGCGTGTTTTGGATATTCAATCCCAATAGCATGAATTTTATATCTATGATACATGTTAAAAACCACAGATTTAAGGTCGGATTTTTTTTTTGAAGGGGGGGAGGGTTTGACCTTAAATCCATGGATCTGATATCACCATGGATCTGAGATCTGTGCTGAAGCAAACAGTACTTTAAAACTTCAAACTTAAATAATAGTCCCATTTAATCAAAACGTTTTTTCTTAGCCATTAGTAGATCAGATCCAGTTCAGGATAGAATTCCAATATAACCAGCCTGTTCTGACTCAGAAACAATGAAAAAACTATGTCAAATTTGGAGATCCATTGTTTGGTGATTAATAAGAAGATGAATTTTGTTATGCCTTGATAACCAAACCTGTATCAGAGCTTACATAGCTACTCATATATGCAAAAATGCGAAGTTGCATGTCGTTTTATTTAGAGCCAACAAGAAGGCAAGTAAAATGCGTTGTTTAACTTCAGATACAAAATAAAATATGTAGAAACCGGCGGGGGGAGGCAAAACAGCGTTTTTGGGTGAAAAACGTGCCACTCAAGTTTTTCACCCCATCTAAAAAAAAAAAATCTAAACCACAATGTTGTCTAAAATGTCAATTTTACTACATCGAAACACACTTAAGCTGACGTTTTTGGGCATGCAACCAAACACGCCTTAAGGGAGCATTTGATATACCTAGAATCATGAAATTCTAGAATTAAAATGGTCAATTTTTTAAGAAATAAAAAAATGATTTATTTTGTTTCTAGAATTAGAAAACTGAAACATGGAATTTTGATTTCATTCCAGTTGGAGGAGGAATTAGATTCTAGAATTTTCATTTTTGAATCAAAATTCAAAACCATCAAGCGCTCCATAAGAGATTCCGATCAACTAGGCAGGACTCGACGCTGCCACCACTTCAGTGGTAGAAGTCAAAGATGAAAAAGATAAGAATGCATGACTTTGCTTAATCCAGACCAGAATATCTAATCTCTACAAGCCCCTCCCCTCTAACTTGCCTTAAGTCAATTGATCGACCCGTTCTGGTTTGCTACTACCTGACCAACCATTGAAGCTAGCCACTGCATTTCAGTGATGGGTCACCTGCACTTCTAGCTCTGGGTCCATTACTTGGTTTCGAACTTCAGGGTCACTGAAATACAGCTAAGTCCTTGGATTCCCATTCCCCCACAAAGAACTGACCAAGGTTGTTACGAGCAGAGTAAATTTGAACAAATAATCTCCTCCACCAGAACTCTGCCACTGCCTTGACAATTTTATCCATTGCAGGGACGGCGCTAGGAATTCTTTGCCGCAGGGCTAACTATAGTTTCAAAACATAAGAACCGAAACATAATTTTTCAATCAAACAAATTTGCTTCAAACGCAGTCCAAAGAAGGTCATTTAAATATGCACATCGCTAGGGTCCCTACAATGCGTCACACACTCAATCATAACTCTTTTTTAATATTGAACTATAGATATGATTTTTTACTCATTAATTCTCTGTAAAAATGGGGCCTGAGGATCACGTGGACTGCTGGTCTTCCACGCCATGATTATGACTCCTCAATCAAAATAAATACTATTTCCAACAGTTGCAGTTCTGTCAACATTTGAATACTACGCTTGGGATGCAAATAGTAAACTTGTCAAGGCCAGGCGCACAAAATCAAACAAAGGACAGTCATTATTTGTCTTTCCTCTATAATCGAATAGTCGTTGCCCCACTTCCATTTGTTTGCATTTATATGACAAGCAGCCCTACCCAGCAGGTGAAAGCGAATTAGGTCTCCCCATGGTAAACCATTTAGGGTGTAACGATCACCAGGACAGCGGTTGGAGAGATTGGTAGAAACCATATAATTAGATCAAAGATAAAAACTAGATCCTTTCAATTTTGTTAAAAAACTTATTTTAAATAAAATATAAACATCTTAATATTTAGAAAAACTATTTTGATATCAAACATGCTTTGATTCAAGTTATTTTCAAGAAAAATGTAGAATTTTTTATCATCGAAATTTTGATGCTATGTGGGCCATTCACTTTTTCTCATTATAAAAACACTAATAAAGTCTAACAAATCATCAACTTAGTAATTGTTTTAATATTAGATACCAGACCAAAAGACAAATAATGCTATGTCACATTTACAAATATTAGATACCAGACCAAAAGGTCAGGAACAAAAAACCAGACCCCTTTAAATATGATATTTAAAGTGCTTTTTTTTAATCTAACCTTACCTATATGATCTTAAGGATAGGTAGGTACAAATTATACATTAAGTTGATAATTTTTAGGGTTTTAATAATGTTATCTATAAAAAGAAAAAATGCACGACACTCATACCATCAGCATTTTGATAACAGAAAAATCAACCTTCTTTTATAAAAACAACTTGATTCAAAACATGTTTTATATCAAAGTAGTTTTTACGAATATATTAGGATATTTATATTTTATTTAAAATAAATTTCTTAGTAAAAAATTAAATGGTCTGGTGTTTACCAATATATATATTTATATATATACATATATACATACATATATATATATATATACATACATATATATATATATATACATACATACATACATACATATATATATATATATATATATATATATATATATATATATATAAAAGATTTATGGATTTCTGTATGGTTTTGGATGAAAAGATCCTCCAGCTTTTGCCATGATTAGATGGACCTTAAGTATATATATATATATAAAAAGAAGTTATATATATATATATATATATATATATATATATATATATATATATATATATATATATATATATATATATATATATATAAAGAAGTTGGTAAAAACCAAACACATAGGTCAGTCATAAAAACTAGACCTTTTGATTTTTTTTTAAAGTATTTTTTTTTTTGGCAATCTAACCTTATTCATATGATCTTAAGAATGGGTTGACGCAAAACATATGCTAAGTTGATCATTTGTTAGACTATGGTGTGTTTTATAATAAGAAAAAATGAATGGCTCCCATGGCATGATATAAAAATCAATATTTCTCACTAAAACACTTAAATCAAGGCATATTTTATATCAAAATAGTCTTTATAAATATATTAAGTTGTTTATATTGTATTTAAAATAGCTTTTGGTCACAAAAATGAATGGGTCTGGTTTTTATCTTTGAAGTATCTGGTTTTTACCAACTTCTCTCTTTTTTTATATTCTAATCAGCAGATTTCCAATTTGCAGGATGCAGGACATTTTTAGACGACAGAAATTTAAAATCTTTCACTAAAAGCACAAAACATCATTACTATGTGTGTTGTTGCAGCATAAACAGTTGTTAATTCCCCATCAGCACCTTTTTTAGAGACATTTTTTTTTAAACCATCTAGCAACAGCTAGCATCTAGCATATTTGAAATCAACCAGCCAACGTTCATTGCCACATGCATTTTTTACAGTGATGCTAGAAACTGTCATAGATGGTGCATTCCACGACAACAATTCATTTGCCATGGTTTTTAGCCACAGAACGCATCATTTGCAACAACTTTTAGCATCAGAGAGTGTAAAACAATTGTCTGGACTAGACATTGTTTGGATGATATATATATATATATAGGATTCTCTGTCCAAGTTTAGACTGAGAAATCCTCCCACCTCTCATAGTTTAGGTGGTAGGTTAAATCACATGAATCCACCCCATCCATTGCATCAAGCAGCCGTGCTTGGATGGAGATCAAGTTGGCAGTTGGATTTCAGCTCAATATATATATATATATATATATATATATATATATATATATATATATATATATATATATATATATATATATATATATATATATATATATATATATATATATATATATATATATATATATATATATATATATCTGTGTGTGTGTAGAATCACTTGATTTAACCTGATGGCGTCTACCGACCATGGCCGTTCAATCTACCTCAATCTAATTGCTGAGATCTGTGCTGAAGAGACAAGACCTTTGATTGAGGTTTCATTGGACCTCACCCGCTCTCTGTCCTCTCTTTCCCCACCCCTAGCTCAGCCCTCCTCAAGCTCTCCTTTCTTTGTCCTCTGCCTGCATTGCAGATTCTCCTCTTCAATTTTTTTAGGGTTTATGGTTTATGGTAATCTATGCAGCCCTTTCTAGACTCTTACTCCAAATTCCCTTCTTTTCTCATTTTATTTGTTACCAGTGGTACCTTATGCAAATAACCTACAGGCTGAGCAAGGTGATTATTTGTTTTTTGATTGGATGCTAAAGACATAGTGTTTCATTAAAATGCTTGTTGAAGTCCCAATTCTGCCAACTTGTTCTTCAAACTTTTCTTCAGCATTGTGCTTATAAGGCTTATGAGTCGGGGCTCCCTATTGCTGCCAACATGTTGATCAAACTTTTCTTTAGTGTCTTTCCTGGTTCTACCCATATTTATGTTGTATTCCTCTCATGCTATTGTGATAACATATTATTATTGCTTTCATTAAGTAGAAGCTTTGAATAAAGGCAGTTGTCAAAAGAATCATTTTTGGAATGAGATATATAATAAAGTTTGTCTCTGTTTGTTAGGATGATGGTCTAATTGCTTAATCGCAATCTATTGTATAGTTTGTGGCAACTTATTTGTTGTTGCCTGTTGCTCATGTTGCCCCTTACTTGGTGCTTCTACATAGTGTTCATCCTTAATCAACGTGTGGATCTTAACTCCCAGCAACACCCCTTTCATTGGAATATGAAAGATGAGTACCATTATGAGCAGATTTTCTCGAGCTACATAGCTGTCGCTGAAAGCTTTTCTGAGAGAGCAACCAAGGGTTGAAACCTAAGATCTCAAAAAAAGTGAGCTACTCTTATACACCATGTGAGAACCACTCAGGATGGATAGTGAGAGGTTCATCTCCTCTATCCACAACTGTCCATCTCAAGATTGTCATTAATAGACTGTCCGTGGGTTCAACATTGATATTTTCTTTTTCCTTTCTGTGGTTGAATTGCTTTTTTATGATGATATTCTATACTTTTGGATATATTGTTACGATTAGGTAAACCTGAGTTCATATTTGTTATATGTTCCTTGATTTGAAGTTTATGTAAAACTCATGGGAAGTATTTATGCTATGAAGTTGCAAACGCAGTCACACTGGATTAGAGATATAGTTATCTTATTTTTTCAGAAATAAACTGGATATATATAGTTCTCTCTCCCCCCACCATTGAACTCCTCCAATAATTAAGGAAATAACCTTCACTTTTCTTACTTTTTTGTAGCAATGGATATATATTGAACACAAATTATGGTATTCATGGTGCATTTTTTTCAACTATACATACTATACTTGAATCTGTGAACTTCTATCGGGAGAAGATTTTTTGGTTTTGATTGGTCATTTTTTATTAAGTTGGAAGAAATTTCTATGTTGAAATATTCTTTTGTATATGTACTTATCTATTTGGCAGGTGCTGTGTTTTTTCACTACATATGTATAATATTTACTCTAACATGTGATTTTCATTTAGTTTTTCCCCTAAGTGATCAAGTTATTTGGATCGTATGCTTGTTTTTTTGTCTTTGCTTGTTATAGAACCTGAAATGATAAATTTCGCTGAACATGATGAACATGTTGAGCTAGAGAATGAGCTTCATGATGTCTATTGCATATAGCGTTTGATAATATTGTTGAATGGTAGTAGCCTCTGGTTATTGGGGTGATGCAGACCTGGTCTAAGCCCTCTTCCACGACCCTAGGGTGAAGCTCGGCCAGGGGCAGCAGGCACTACAACAATGTTCTGAATGCCAACGGCCTTTGCCAATGGCACTATGCCCATTTAGCCATTGGGAATTAAACTCCCCATGGTTCCCGACCATTAGGAAAATCCCGTGGGTGATTCTATTGCACATGGCACAAGCCATCGGTTTTGGTCATAGATTTTGCCAACAGCTAGAGCTGTTGGGAATTCTAAGAATCCCCAACCGTAACGGTAGTTGGAAATTCTTGTAATTTCCAACCATCACAATCATTGGGAATTCCTATCATTCCCAACAAGCATAACCATTGGGAATTATAAGAACTCCTAGCTGGACTGTTGGAAGTTCATGTAAATTCACAATAGTAACTGGCCTTTTTTCATATTAAAATGAAAGGAAAATAAAGAGAGAGAGGAAGAGAGAGGCCAAGACAATTGAACAAATCATGTTTTTTATTGACCAGTTATCACAAAATTTCATTGTTTAAAGCCAATTCTTCACATTGGTGCTGATCAAATGTCTTACATTATGTTAAACCATCTATTTACATATGTTCCATATCCTTCTTCACGTCCTTGGCTGCATCCTCTGCTCCAAAAGTATGCTGAAGCAAAAGGAATACCTTGCACTTATCCAATTGATCTAAGTTTTAAGGTCCAGGTGCAACAGACAATAAGAAACCAAGTAGTAGAATGTAGCATGCCTGTTCATGTATAAAAAGGACTCCTTTATGTATATGTATACCAAGCTTTCCACAAAAGAAAAAGAAACAAGTACTTGTTGAAAAAACTGTGGTCTTCCTAAAAATGAATAATAGGCCATGAAAAATTGATAGCAGAAGTACATATAGCTTTGAAAAATTGATAGAAGAAGCACAAACATGACATGGACCATCACAGTTAGTAACAACATCTTCTGGAGAAACTGTGGTTATTGTCTTATTCTGAGCATTCACCTACTTTTCAATTTGATCTTTTAATTCCTTAAATCACAGAACAGCTGCTCAGCCCGGTCTGCTATCCCCTTGGGAACCTAGGCAAATTTATATCATCATCATTCTTTCATAGTCGCATATGAGTGACAAAGTAAGATTATTTTCATTAGCAGCACTTACATGGAATGCTTCACTTTCCACATGTATAATCACACCAAAGTTTTTGTGACTGCAGAAGCAATTTATCTCATCAATACTAACTGGATAATATAAATATTAAGCATGTACCTCATAATTTCCAAGTTCATTGAGGCCTGAAGTCACTTATGAGCTTGTGACAACATGACCTGAAGATATTTTTATCTGAAAATCATGATCTTTTGACAATCGATATTAAGAGAATTAACTGATATTGCAAAATACATAAACTCTATATTTGACACAAAGATAAAAGTCAAAAGCCACTTACATCATCCTTTGTTGTGTCTGATATGATAATAATATTATGTCCTTCACTTTTGATCACCATGCCAGCAGCTCATTCATGAGCGCCAGTCAACACTTTTACATGTTCACCATGCTCAAAATACTTACAGAGCTCTCTCTCTCCCTAATCCATAATGTTTACTATAAACATGGACAATCTTACTGGCACTCCAGTTACACTTTCTCTTATTTGGACATTATTTTCCTCTACTTTATCAACCCGTCCCTTCAAACGTATTAAATATCCTTGAACAACAACAACTACATCAGTTTTCACAAAATGACCTTGTTTCCTGTTTGCAAATAAGCTAGACAAGCTAACCATGTCATCACTTGCATCATCTCCAAACATTCCAAATTTCTTCAGCTCATCCAAAGTAGGCTGGCTGATCTGAGAAGTAATTGACTTAACTGATATAACTTTGTAAAAATAACCATCTTTAATTATATTATTACAAACTATCTCGAAATGTGAGCCAGTAACCAAGTCCCATATGCGCTCTACAGGGAAGTTCATCTCCCTATAGCACAAGGCGTTAGAACCAAAGATCAGATATACCTTCAAAATCACTTATCAAGTCAATTCATCAACAAAATTTTAAATTAGAGAAAAAATCATGCAAATTGATGCAACATGGGAGGTGGAACAAATGTCTTTTTCTTCTCAACTTCTTTGCTTTCTTGAAACAGTAATCATGGTTATTGACAGTTGTATACTTGAATTGGAAGCCAATAACAAAGTCTCAAAGTGGCTGATCCACCATTCAACACAAATGGCAGAAAATGATACATACACTAAGATGGGACTATAGACATCAAAAGGAACCCAACTATCAAGAGTAAAATACGAAACTGAAAAACCCACCTCTTCATCCTTTATAATTCATTCTCTAAGCTAGTGCATTCTGTCACTTTGTGCTGCAAATCAAATTCAAATGCCTTTTTTTCACAGGAAATGAATGCTATGAGAGATCGACATACTATGGAATCAACACAAATCTAGTGAATCAATATATGACAACTCACAACATTGTCGTAGTGTGTTAGAGAAAGGACCTGACACCAAGTAGTGCAAAAAATCAACATCAGGTACCTACGAAAATAAAAGCCAACCAGAAAATTCACCATTCACCTATAGAAATTGTTCTCCAATACACCAGCAAAATCAACTGCATTTATCTGCTAGAGACTGTAAATAAACTTGTGAACTGGAATGTCATAGCACTCACCTGATGTACATTGAGAACTTTCCTTTGATTGGCCTTATAGGGGCAATACTACTTAGAACCCTTTTCAGTTGCATATTTCATGCTTCCATTGTAAATAAACTATCTTATCATAGGTCTATCATGGTCTTGAAATCATTTAATAATGGAACTGTAACTCTAGTTGTCATCTTCATATATGGTTTACTTGTAAGCTTTATGATGCCTTATATACTGCCTTTGGGCAACCCTATCAACAATGAAGGGAACCATTTGAGGAACACAAGGACTAGTTGAAATTAGGCTTGGGCATTGGGCCGGGATGCCGCCAGGCCTGGCCCGGTTGGGCCTGTGTTTGGGCCGGGAAAAAACTGGCCCGGGCCCGATAGGGCAGCCCGGCCCTGCCCGACTCCCGCCCTCGGGCGGTCGGGCCTCCGTTCCCCGCTCCCCCTCTCCGGCTCTCCCTCTCCCTCTCTGCTCCCTTCCCGACTCCCTCTCCGCTCCCCCTCTCCCTCTCCTTCTTTGCTCCTCCTCTCCCTCTCCCTCTCCCCCTCTCGCTCTCCCTCTCTACTCCTGCTCTCGCTCCCTCTCTGGTTCCCTCTCCCTCTCCGCTCCCTCTCCACTCCCCCTCTGCCTCCGCTTTCCTCTGCTTCCCTCTCCCCCTCTGTCCCCCTCTACTTCCCTCTCCCTCTCTGCTCTCCCTCTCCCTTCCTGTCTCCCTCTTTGCTCCCATCTCCCTCTCCCCCTCACCGCTCCCCCTTCGTCTCCCTCGCCGTCGCCGCTCCCCCTCGCCGTTCCCCCTCCTCCTCCGTGTGGGCCGTCGGCTTGGACCCAACGGCCGTAGCCGGAGGGCGATGGGAAGGCGGGGGAAAGGGTCGGGAGGGCGGCGGGGGAAAGGGGGTCGAGGTCGGCTGGGGAAAGGGGGTCGAGGTAGGGGGATGGGAGGGCGGGCCGGGCTGAGCAGCCCGACGGGCAGGCCGGGCTGAGCGGCCCGATGGGCCGGCCGGGCCGAGACCCAGGCTCGTCGGGCCGGCCCGGCCCGGCCCGATGCCCAGGCCTAGTTGAAATGATGATCCTTCCCATCAGAGGGTTATCATTTCAGAGATAATGAAAAATCGTTTGATTTTTTTATTTGGAACCTTAGGCAGTTCTTGAAAAAGGTTGTAGAATTTTTATCCCCAGAGTCGAGACCAACAGTAATGTATAAACCAATGCTTCCATAGATTCGACCGTGTTGTAGATTATGGCTTCCATACCTGTTCATTTGAGATCTTTTCGTAGACTTATCCCATAACCACTAATATAAACATGTTGCCTTACTCTTGGTGAAAACAACTAAAGGGAACTTAAAAAATAAATCAAATTTCTTGCTAAGACAAGGACAAATAAAACAAGTATGATGATGATGCATTGCTGCTTCTTTCAAGTCTCTAGTTGGTGATGGCGTCCACAATCAAGTGCATGGCTTCACAGGCATGTGGCACATACAATGAAAGATGTGCAAATTGTTGATCTTGGTGGTGGTTGATAGTGTAGTTGTAACTGGATCACCTCAAGGAATGGTGACAGGTAGATAGAGGGGTCAAGTGAGTGCCAAGATTGCTGGATGTTGAACATGAAGGTGCACAAAGACCACACAAAAAAATTTCAAAATGTAACAAAAGTTTGATTCCAACAGCAAGCAAGGAATAAGAAATATATATTACACTAGCAAAATGTAACAAAGTCCAATGTCACCAATAAATATGGAATAACATAAACTATGGCCACTTTCTGCATCCTTTCTTAAAAAAATCTAAAGCCCTTTCATATACCAACTTCAACAATGTTTATTGTTTGATTGGACAAGGCATATTCTTTGAGTCACCTGAGTGGTTGTTTCAAACTTGGAATTTATATTTTCAATGAACTATTTTTGTTTTCAAGGTGAACCACCCTTTCTTCTACATACTCTTCCCTTGTAAAAATCTTGGCAGCTTCCTATTCATAAGTTAATCAACTTTGTTGTGGGTCAAACATGTCTGTGGAGTTTGGTCCTAAACCATATGTGCGAACACATCCATGATATTTATATCCATAATATTTTCATAGACATCATTATGGCTTGGATTGTCATCAGAATTTTGAGGTTGCAAAGATCTTGCCCTTTTGAGTTTATCCTACGTATATAAATAATCACAAAAAATTCATTGAAAGTTGTTAGAAACTAATCAGATTTTGAGGTTGCAAAGATCTTGCCCTTTTGAGTTTATCCTACGTATATAAATAATCACAAAAAATTCATTGAAAGTTGTTAGAAACTAATATATAGTTGTAGGGGCCTTTTAAAAAATTATAGTTGAAGTCGTATGCCCACTAGTCTCTCAACATCTTTTTAATTTTTTTATGGACTTTATTGTAATAGTGGCTGCCACCCCTTTCTTACCCTAATCATATATATTGTATGATTAAGGGATGATGAAATTAACTGATTCTCTCTCCTCCTAACACTAGTTTCAACATGGTACCCTAGTAAATTCCTAGGGTACCATGTGGAAACTAGAAATTCATGCCTAGAGTTTCTACTGCTTTCTCAAAAGAAATTTATGCTGGTTGGTTGAAAGGGGCTGATCATGTTTAACATGTAGAAACGTGATCATTACCCTTGTGTTGTTATTCAAGCTGTTTTCATGGAAAAGTTGGATTAGATCTAAAGTCGTGCAAATTAGATCAATTGAATTCTGGTTTAGATTTGATGTCATCACTGCCATGGAAGTCATCAAATGTTGACAAATCAGATCAGATCTGGTTGCAGCAGGTCGGTTCAGGTCTGATTTTGTCACCACTTTTGAAGCCATCGAGTGCTGGATGAGATCAGATCTGACGATGTGGAGTTGCCCAGTATCAGATCCAATCATTGCCATAGTTGAAGATGTCCCCCCACAAGTTGAAGATAAGCATTAGATCAGATCAGATCTGACGTTGCAAGTTCTTGTTTCTTATTTCTCCTTCTTTGGTTGATACACACACACACAAATTCCTTCAGTTGGCAAAGGTATTTATGTTATGGTTCATTATACCTGCTTGTCCTGAGATGTTTGACTATCATTTCAGAATGTTAATGTGGCTGTTATATAAATTACACAATATAGTCTATCAATTAATGGTTGTCATTGATATTTCTCAATTCTAATGTATTTAAGAGGTTAATGTATTAGAAAGGTGGTGGATTCTGTTCTATTTATGTTGAAGAGTTTGTTATTCTTATTCCTAAGAAAATTCTTCTTTATATGCATCTCTGCATTATATTTCCTTTTGCGTTGTCTTAAAAGTATGGTTCAGTGTTGTCTGCAAATGAAAAATTCAATGGGACATCTATAATTGAGTTCATAAAATATATTCTTAAAAATTTAAATTTATAACTTACTCAACATATATTGTCACTTCAAGATGATTAAATAATACATATAGGTGTGTTTGCTTCATTGTGACATTGTCAATATGAAATGACTTTCCTCCTCCTAAAGGTTGCCCATTTCTTAATAACTTAGATGACCCTTCATCATTGTCATGTTCACCATCTTCATTTCGTGTAAGGCGATTTGATTTGCTTTCGATCTCACATAAACACTTGGAGAAATGTCAACCATTTTTCTGCCAAATAACCTTCTACAATTGAATCTTCTAGATGCTTTTATTTCATATATATGGCTCAAGAGTAATGAGATATCTTCTGTTCAAATAAAACTTTAGAACAAATACAACATTTCATTAGCCTTCAACAAATCATATAATAATGTAAATTTTACATTGACCTCCCAATAGAGTACATCCATCGATATTGCATCGGTCTTCCTAAAATTGCTTCTTTAGCCAAATGTATTGGCAGATGCATCATGATATCAAAGAAGGCAGAAGGAAAAATCTACTCAAGTTTGCACAGTATAACACTGATGTCCTCATCCAAATTTTGAAAATCTTTCTCAGCTGGTACCTTAGAGAATAGCTTTTTAAAAAATATATATAGCTTAACAAATACATTGTTGACATTTTTTGGCAATGATCTTGTAATTGTTAATGGGAGAACGTGATGCATCAAAATATGTAATTCATGACTTTTGAAACCCAATATTTTCATTTCTTTTAAATGCACACACCTTGAGATAGCAAACCCATCAGGGGGTCTTGAGTTTTTTAGTACACTACTAAGTTTTTTTTTCTCATCTATTCTCATTGAAAACAAAGCTGGTGGTAATTGAGATTTATCACGTCCTGGCACCTTGATCAGATGAAGTGAGTGTCTACTCTTCATATCTTGGATGTCCAGCTTGGCTTTTATGAATTTTTTGTTTTTCCTTCTATATTCAATAATGTACGCAAAATACTGTTACACGTTCTTCCCAAAATGCATCATATCTAAGTTATGACACATGACATTTTACTACCAATATGGCAATTAAAAAATATATTTTTCTCTTCCAGTTTAATGACATCTCAATAATTGAGCTTGATTATTATTTTCCCAAATATATTTGTGATATTTTTCATTCTAAATAAATGCCACTACCAGAAGCAGTTATTGGTGCATCTCGAAATTCCATATTTCCATCACATGCCTACCTCATATATCAAAAGACATGATCATCTAGTACAAATTGGTGATGGCACATTTAATAAAATTTTTGAATATTCTTCAAGCACCTGGACTTGTTTCAGATTGACAATGACATATCAATTTGCCCTTACTGCTCCACCCAGATAATTAGAATATGCAGAAAAATCATTGATTGTGCAAAGCAATATAGTATGCATTGTGAACGTTTTTTTATTCACAGCATCATAAGTATTTACGCCATCCCATAATCCTTGCGATACCATCCATGGGCGCAAATTGTAATCAGTTGGATGTCATCTTTGATGTGACACTTTTGATGCCATAACATGTAAGAACCTATTTTAAGTGACATGAATAACTTTTGAAGTTGTGATATCAATGAAAATTTTCATCACTTTTGCAAGAATTCTTCTCCTTTCACCTACCATGTTTATGTTTTCATAATTCTCTTTCACCTTAAAAAAAATCTATTTTGAAGCACCACATACGTTGCATATGTCTTTATTTCCATCCTTTCTCCAATACAACATACAATTATTAGAACAAGCATGGATCTTGTTATATTTAAAACTTAAGTCACCAATAATCGCAGGCATCTCATGATACGATGACAGTAACAAATGATCATCTAGCAAGAGTTCTTTCAAGAACTCCAACAACAAATTCAATCTTTTATTACTTTATCCACTTAAACACTTTATTTGATAAAATTGAACAAGTGATGACAACTTTGAAAGCTTGCATCTTGGATACAATTGTTGTTCAAGATCCTTTAAAAGTCTACAAAATGTATCCAGTTTCTTAGTGGCTCCATTAAAATTTTTATTGACACCATCATCATTGTTGAACTCTACTGAATCTCCTGTACCTTATCAACTAACAAACCATGCATATCAGCATCATTTTGATGTCAGTATGAACTTGTTTCTATGAAAGACATTATTAACATATGCACCTCATGAAAATCCAATTGGCATAAATTTCACAAAAAACTGTGGCAAATCATGTCTTCAATGGCATCCTTCAAGCTCTTCAATGAACATTTCACACAATCACATATAATCTTGTTATTGGCCATTGCATTGTTTTTATAGCACATTGTACAAAACCAAGAACCACAAGAAAATATTCATCACTAGTCCTATTTGTAATATACAAAGAAACATAAATATATTTTATTATACAAAACTAATGATATAAACATTCCATAATTGACTTTCATATGTACCTGTTTTTACCAATCCAGCTTTTATTAGCCATATAGATTACTTCTACTTAAAAATGGAAACAATCTTTTTAGAGGTTTCAGATCAAAAATCTCTGCAACAAATTGTTTAATAGAAGAAATCATCAACTATGCAAAGTCATCCTATTGCAGTCAAGAGGTACAATGAAATAGTAATGCCCATAATAAGTAGGTAATTAGGAACACGAACAATTACATTGTGACAAGTTAGCCATCAACATTCTATTTTTTCATGTACAAATAATAGGTTGTGGAAGCTTATCATATATAAGGTGAATCCTCTGGCCAAGTTCTTTGGTAATATATAATCTCGAATGAAAGGAAACAAATTATAAGCAAAGCTAGCCCTTTAGGCATGAGCAATTTAGTGCCTTATCTCCTAGAGGGTGATTTCAAACAATATTGGAAGAAAGTCTCATATCTTTATAATGACAAAAGAATATATGCACAACTCATGTGCACACATATATCTCAGGAAGCTTTCCATTTTCATCAAGAGGAAGGGACTTGCCCCTTTCATCATCCATGTTAATGGATGCTGTTGACTCAGAGTTCATACTTCCTATTGCACTATTGTTCTTGGAGAAACTATTTTGGATAGTCCCATTAACTTTATAGTGGGTGCAGAGCCTCAAGAGAAAAGAATCTCTAATTTTTCTTGCAACCATGTGTGCAAATGGTCCATGCACATTAACAATTTCTCTCAAATATGTGGATGCAGGTGCTGGTCAGATGATAAAAGCACAAACATAAAACAAGAGTCATGCAAAAGTACGTGTGAACATGAATACTAGTTTAAATCCAAAGACTTGATTCGTACATCTATTATCAGACCATCATGGTTTTGTTCTCAATATTTCTCTATTATTTTATTTTGTTATGACTCTATTGATATCTATATACCTGGATTTACAATGTTCAACTCTAAGTTTATCTTACTACCACATCTGGATGCATCATGTTATAGTTCGATGCATCATGTTATAGTTCCAAAACCAAGGATCCCAATCTGTTATAAGCATTCAGAATAGAGAAGAACATTTCTTAACCAAAAACATGATCCAAGTATCAAACCAGTATAGACCTAGTTCAAATAGAAGAAAGAATTTTCTGCAAAGAAAGAGTGCTTGTGAAATGCTGAGACCTGGGCAACAAAGGTAACTAAGACCAACAAAGGCATAGAGCAATTGTAGGAGGTACCTAGTGCTTGTACCCTAAGTGGCAGCAGTGACCCCTATTTCGTTGAAGCCTACCATTTATCTGACTCAGTTGACGGATTAATCTTCACCTAAAAGTTCCATGAAGCTCCCGAAGTTGCATAATCTTACATTTCTCTTTTATTTTTCATGTAGACTGTAGTAAGTATAAGAGTGACCTTGGAACTATTACCTCATTTTTACTAATCATTGCTGGAAATCCTTTAAGTTTTCATGAACAACAGAGAATTTCTGTGTTTGAATGTATCTTTGACACTTAAGCTCTTAAAACTTGTGGTTATGTCTAGCTTTTCATTTGCTTATTCTCTTATGCCTCTAAAATTCCAGTAGCCTTCATGGCCTCCTATTGGAAAAATGTCCTTTTGTTGAGAAGGTTTGATTATCCTTGACAGAAGAATTAGTCGATGACTCCATGTGAATGACGAATAATTGAAAATTAGTTTGTACTTTTTGTTCTAAGGCAACAAGGGGATCATTTCCATCCAATGTGGATGAATATATCAAGACCCAAATGGAGCAATACAATTATTTGATACAAGAAGTGAAAATCAAGTTTCTGTGACTTTTCTCTCGTGGTGATCAACTTAGCATTTGTTTCAATATGGAAAACATTGTTCTAAATCTACTAATTGGTATAATCATGTCAAGTGTCAATCTATGTATTATATCTATTTGTGATGTTTTTGTGGATGTGGTTTGTGTTGCATGTGCTTCATAGTATTTGTTGTGACTTTTCTCCCAAAGTGATCAGCTTAGGATTTGCCTCAATATTGAAGCACTGTTTTGATTGGTGTAATCATGTCAAGTATCAGTCTATATATTACTTTGTTTGCAATGTTTCTGTGGTCTGTGTTGGGTGGATGCTTTGTATTCTTTCACATTTATAGCTAATGGTATCATGTAATAATATACGTTTAAGTATTTTTTTATAGTAAAGCATGTTGTTCTGATTTGAACTAGTCTCTATGTGATTGGGTATACATCCTTAGGAATCATGAGAGACTGATATTAGGTATATCTTGGAATCATCAATAAGAACTTCTTAGTTGTTCATACTCTACATGTTAAATTGCTAATAGATCCATGTTAATATTGAGTGGTAATGAATCATACAAGGATATTTCTTTGCCAGTTGAATCACTTAGTACGTTAGGAGGGGTTCAAATATGATGAACTTTGTTAGCCATTTTTTTCGGCACTAATAATTTTAATACTTCTGAGTTAAGCCTAGATTTTTTCTTTTTGGAAGATGTTGTGGAATTTGAGAAACGAAATTCCACATTTGTTAGCTTTTCTTTTCAAAATGCATTGTAAAAGGTGAAATTGGTTTCTATTTGGAAAAAGTTGTCTGTGCCAAGTGTTTTCAGCACTATGATATATGTATTCATTTATTTATAGAATCCTTTTGCTACAAATATGAAGTTGGCCCATGTGATCAGTGGATGCAAGGGATTATGAACATGGTTACTTCAGTACATGAGTCCCTTGTCCATTAAATTGAAGATCATTCTTCTTTTGGTTGTATGAATTGGATGGGTGCATAATTCACATTTGGGCAAATAGCTATATGCATGGAAAAAATTGAATGTGTGTTGTCAAGGAAGCTGTATAGAGGTGGCATTTCCATGAAATTCTTCAAAGTTGTAAAATTCACATTGTTGAGGAAGAACACCCTTGTAAAGTTTTTAGAACATTCTTGTAAAGCCTCTTTCTCTTGAGAAAACAAAAAGATTTTAAATGTAATTCTTTTTCAAGTTACTGGATTTGGATCTCTATATAGACGTCTGGCGGAATCCTGACCCAAACATTCGGTATTTTTTCATGATCATAGCAAACAGTTGGCCAACAATATCATGCACAAATTATTTGTTAATGAGGGTTTGGTATCCAACAAGACCACCATAGTCTCTTTGGTGGACATCTTCAATGACTTTTTTTGTTTCGTTTTCATAGAGAGATCAAGAATATTCAGAGCTAAAACCCTTTTTGTACAACACTCGTACTATAATAATGTATCAGGTTGACATGCATTGGTTTATTTTTTGCTTTTTTTTATGCATTCTAGCTAGGGTCTCAACAATCTCCACACGGCTCGATATCACATTGCCAAGGAGAAAGTCAATTGGATTTCTTCAGACTAGTGGATTAATGAGACAACAATCTCTTGGTAAGGCATTAGTTTTTGGTCTTTAACCTGCCATTTACCATTCAACTAGTTGATAATAACTTGACAGTCTCCTAAGGCATGTACTGTCTTTACTTGAAAATTTAGTAAGGTGTGAAGTTTCTGAATGAAAGCTTCATACTTTATTATATTGTGGGTACATGGTCAGTCAAGCTTCAAGGAATAAGAGATCATTTCCTCTTTCAATATGATGAGTAAGGTGCTTATATATGTACCCAATACATTCACTTCTTCATATTAGGAAAACTCTATTAGCTTATCTACCCCTTTATTCTTTTTTGCAGTATATGTTCAAGTTTTATCAAGAATACCTACCACTTTGCAGTACCCACATTGAGGAATGGCTGCTCTAAAATATACTTAACAGGATTCAACTTAGAAAGTACCTTGACTTCATAGTGTAGTAGGCAGTATCTTAACTTTTGGCACATTCATATTAGTGCTAGGCAAATTTTCTCATTTGGGAAGTACTTGTTCTAATACTACATGAAAGTCTTGCTGATGTAATAGATTACATACTTGGCACAACTTCCCTCTTCATATTGTGTCAAGAACCACAACATGTTGATTCATCTATTGTAACGTAGAGCAACAAAGGTTTTCCCAGGCACTGAGGGCTTTAGGATGGGTTGGTTCAAGAGATATTTTTTTATTCTCTTGAATGATTGTTGGCATTCCAAGCCCTATTTAAGCTTGATGTCTTTCCTCAATAACTGATTGAATGACTCATATATCATGGAGATGTTGGAGATGAAAATGTCTATTAGCTTGAATCTAACATTGCAGGCTCCTCAACTCTTTAATGTTGGTAGTGATGGCATATCAATGATTGTCTTAGCCTTTGCATGATCCATCTTAATTCCCTTATTATTGATCATAAAGCCCAAAAGCTTGCTGGATTCAACTCCGGACATGTACTTCTAAGGATTCAAATGAAGCATATATTGGAAGAGTCACTCAAATATTTGGGTGAGACCTTCAACACAATCTTCTTTTTGTCTTATATTTGATTAATATATGATCAATTTAAGAATCCATGATCTTGTGCACTTGGTCATAGAAGATGATAGTCATCAATCTTTAGTAGGTTGCCTCTGCATTTTTAACCCAAACAACATCAATGTGTCACAAAAGATGCATGAAGGAGGTCTTAGGTTAATCTTTGACTGTCGATTTGATTTGATGGTATTACAAGTATTCATCCATGAAGGAGAACAAAGTGGTCTATTGTATTGTGTACTTGCAAATCAATGTTTGGGAGAAAATAATAAGCCTTTGGTATAGCCTTATTTAAGTATTGAAAGTAGATGCACAACTTGACCTTGCCATTTTTTTAGGGCTGACCATAATTTTAGCCAGCTACTCAGGATAATTAATGATGCAGAAGAATTTTGCCATTAATAAATGTTCTAGACCCTCTTTGACTGGTCTTTCTAGCCTTGGATTCAACTTGCATAAGTTTTATTTTATTTGTCTACAAGCAGGCGTAAAGGGCAGGCAGTGTTGAACTAACTTGGGATCCAAACCTCGTATATTCTCATATGTCCATGCAATTGCTTGTTGATAACTTACAATGAAATTGACCAAAATTTTTCTCTCTTTTGCTCACAAACTAGTGTTATTTGGAAAATCTTAGTGTTTTCATTAGCTCTGATGTTAATTTCCTCGATAGGGTCACTGACGAAGGGTGATAGATATTCTTATTTTTGAATTTTGGTGAATTCTTGCAACTCTAAATTGTCTCTGAAAATTCCATTTCTTTAATTGCTTGGCTGATATATGTTTTTTGAGAAGTCTCTCAAGAAAAAGAAGGGATTGTGACATATTAAGTTTTGACATTGTGCAAAGAAGAGAAAAAAACTATCAAAACCAAAGATAGATAAAAATAACTTAACGGCAAGGGATCACTTTCATTGAATGTGAAATGGTCTTTGTAGTATAAAAGGAAAGTCACCTGTGAAATTGGATAGGGGAAACACATAAGGACATTGAATGATTACAAAAAAAGAGAGGAAACCATAAACATAATAATCTAGCAAGGCCTTCTTCAAGCTGTCTCCAAATATCACAATTTCTTGTTGTACCTCTTGGAAGGGAATGAAATTGGTTCAAGGATGTCCTATTCTTTGTTGTTTAGACCGATGAATGGATGGTAACCACTTTCCAAAGGCATATAAAATCCTTTAGGATTTTCATGAGGTGACCATATAAAGGATTTTCTTGATAATTCAGGAAATTTCTCTAGATCATGATGACACCTTCTCATGATTCACCTATCTCCAGACTCTACAAGCACTTCTCTAGACCAGGTCTTCTCTCTTTCCTATACTTGGTACATCCACAAAGAAGGTTGACTTAGGTAGCATTGGTTGCACTAACTTTTCAGTTGGGTCTTCTACATGTACTATGCAGATAAATGGACAAAAGTTTCAATTAGTGCAATGATGGAAAGTGGAAGGAATCTCACATACTTCATGTATCTATAGATGCCCCAAAAGCAAGTTGTAGGAGTAGGATACATCTACCACATAAAAATTGATACACTGCCAGGTGCATTGGATAATTAGTTCCATATGGAGGAATACATTGCACTCCATTCTTCGACCATCATACGCATATACCTTGACATTGCACGGGTATCAGCTATTAATTTAGGCAGATATTCAAGCTACTTCCTCTTCAATCAGTATATGACGACATATTCTTCTTATTAACCTTTGCAACAATGTAGAGTACTTCATATTATAGTATCCCCATTTTGAGAGATCCTTTTCGGTGAAAGTGATTGATTATTCATATGTGTAGATTTAGTCTTCTTCAATGAAACATTCTTCTGAGGAGGAAGCATGTCCCATGTAGCATAGTTCTCAAACATGCCTATCTTTGCATAAATTGGACCAGATTTTCCATCCAAAACCCTCCATTTTCTAAGTTCTGTCGAAAAGCTTGATTACTCTCAATTAAAGGTAGTTTAGTGATTTAGTTAGATAGTTTATTTTTCTATTATTTTATTTCAAGTCTGCTATTTTTATAGGTTTTAATAGGTTTTTTTAGATTTATTTTGTTACATATTTGTTATGTCATTTTTTAATTGGGTCTTTAGATATAACCTAAATTTAACTTAGGCATTTTTAGGGTTTGTTAGTTGCGGTTAATTCTTACGTTATGTTAGTTGAGCTGATCAGTTTACTTTGTTTCCTAACATTTTGCTTTTTGAGTACTTCTAGGCTAATTGAGCTTTCTGAAGAACAAAGACAACATGTTGAAGGTCAATTGATGAACTCTGTGAGTGTAGCAAGGATGAAATTCCCCTTGGAGTGTTTAAAACCTAAACACCTTTGTTAAGAGTTTTCCTTCTTACTTTGGATTACTTTATTCTTTATTGAATGTTTATATTTGCTGGGTAGTGTAGAACATTTATAGTTTTTATTAACAAAGTGAAGTTATTTCATATTTGAGTACTGGATATGTGCCATTCTTAGTGGATCAATCCCACTTGCCACTATTAGTGTAGATCAGTTTTTATTATTGGTGTCTGATTTTCACAAGTGTTTATTGAAAATAACTTTTTAGAATATTTATGCCAAAGACACACCACCACACACTAATGGATTGATTTTTTTAACTTGAGGTTCTTTATTTTGCTAATTTTCATTTTAAAAAGACAACACAAAGTTTCCTTTACTCTTTCCTTGAATTATCACTTTCTTGTTAAGTGATCCTTTATAGGACAATGCACCATTGATCAAAAGAGGCATAAGAAAGCAAGGCAAGGTTGTTTAAAAATCTGACTAGTACCATATTGATGGTTCCTGCCTCCTAGCAAATTTATATAGACTCAAGAATTGTCACATGGTCTCTAGGCTTACCTGAGTCTACTAGACGGTCCAGCACAATAACCTCAACTGATCTTAGAAGCTGTCTAGTAGTTCTCAAGAACCGTTCATATTATGCTTTATTTTGAAAGATGTAGCACCACAATTGCACATGTTGGCACCAATTCAAACGTCATGACTAGTCAAATAATCTACAATTTAATTAGGGGAACCAAAGATATAAGACTAAAATAGCATGCACCAGATGGACAACTAGACCAGTGAGGGAATGGTAACTTAACAATAAAACTTTTCAACAAGAAGTCATTTCTTTCACTTGGAAGTTACAAGAAGAAAACATGCATTTGCAAACCTCATCAATCAAACAATGAACTTCAAGATAACAAATTCCTATAAGAGAGGTTGGGTCGATGGTATAGAAAAATTTGCATTCTTATTCCATGTCACAGGAAATCAATAGTATACATGGGACTAAATAAATATGAGACCATTTTTGCTTGATCTTGACATTCAACCAAGCTCACCAAGTTGGATAGGAAGACACTATATCCAGATAAACTGCATTGCAATCAGCTTAATTGTTTCTCATTTTTTTTCCCCAAAAACATCTAATTTCATTTATCAAAGACACTATCTACTTAAATAAAGAACCATCATAGACAACCAATGAACTGATCACCAACAAACTGACATGAGAAATCAATTTAAACTAATAGTAGTTCCAGTGAAAAATATCTTAAAATTGGAATATAAAAAAAGAAATCAGTATAAATGCATATTGAACACCCACAAAGAATGCCAAAAGGGAGGCAAAGGGCGACATAGAGAGAGAGAGAGAGAGATGGAGAGGGGGGAGAGAGAGACTAGTGTCATACCTAGAGAGCTACTATTAGCAATGGCATTTCTGGTGTAGAGCATTCCTCTGCAATGAAAAGTTGATTCTGATACATAGTTTACCCTATTATGGAGAAGATGACGAAGCCTAGGGCAAAATGAAAATGCAACGAGAAGTGGTCACACCAAAAGCAGAAATTTACAGAAGGCAGCAGCAATTTGGCCAGTGGCAGGGACCTCCACAGCTGTAGAGAGATAGGGAGCACAAAGGACCAATTTGCACCCTTTAGAGTTTTTTGAAACCTTCAATAGTGAAAGCCAATTGTTAAAACAATGATTGTTAAAACAAAAAAAAAAAATCATAAAGAAGGTTACAAGGTCAACATGCAAATGGTTCATGTGACTTGAGGCATGCACCTCAGACATGCCTAATGCATTGGAGTGATCAGGCATATGACTCACTAGGTTGAGTTGCACAGCATAGGTCATGGCATTTCACCCAAATCCCTTTGAGGTGTTTCGCTGTGTGAAGCATAGTGAGGTTCATGCCTCATTCATTGAGGTATACAATGAACTAGAATATACAAAGGTTACCCATCACAAGTACTCTGCTTACCATTGTTGTTGACAAAATAAGCTTCCCTAATGATACTAAACTGCACAGGTCAATCTTCACTATTGGGTACAATCATTGCTTCTTAAGGAGTTCATGTCACGCTACAATTCTCAATGTGAAAATTATAACAAAACAACCAGTAGATAACCATTTCATTCATTCATGAACTGTTTACCTTCACACTTTTAAAAGCTATTCTAATAGTAGCATAATACATGTTTTTATCTCTTTTACGTGTATAAGGAATGGAAAGATCTGGATCCGCCAGTAAGACTTAAAAGGTCCAAAGCCCGACCCTGTTCCCCGTTCAAGTGGGGGTCGCCTGGTGAGTAGAGAGATCTCGTGTTATTTGCAGGTTGTGCCCACAGGATCTCGTGACTACTGGAACATGCTAAAGC